>LPNX010001198.1:0-97500 GCA_001517045.1 Pseudotsuga menziesii | reverse complement strand
AATCCTTGTAGTGACAAGTAATTGTCTTACCTACACCATACCAAACAATAACTTGTGAAATGCATTAGATATAAGTATATTTCTAAATGCTATATACCAATTTATATAAAGAAAAACATGAAGACTGTGATGAATAGGATTGTCATTGATGACAACATTAATGACAATCATTTTGGAAAATTATGGTAATTTGGTGAAAAATAGGAAAATGACTAAGTATGGGGAAATTAGTAAAAGTTGCCTTAGGGAAATGCACGCCATAATTTATAGGAGAATATAAATGCCCGCACCACATGGGGGTCCTATACATTGTTTTTTTTCCTACTTGAACATGTCTTCAATTTGTCCTGAAAGTGCCTAAGGGAGAAGTTATGGACTTGCCAAAACAGGGGTTTGTGCCAGAGCAAGCAAACATGGCTAAGTATCCTCAGAAAGATTCCCACCCTAAATTATGGGTTATACTGAATGCCCACAGCACATGGGGGTCTTGTAGTGTGTTGGTTTGTCTACCTAACCATGGTATTATTTCTCCTTAAGCATGTCTGAAGAAAAAGTTGAATCTGCCAAAATGAGGTTTCAGAATAAATTTTGGAGAAAGTCCTGAAAATGACTAAGTGTTGGAAAACTAGCTCAGGTAGCCTTAAGAAAATGCCTTCCAAAAATTGTCTTGAAGAAAATTCCCGCACCATATGGGGGTATTGTAGATTTCTATTTTGCCTACATGGCCATGTCTTCAAACTGTCTTGGAAGTAGCTAAGGAAGAAGTTATGAACCTGCCAAAAGAGTGTTTTAGGAAGATTGGACCAGACTAAGAAAATTGTCTAAGTGTTGGAAAAATGGGCTCATGTGGCCTTGGAAAAATGCCCACCGTACCTTATAGGTGTATGATACAAATTATCTAAAGCTATAATCCTATAACTTGTTAAAGAGGTTATCTCACCATGGTTGCAGTTCTCAAATAAAATGTTTGATGACAAAGATAATGGTCTGCCAAAATAGAGTTTCAGGCTGTTTTGAACTATTCCAGTACTGGTAAAACTGCCTCAATGGTCTCAGGGAAATGCCCGCCCTATCTTATAGGATGATGAGAAAAATAATATGAAAGTGTTAGGCTATAACTTGTTGATGGGTGCATATAATCATGGTCTCAGTTATTCTTTGGAGTGTTTTATGACAAAGATATAAATCTGCCAAAAGTAAGAAAAATATTATTTTGCATTTTAAGAACACAAGAAAATTGGTCGTGTTACATTTACGAAATTGAAAAGGAATTTTGAAATGCCCGCAAGGAGGGGTTATTTTGATGATACAATCCATCAGGTAGCATAGTCATGTTCCTTGGTGAATTGACTATCCATCCATAGCTTCAGGTTGTCTTATGATGGTCTCATATGCAAAATATCAATCTGCCAAAAATATGAAAAATAATATTTTGCATAGTGAGAACAAAAGAAAATTGACAGTGTTAAAAACAGGAGTTTGAAAAGTAAATTGGAAATGCCCGCCAAGGGCTATCTCTGTGCAAATAAATTTATCAAATGTCATGGATCCATTCTTTGGTAAGTTGTCCATATGCTCATGACTTCAGGTCTCCATAGAGTGTTCACACGTGTGAAATAGGAGTCTGCCAAAATGGGAAGAAATATGTTTTGATGTTCAAAAGAGGTTGAGAAGCTATTTTGAAATGCTTGCCAGAGATTGTGTGTGTGTCAACAGATTTATCTTGTGATATGGTCTTGTTCATTGTTGAAATGGATATCTAACCATGCTTTTAGGTTTCCTTATGGTGATCACATGAGGGAGAAATCAATTTGCCATAGTAGAAAAAAAATCATTTTTACAAGTTAAATTTGTTTTTGGTCTAAGTGTTAAATTAAACAGTTTGGAAGCCTATTTTCAAATGATCTCCAGATAATGTGTGTGTATCAAAAAGTTCAAAAGGTAACACGGATATGATCCTTGTTGAGGTGGCTATCCATCCATACCTTTAGTTTGCATTATGATGGTCATATATGCAAAAGATGGACCCGCAAAGTTAGTGAAAAATAATAAACATAGTTTATTAAATAAGAAGCTACAGTAATGTATTTACAAAAATAAACAGAAATTTAATAAAAAGAACTAAGACAGAGTTTTGAAGAGACACATCTTACTATTGGAGAGATGAATTGTTTAGAAGAAGTTTTAATTGATTATTTCATTAAAACAATAAATAACAAATAGAGATTTGAAGAGGTGTCTAAGCATGATGACATGGCTAAGTAGCCTCAGAAAGATGCCCGCCGTAAATTATGGGTTAGGGTAAATGCTTGCAACACATGGGGGTCTTGTAGTGTGTTGGTTTCTCTACCTAACCATGGTATTATTTCTCCTTAAGCATGTCTAAAGAAAAAGTTGAATCTGCCAAAATGAGGTTTCAGAATAAATTTTGGAGAAAGTACTGAAAATGAAAGTGTTGGAAAACTGGCTCAGGTAGCCTTAAGAAAATGCCTGCCACAAAATGTGTATTGAAGAAAATGCTAGCACCATATTGGGGTCTTGTAGATTTATATTTGGCCTACTTGGCCATGTCTTTAGACTGTCTTGGAAGTAGATGAGGAAGAAGTTATGAACCTGCCAAAAGAGTGTTTTGGGCAGATTGGACCAGCTAGAAAATTGTCTGTGTTGGAAAAACTAGCTCATGTGGCCTTGGGAAAATGCCCTCTGTACCTTATAAGTGTATGATAAAAATTATCTGAAGCTATCATCATACAACTTGTTAAAGAGGTTATCTCACCATGGTATTAGTTCTCAAATAAAATGTTTGATGACAAAGATAATGGGATGCCAAAATAGAGTTTCAAGCTATTTTGCACTATTCCAGTACTGGCAAAACTGCCTCAGTGGTCTCAGGAAAATGCCCGCCCTATCTTATAGGATGATGAGAAAAATAATATGAAAGTGTTAGGCTATACCTTGTTGATGGGTGCATCTAACCACGGTCTCAATTATTCTTAGGAGTGTTTTATGACAAAGATATAAATCTGCCAAAAGTAAGAAAAATATTATTTTGCATTTTAAGAACACAAGAAAATTGGTCGTGTTAGATTTAGGAAATTGAATAGGAATTTGAAATGCCCGCAAGGAGGGGTTATTTTGATGATAAAATTCATCAGGTAGCATATTCATGTTCCTTGGTGAGCTGACTATCCATCCATACCTTCAGGTTGTCTTATGATGGTATCATATTCAAAATATCAATCTGCCAAAAATAGGAAAAATAATATTTTGCATAGTGAGAACAAAAGAAAATTGACCAAGTGTTAAAAATAGGAGTTTGAAGGTCACTTGGAAATGCCCACCAAGCGCTGTCTTTGTGCAAGTAAATTTATCAAATGTCATGGATCCATTCTTTGGTAAGTTGTCCATATGCTCTTGACTTCAGGTCTCCATAGAGTGTTCACACGTGTGAAATAGGAGTCTGCCAAAATGAGAAAAAATATGTTTTGATGTTCAAAAGAGGTTGAGAAGCTATTTTGAAATGCTTTCCAGAGGTTGTGTGTGTGTCAACAGATTTATCTTGTGACATGGTCTTGTTCATTATTGAAATGGCTATCTAGCCATGCTTGTAGGTTTCCTTATGGTGATCACATGAGGGAGAAATCAATATGCCATAGTAGAAGAAAAATTGTTTTTACAAGTTAAAAACAATTTTGTCTGTGTTAAATTAAACAGTTTGGAAGCCTATTTTCAAATGATCTCCGTGTGTATCAAAAAGTTCAAAAGTTGACATGGATCTGATCCTTGTTGAGGTGGCTATCCATCCATACTTTCACTTTTCATTATGATGGTAATATATGCAAAAGATGGACCTGCAAAGTTAGTGAAAAATAATAAACATAGTTTCTTAAATATGAAGCTACAATAATGTGTTTACAAAAATAAACAGAAATTTAATAAAAAGAATTAAGACAGAGTTTTGAAGAGACACATCTTACTATTGGAGAGATTAAATGTTTAGAATAAGTTTTAATTGATTATTTCATTAAAACAATAAATAACAAACATAGATTCAAAGAGGTGTCTAAGCATGATGACATGGCTAAGTAGCCTCATAAAGATGCCTGCCCTAAATTATGGGTTAGAGTAAATGCCTGCAACACATGGGGGTCTTGTAGTGTGTTGGTTTGTCTACCTAACCATGGTATTATTTCTCCTTAAGCATGTCTGAAAAAAAGTTGAATCTTCCAAAACGAGGTTTCAGAATAAATTTTGGAGAAAGTCCCGAAAATGACTAAGTGTTGGAAAATTGGCTCAAGTAGCCTTATGACTAAGTGTTGGAAAATGGTATTATTTCTCCTTAAGCATGTTTGAAAAAAAGTTGAATCTTCCAAAACGAGGTTTCAGAATAAATTTTGGAGAAATTCCCGAAAATGACTAAGTGTTGGAAAATTGGCTCAAGTAGCCTTATGAAAATGCCCGCCACAAATTGTGTGTTGAAGAAAATTCCCGCACCATATGGGGGTTTTGTAGATTGATATTTGTCCTACCTGATCATGTATTCAGACTGTCTTGGAAGTAGCTGAGGAAGAAGTTATGAACCTGCCAAAATCGTTTTTTAGGAAGATTAGACCAGACTAAGAAAATTGTCCGAGTGTTGGAAAAATGGCTCATGTGGCCTTGGGAAAATGACCGGCGCACCTTATAGGTGTATGATAAAAATTATCTGAAGCTATCATCCTACAGCTTGTTGAAGAGGCTATCTCACCATGGTCTCATTTCTCAAAGAAGATGTTTGATGACAAAGATAATGGTCCACCAAAACAAAGTACAGGTTGTTTTGCACTATTCGAGTACTGGCAAAAGTGCCTCAGTGGCCTCAGGGAAATGCCTGCCCTATCTCATATGACGATGAGAAAAATAATATGAAAGTGTTAGGCTATAGCTTGTTGATGGGTGCATCTAACCATGGTCTCAGTTATCATGTGGAGTGTTTTATGGCAAATATATAAATCTGCCAAAAGTAAGAAAAATATTATTTTGCATTTTAAGAACACAAGAAAATTGGCCGTGTTAGATTCAGGAAATTGAAAAGGAATTTTGAAATGCCTGCAAGGAGGGGTTATTTTGATGATAAAATTCATCAGGGAGCATAGTCATGTTCCTTGGTGAACTAAATATCTAGCCATACCTTCAGGTTTTCTTATGATGTTCTCACATGCAAAATATCTATCTGCCAAAAATAGGAAAAATAATATTTTGCATAATGAGAGCAAAAGAAAATTGACCAAGTGTTAAAAACATGAGTTTGAGAAGTCAGTTGGAAATTCCCGCCAAGGGATGTCTTTGTGCAAGTAAAATTATCAAATTTCATGGATCCATTCTTTGGTAAGTTGTCCATCTACTCTTGACTTCAGGTCTCCATAGAGTGTTCACACGTGTGAAATAGGAGTTTGCCAAAATGGGAAGAAATATGTTTTGATGTTCAAAAGAGGTTGAGAAGCTATTTTGAAATGCTTTTCAGAGGTTGTGTGCATGTCAACAGATTTATAGGATGATGAGAAAAATAATATGAAAGTGTTAGGCTATAGATTGTTGATGGGTGCATGTAACCATGGTCTCAGTTATTCTTTGGAGTGTTTTATGACAAAGATATAAATCTTCCAAAAGTAATAAAAATATTATTTTGCATTTTAAGAACACAAGAAAATTGGTCAAGTGTTAGATTTAGGAAATTGAAAAGGCATTTTGAAATGCCTGGAAGGAAGGGTTATTTTGATGATAAAATTCATCAGGTAGCATAGTCATGTTCCTTGGTGAATTGGCTATCCATCCATACCTTCAGGTTGTCTTATGATGGTCTCATATGCAAAATATCAATCTGCCAAAAATAGGAAAAATAATATTTTGCATAGTGAGAACAAAAGAAAATTGACCGAGTGTTAAAAACAGGAGTTTGAGAGGTCAGTTGGAAATGCCCACCAAGGGTTGTCTTTGTGCAAGTAAATTTATCAAATTTCATGGATCCATTATTTGGTAAGTTGTCCATATGCTCTTGACTTCAGGTCTCCATAGAGTGTTCACACGTGTGAAATAGGAGTCTGCCAAAATGGGAAGAAATATGTTTTGATGTTCAAAAGAGGTTGAGAAGCTATTTTGAAATGCTTGCCAGAGGTTGTGTGTGTGTCAATAGATTTATCTTGTGATATGGTCTTGTTCATTGTTGAAATGGCTATCTATCCATGCTTGTAGGTTTCCTTATAGTGATCACATGAGGGAGAAACCAATCTGCCATAGTAGAAGAAAAAATGTTTTTACAAGTTAAAAACAATTTTGTCTGTTAAATTAAACAGTTTGGAAGCCTATTTTCAAATGATCTCTAGATAATGCGTGTGTATCAAAAAGTTCAAAAGGTGACATGGATTTGATCCTTCTTGAGGTGGCTATCCATCCATACTTTCAGTTTGCATTATGATGGTCATTTATGCAAAATATGGACTTGCAAAGTTAGTGAAAAATAATAAACATAGTTTATTAAATAAGAAGCTACAATAATGTATTTAGAAAAATAAACAGAAATTTAATAAAAATAATTAAGATAGAGTTTTGAAGAGACACATCTTACTATTGGAGAGATGAAATTTTAGAAGAATTTTTAATTGATTATTTCATTAAAATAATAAATAACAAACAGAGATTCGAAGAGGTGTCTAAGCATGATGCCAATGGCTACGTAGCCTCAGAAAGATACCCGCCCTAAATGATGGGTTAGAGTAAATGCCCGCAGCAAATGGGGGTCTTGTAGTGTGTTGGTTTGTCTACCTAACCATGGTATTATTTCTCCTTAAGCATGTCTGAAGAAAAAGTTGAATCTTCCAAAATGAGGTTTCAGAATAAATTTTGGAGAAAGTCTTGAAAATGACTAAGTGTTGGAAAACTGGCTCAGGTAGCCTTAAGAAAATGCCCACCACAAATTGTGTGTTGAAGAGAATGCTCGCACCATATGGGGGTCTTGTAGATTGATATTTTTCCTACCTGATCGTGTATTTAGACTATCTTGGAAGTAGCTGAGGAAGAAGTTATGAACCTGCCAAAACAGTGTTTTAGGTAGATTAGACTAGACTAAAAAAATTGTCTAGTGTTGGAAAAAATGGCTCATGTGGCCTTGGGAAAATGACCGCCGTACCTTATAGGTGTATGATAAAAATTATTTGAAGCTATCATCCTACAACTTGTTGAAGAGGCTATCTCACCATGGTCTCAGTTCTCAAAGAAGATGTTTGATGACAAAGATAATGGTTTGCTAAAATAGAGTTTCAGGATGTTTAGCACTATTCCAGTACTGGAAAAAGTGCCTCAGTGGCCTCAGGGAAATGCCCACCCTATCTCATAGGATGATGAGAAAAATAATATGAAAGTGTTAGGCTATAGCTTCTTGATGGGTGCATTTAACCATGGTCTCAGTTATCATGTGGAGTGTTTTATGACAAAGATATAAATATGCCAAAAGTAAGAAAAATATTATTTTGGTTTTTAAAAACACAAGAAAATTGGTTGTGTTAGATTCAGGAAATTGAAAAGGCATTTTGAAATGCCTGCAATGAGGGGTTATTTTGATGATAAAATTGGTCAGGTAGCATAGTCGTGTTCCTTGGTGAACTGAATATCTAGCCATACCTTCAGGTTGTCTTATGATGTTCTCATATGAAAAATATCAATATGCCAAAAATAGGAAAAATGATGTTTTGCATAATGAGAACAAAAGAAAATTAACCAAGTGTTAAAAATAGGAGTTTGAGAGGTCAGTTGGAAATGCCCGCCAAGGGCTGTCTGTGTGCAAGTAAATTTATCAAATCTCATGGATCCATTCTTTGGTAAGTTTCCCATCTTCTCTTGAATTCAGGTCTCCATAGAGTGTTCACACATGTGAAATAGGAGTCTGCCAAAATGGGAAGAAATATGTTTTGATCTTCAAAAGAGGTTGAGAAGCTATTTTGAAAGGATTTCCAGAGGTTGTGTGTGTGTCAACGGATTTATCTTGTGATATGGTCTTGTTCATTGTTGAAATGGATATCTATCCATGCTTGTAGGTTTCCTTATGGTGATCACATGAGGGAGAAATCAATCTGCCAAAGTAGAAGAAAAATTGTTTTTACAAGTTAAAAACAATTTTGTCCAAGTGTTAAATTAAATAGTTTGGAAGCCTATTTTCAAATGATCTCCAGAAAATGTGTGTGTATCAACAAGTTCAAAAGGTGACATGGATCTGATCCTTGTTGAGGTGGCTATCCAACCATACTTTCAGTTTGCATTATGATGGTCATATATGAAAAAGATGGACCTGCAAAATTACTGAAAAATAATAAACTGAGTTTATTAAATAAGAAGCTACAAGATTAATGTATTTAGAAAAATAAACATAAATTTAATAAAAAGAATTAAGACAGAGTTTTGAAGAGACACATCTTACTATTGGAGAGATGCAATGTTTAGAAGAAGCTTTAATTGATTATTTCATTAAAACAATAAATAACAAACATAGATTCGAAGAGGTGACTAAGCATCATGACATGGCAAGGTGTAATTGGAACAAGACATGAAGGACAGAGATGACTAAGGACATGCATAATGACATTGACAAGCAAGCATGACAAGCATGGAACATTTAGAGAGTCAAATGACCCATTCTGTGGTCATTTGAAGATGATTTGGGCAAGACAAAGATGTTGGTGCAAAGATGACAAGGAGATGGTGACATGACAATAAACAAGCAAACTTGATGATAGAGATGGTTGCGGGCATGATAAGATTGGTAGAAAAATACATTGAAATTGAGTTGAAGCCTTAGCTCACTGATTCACCCCCCCCTCTCAGTGAGCATTGTGTCTAACAGACTGAAGTTTTCATTGATGTCAATAAGTGTTGTGCAATGGCCTTTGATTTACTCACAAGGAGACCTTGATAGTTTGGGAATTGGAACACTAGGTTGCCCAAATGGTCCAAATGAAAGCTGTCCTTCTATCCTGGAAAGTAATTAACACTGTGTCAATGGCCAATATCTTAGTGGAGCATCGGGTCTATAAAAAAAAATGAATTGGCTAAAGTCATTGTTGACCGGACCCTCTTGTTGCAATTACTCTGGTTTAAATAAAATGAGGGAGTTGCAGGGTTGTTAAATTCGTTCATAAAGTACATGACTTGAAGAATACAACTGTTATTTTGAGCCTCAATGTTAGTTTGTATCCCCCAAAAAGGATGCATGCTTACCTTTTATGAATTTACGTCTAGATGGTTGTTGCAGAGTATGACTGATCCCTCTAGTTTTGGATATGGTTGATAAAAAAATCTGGGCTCAATCCACACTCAATCATTTGCCAAGAACCTTGTCGAAATTATAGAAATTGTGCTAAGTGATACAGCTTGGCATGCTCCCGCAAAGGAGCTATAAACTGGCAATATAAAAGGTAAAATTATCTATGCTAACATCGTATAGGTAACTAGGTTAGAGTAGTAGAGATAGCTGCAATGAGGTAGTCAGTTTCATGGCAATTACTATTTATCCATGGTGACATCATATATGAACAAGTGTAAATGTCTCTATGAAAAATATAAGGGAACATGGATGGCCTAAGGCGGGGGTATAGGTGGCTTCTGTCATATACATAAAATATTATACCACACATAGCTAGTTACACCTAGACCCAAGAAAAAATATGCAACAACTGGGGAAAAAAAGAAAATCTATTTTATTATTATTGAGGGTTTCCATTTCAGAATTTCTCTCTATGATCAGACAAAAGATAGAAACAATCTTTTGCTTTGACGTTTAGTGCCGGCTTCATGCTTGTTGGCTTGAATATGAACCGAGAATATGAATCGAGGGAGTGCTGGAATTCATTTCTCACCCAGGATAAGTTTACTCCGTCATGCAAATAGAGAGATCTTCTTAGTTTGATGTGGACAAAAATGCATGAGTTGACCCACGTGTAAACAACCAAGAGTCATTGAAACCTGGTATTGGTTTGGTGGGTGTGCAAATATAGCCATATATCGTCGATATAGATATGAAAGTTTGTCAAAAATTAAAAAACGTCGATATTGCCATGGTTTTTCCGCCACGATAAAAAAATGAAGTATTAATCCACGAATGTTCAAAATGTGGAAATATTTCGTGGAAAAATTCGCCCAAATGTATTAGTGCCGTTACTAGCATTATGAGTTTGTAGTTATGCCATTTGGGATACCGAATGCTCCAACATATTTTATGTGTTTAATGAACAGTGTCTTAAGTAACTATTTGGATAAATTCGTAGTTGTCTTCATAGATGACGTACTAATTTATTCAAAAACCAAAGAAGAACATTATGAAAATCTACATATAAGATTACAAGTTTTAAGAGAACACAAATTGTACGCTAAATTCAGTAAATGTGAATTTTTGAGGATAAAATACAATATCTAGGCCATGTGATATCCAAGGAAGGCCCTAGATCTTGATAAAATAAGATCAATAATGGAATGGCTTGTTCCTAAGGATGTATCGGATGTACTATCATTAATGGGGATTACAGGTTATTATCGAAAATTCATAGAAGGATTCTCGAAGATCGCGAATCCCATAACATATTTACAGAAAAAGGGAAAATTATTTGTATGGGATTTAAAGTGTGAAGAAAGATTTAATAAGTTAAAATAATTATTAACCACTACACCTATCTTAAAAATAGCAGATCCAAATAAGGACTTTGTTGTAGGCACTGATGCATGCAATGAGGGCCTAGGTGGAGTATTAATGCAAGAAGGTCATGTAATAGCATACGAATCAAGAAAGTTAAAAATACATGAAAATAATTATGCTAGCTGCGATTTAAATTTGGCTGTTATAACACATGCTTTAAAAATTTGGCGCCATCATCTAATCGGTGGAATATTTTTATTAATGTCTAATAGCATAAGTTTAAAATACCTGTTTGATCAACAAAATATGAACGCTAGGAAAGCAAGATGGTTAGCTTTCCTTAGCGAATATGATTTCGCGATTAAACATATAAAAGGAAAAGATAATAAGGTGACTGATGCCTTAAGCAGAAATACAAATCTGAATTTTATAGCCGATGCTAGTAGCTATAAAATAGAATTGGACACTAAGTTTGAAGATGGAGTTAATGGATAAGGATTATCAAGGTTTAAGAGAAAAAGTTATAGAAAATGAATATGAAAATATAAAAATAGATTTCAGCTTGAATGAAAAAGGTTTAATGTTGTATAAAAATAGATTATATGTACCTAATGTACCAAAAATTAAATTGCTGATCTTAAATGAAGTACATAAGAGTCCTTACTTAGGACATCCTGGTTACTAAAAGATGATAACAATGTTAAGATAATATTATTTCTGTCCCAATATGAAGAATGAAGTGGGTGAGTATATAGCTACTGTATAGAATGCCAACAGGTTAAAGCTAAGCATTGACACCCAGCAGGTCTGTTGCACCATTACCAATCCCAGATTGGAAATGAGAAATTATCAGCCTTGATTTCATAATGGGACTTCCTAAAGATCAAAAGAAAAATGATTCAGTGATGGTAGTGGTAGACAAACTTAGCAAGGCAACTCATTTTATACTTGTTAAAACTACTTATAAGGCTTCTATTATTGCTGATATTTTTATGAAGGAAATCTTTCGTTTGCATGGAATTCCTAAGATGATAATTTCTGACAGGGATCCTAAGTTTATTGGTAATTTCTGGGAGTCATTGTTTGAAGGATTAGACACTAAGTTAAATTTCAGTACTGCTTATCATTTGCATACAGATGGACAAACATAAAGAGTAAAACAAGTTTTAGAAGATATGTTACGGATGCATGTTAGGGATCATCCAAAGAAATGGGAAGAATATATGCACTTAGTCAAATTTGCTTATAACAATCATTATCAAGCTTCAACTAAACTTATCCCTTTTGAAATACTGTATAGTAGGAAATGTAATACTCCCATTTCATGGAGTAATCCAGTTGATAGATTAATGTTAGGACCTAACTTGTTTGAAAATAAATGGAATTAACAGTGAAACAGGTACAAAGCAATATGAAATTTGCATAGGACAGAAAATAGAGTCATGCAGACCTTAAAAGAACTCAAAAATAATTCCAAGTAGGTGAGCATGCATTTGTCAAAGTAAAACCCAGAAAAATCTCCTTTAAATTGGGGAGTTATGCTAAATTAACACCTAGGTATTGTGGACCATTTGAGATATTGTCAAGAGTTAGATCAATGTCTTATTAGTTAGTGTTGCCACCTGATATCAAAACACATATGGTATTTCATATTTCTATATTGAAAAAAGTATGTGCATGACGATACTCATGTAATCGATTGGAATGCTATTTAGGTAGAACCAGAAGGAGGTTTTCAGGTGGAATTGGATTGTATCCTCAACAAGTGAGAATTTTTTCTCCTGAATCGCACCATTGGACAAGTAAAGGTGCAATAGAAGCACCTTAGTCTAGATGAAGCAACCTGGGAATTGGAGAGTCATATGCGGAAGGCATATCCAATTTTGTTCCAGGAAGACTTAGATGATACTTAATCAACATCGAGGATGGTGTTGAACTTAAGAGGGGGTGTTTGTAACCCACCTAGAACTAAAAACATTTTATATATGTGGAAAGACATTACTTTAAAAGTTATTGTAAAGTTTTATGTTGTTAACCAAGGATGCTCAAAGATGATTGTAATTGAATATTTTATTATTAAATAATTAAAATAAGAGACACCTATCCAAAGAACACTGTTGAAGAGTGTTCACTGACCCTCTTGGAGGAATGATATGGTGTAGAAGGAAAAAATGACAAATGGAAGCAACATCATTCACTTTCTAGCTATTACAGGAGGAAATCTCCCTATAATTGTGGTCATGTTCCCAAGAAAGGAGGAACTAAGCAGGTGGCTCATTTAATTGCAAAACTGACCCAAAGACCTAGGAAAGCTTATATATACCGTCAAATGAGCAGGTGGCTCACTACATTCTAGAGATTAGAACCTTGTGGATTGCAGGAAACTAAAAATTCAGGCACGCAAGAGGAAATTCGATGAGGGGAAAGCTAAAGTGAATTGCTAAGAGTTTGACTGCAAGTGTGACTGCTAAGTCACAAAGAGGACATAAGATGATTCTATATAGTATCTTCGTCTTGGTGGTTCAGTGAACATCCTCTAGGGTCCTAAAGCAAGTAATCTTGGATGCTTTCAGGAGATGGTTGGGAGGAACGATCTTCTTTGGGTGTTTATCCACTTCGAAAGTTAACCGGTTCTATATTGCTACTGGTTAATTATCTTAAATTCATTGTCTGTTCATTTTTAGGATATATGTATGATAAAAGTTTCCAATTTTATTGATGGATTTCGAAATAAATAGGAAAGTTTATTTCTTGTAAATTTCTAGTTAAAGTACATAAGAATGGATTTTACTGTTTAAATAGTTTTCATAGTAGAACTTATAGATTATCCTTTATTTCTTTTAAAGACACAATATCATATATAGTTTCATATAGTATTACGTATTATACATAGATAATAAACAAATTAGTATTTCCTTAGTTTTCTTATAACCCTTGCAACTTAAATACAGAACTATCATCGTTTAAACAAACAAAACCAAAATTTTAAGTTGCAATGACTTCTAGCTGAGGGTTTGAGACCCATCAAATAAAATACTTATGAAAATTAATAAAATTACTCAATATCATCTGCCTACAACCAGAAGGCTTAATAATTCTAGTAAAAATCTCACACAGTCGACAAGGATTAATAAACATTTAGTATCAACTTTCTTTTAGCTGAAAGGCTTATCTTTTACTAGGAAAACGATTTAGGGTTAAAACTTAAAAATATCACAGTTTCGAACTAACCGTAAATCCAAATAAATTCAGTATAAATCCAAATAGGGTTTTCTAGTAATAATAACCTAGAAATCATTTCTTTTCTTTTCTCTAAATAATAAACAAAATAATGATTATTTTGCCACTTAAGCTTCGCTAAGAAATTTTATATCAGGTCAAAAGGTTTGAGGCCATAGGGATAAACTTCTTCCAAGAAATACATTAAATAACTAAACTAAACAACGAAAATACCCTATAGTCAACAACAAAGAAATGTCGTAACCGTAACTCTTTTAAAAATTAAAAGGGCTTTCTTTCAACAAAAGCATTTTACATAGTAACTACTAAAACCAAGAGTTGCTAGTTTTGTTCATAACCTTATTCGAAAACTAGCATGGAATTATGTTAAACAAAGGCTTGTATGCCATAAAAATGAAACCAAGTAAACAGTTTAAACATTTTACAGAGGAATATTAATAAACATTATATCTATTACAGAAATAGTACTGAGAGCCTTTAACTTTTAGAAACGAAATTGCAGTAAACGCAGTGCTGTAAACTTTACTATTAAATAACAAATATATCAAGATTACACAGTGGTATTGTGAAGGGTATTTCTTTTAAACAAAAACGAAAAATTGCAAAGACGACATGCCTTCAAACTCTGCTAATTTTTTTTTACAACTTTAGACTCCATGGTCTGTCAAAACCTATCTCAACTTGAAGTCCTAACAAACAACTTAATATCTCTTCCTTTAAATGATGACGAATGGAGTGTTTACAATTTCAAAAATAGAAGGAGGCATGATCAAAGCCTTACATCTCCAAAAAATGAAATAAGAAGAAAAATGAATTTTGTTCTAGCTTTCATTCACCCATAAACCGTTAAGGACCATAGGGTTCCAAGGTTTTAGGTCTTACCAGAACCTCTGTCGACACCAGGTACCCATGACTGAAGCTTTGCACACCAAGATTCACCATCTGGTAGCCAGTGAATCCTATTGTCAGTAAAATAACAAAGAGAGTAAAAAATGTGGTTTGAATTTTATAAAATGTTTTTTCAAAAATGAGAAACAAACTATGCAAAGGGATAAACTTACCCTCATCAGATTCATGAAGAAAACTAGTGGCAGGATGAGGTCGATCTCTACAAAGTTTAGGCCAAGAGAAACAAATGCAGTGAGGGAATCATTCACCGTGTGTTTGAAGGGCGTGAGGTCAAAGGTATTTTAGCACTACAGGAAGGGCTGAGAGCCCTTGGCTCTCCTCATAGTTCTTCAATGTAGTTTAAAAAAAAATTATGGAATTCCTTTTAGGGTTTAACCCTTTTACCTTTGTCTCCTCATAGCTAGAGGGCAAGACGATTCCATTCACGTGGGAATGATAACTGTTAACCTACCTCCACTTGGGTTTAAATTTTTGTTACCCATACTCTATAGTCAAGAGGGTGTACACTATGTTTCCCTTTAGTTCTTAATGATTGTCACTTGGCCCCTTATTTTTGTTGGAAACACATAGTGCTTAAGGGTTGATCATATGCATCTCTTAGGGACTTGTGTTGAAAATCAAGTTTGAGCTTAGCCTAACCTTTACAATTTAGTGGTATGATTTCCACTTATAAATTGGAACATAAGTAAACACCTGCAATAATCAAAGTTAAAATGCATTAGCTTATATAATCTAAGTAATACCTTTCAACCTTGTAACCTTAGCTTTGAAATAGGGTTAGTAGGAAGAAGGTGTAAGATATAAAATATGACGAATCCATACAAGATAAGCACACAAGCTATAAGTTAGGATAAGGCAGGTATGTCACATTAACATTGTGAAAACAAGTAAATTATCATAAGACTTAAAAACTGCATACTGTTGTTTACGAATCACAAGTGGAGTTATCATTTTCGATTTGTTAAGTATTAGTTTTATAGAATTTCATTATAGACTAAGTCCTAGATTGTTAATGAAATGTAGGGGTTACTCTAATTATTAAAAGTTATATAAAACTAGATTAGGTCATTTATTGATCTAACCCTCTATAATAATTTTTTTTTTACTTATGGAATTATGGAGTTGTTACACCGAGCATGGAAGTATAAGATTGGTATCATTCTTAGAGAGAATGAATTTGAAAAATACATCAAATATGAATTTGCAGAACTAGAAGACGATGAAGCTAAGGAGAAGCACCAGAAGGACCTAATCAAGGCAATGAGGATCATTGTTGATTCTATCAAATATCACTTGATCCCTCAAGTGACATCTAAAGAGACACCAAATAAAATGTATGATTCCCTTTCCAGAATGTATGAGTGAAATAACATCAACATAAATATGAACTTGAGAGCTCAATTGAAGGGTAACAAGATGAGTAAAGGAGAATCCATTCAAGATTACTTCACAAGGGTATCCCAATAGAAGGAACAACTAGACGCCATTAGAGACTGCCTTGATGAAGATGAACTAGTTATGACTACTCTCAATGGTCTCACTAGACCTTGGGATTCATTCATACAGTCTACGTGTGTTAGAAAAGAAAGTATGAAGTTTGACATTGTATGGGAATATTACATCCAAGAGGAAGCTAGAGTAGCTAACAGAGAATCTATACTTAAAGAATATGATTAATCTCTAGCCAACCATACTAGAAGAAGAAGAAAATCAAACTTCAAGAAGGATAGTCACAAGAGTAGAGACCTCCAAAGCAATTTCAAAAGAAAAGGGAAAATAGTTAGAAGAAAGACTACTCCAAATATCAATATTATAACTGTCATAAGATAGGAAACCTTGACAGAGAGTGTCCATTAAAGAATAAGAGCAAGAAAATACATCATGCTCAAATAGCTGAATATGAGGATGAAGAACAAGAAGAAACACCTCGAAAGAGACAAGCAAAAGAATAATAAGTAGAAGAATATGTACTGATTCTTTTTACTCTCTGGGTCTGTAATACCTGGAGAAGTTACATGGCTTATTGATAGTGGTGCTTCAAAGCACATGACAGGACATAAGCAAACTCTGTCAATACTTAAAGAGAAGAAATATCCTAAGAAAGTATCATTAGGAGATGACTATCAATATCCCATCAAAGGAATTGGTGAATCAAGATACAAGCTTGAATCTAGAACCTCCATGAAGATGAAGGAAGTACTATTTGCACTAGGTTTGAAAAAGAACTTACTTTCCATCTCAACATTAGATAAGAAAGGATATAGAGTTTCTTTTTATAGATGGACAAGTACTCATGTGTACCAAAGGAAAAACAATTGAAGATGTTTTGGTCATTGGTGAAGAAGAAGGATGATTGTAAAAACTCAAGGGACATCCAAAAAAAACCCTTGTCTATGCGATAACTAGCTCATGTGAACTATGTCATAGAAGGATTTCTCACATAAACTAAGCATTACCCTAGGTGAGCAAGGTGGTAACAGGTTTACCATATTTGAATATCAATCATGAAAATACTTGCAAAGGATGTGCAAGAGGAAAGAACATTGAGAATCCATTTCCGAAGAGTGAAACAAAGACTAAAGAGAGACCTGGATATACTTCTTGAAGACAAAGAGTGAAGTGTTCAGGAAATTCAAGGAATTCAAAGCTTTGATAGAGAACCATTTAGAGAGAAGATGAAGACACTCATAATAGATAATTATTGAGAATATACTTCAAAAAAATTTGAATCCTTCTGCAAAGAAGTTGGAATAAAGAGAGAAATAACCACTCCCTACAATCCCCAATAGAATGGTTTTGTGGAAAGAAAGAATAGAACCATTATGGAAGAAATGAAGATAACGATTCATGATCAAGACCTTCCCATGCATATAAGGGTTTAAGAAACAAGAATAGTTGTGTATGTGCATAATAGATTATCTCATAGTGCTATTGGATTCAAGACTCCTGAAGAAATGTATACAAGAAAGAAACCTGAACTGATCCATCTCAATATATTTGGATGTCCAGTACATTTTCACATTCCAAAAGAAAAGAGAACCAAGTTGGATCCTTCCAAAAATAAGGGAATATTTGTTGGATGCACTGAAGTCTCCAAAGCCTTCAGGATATACATTTCAGGATTCTATCATATAGATATTAGTAGGGATGTAACATTTCACAAAGAAACATATCTTAAGAAATACAAAAGGTGTCAACTTGAAGAAGTACATGAAGAGGTTGTACCTCCCAGAAAGGTAGAAGATGAACCCTCTCCTAAAATAGTAGTATTAGAAGATCATGATATGCTAGAACCTTAGGAAACCCCTACTATGGATATATCTTAAAAGAGAAAACCTGCTTGGGTAAGAGAAATCATACAAGAAGAAGAGAAGTATGGATCACCAGAAGGATGCAAAAGAACAAGCAATAGATCAAATCCAGTCTCCACCTATGTATCTTTGATGTGTGATATTGTAGATCAAGAACATACCAGTTATGAGGAAGTTGTACAGAAGAAAGAATGGGTAGAAGCAATGACATAAGAATACCATTCAACAATGAATAATGATGTTTGGTATATAGTACCCAAAATAGAAAGAAAGAGTGTGGTATATTCCAAGTGGATATACAAGATAAAACATGTTGCTGGTGGAAGTATTGAAAAATACAAGGCAATATTTGTGGCTAGAGGATTCTCTCAAAAAGAGGGAATTTATTATGAAGAGAAATTTGCGCTAGTAGCAAGGTACACTTCTATCAAAACCATCATGGCACTTTATTCCATGATGAAGTGGAATCTACACCAGATGGATGCAAATAAAACCTTCCTGAATGGTGTGATTGAGGAAGAAGTATACATTGAACAAGGATCTATATGTAAGTTGAAGAAGGATCTGTATGGACTGAAGCAAGCTCCTAGAGATTGGTATCGAAGAATAGATAGCTTCTTAACAAGCTTGGGATTTAAAAAAATTAAAGCTGATCCTAACCTTTACCTTAAGGTTATGGATGATGAAATTGTCATATTATTACTATATGTGGATGATCTATTTATGACAGGAAATGAGAAACAAATTGCAAAAAGAAAGAAGAAGCTAGATGAAGAATTCGAGATGAAATATCTTGGATTAATGCAATATTTGCTTAGGCTGGAAGTGTGGCAGAGCCGAGAAGGAAGCTTTTTGAACCAGGGAAAGTATGCAGTGGAAATCTTAAATAGATTTGATATGTTGTATTGTAAATCCACGACCACACCCATAGATACCAACCTCAAGTTGGTATTTTATGAATCATCAGAGTTAGTGGATGTGACTCAGTACAGATAGATTATTAGGTTGTTAATGTATCTAGAAAATACTAGGCTAGATATATGCTTTGTTGTGAACACCTTGAGTCAGTATCTAGTTAAAACTAGACATGTTCACCTAATAGCTGCAAATCATGTGCCGATATACCTAAAAGGTACAATAGACTTTGGACTATACTATCATAGAGGTCATGCTTACAGATTGTATGGATATATGAATTTAGATTGGACAGGAAGTTTTGAAGACAGAAAAAGCACCTTGGGTGGATGTTATTGTTTGGGATCTGCCATGATCTCATGGTTTAGCAAGAATTATTCTAGTGTTGCTCTCGACACAGTTGAAGCAGAGTACATAGCAGCTGGCTTTGCTATTTGTGAATCCATATGGCTTTAGAAGATGATTTCAGGTCTATTTGACATGGATTTGGATACCACAATGATTCTATGTGACAACCAAGGCTGTATAAAGATGATAGAGAATCCCGTGTTCCATAATAAATCAAGGAACATATAAATCTGATATTTTTACACAAGGGATATGAAACATAAGGGAGGTATAAAAATCTAGTATGTGAGTATCGATGAGAAAGTTGTTGATGCAATTACCAAGCCTCTATCTCGAGTAAAGTTTGAATACTTTTGTGACAAGCTTAGTGTTTTCAAAAAAGAATTTCCTCATAAGGAGGAACATTGATGGTGATGTTAAAGACCTTCCTCGCAAGAAGGAATGATGATGATACGAACCCTCCTTGGAAAGGGAATGTAGGTTGGTGATCCACACCTCCCTGGAAAGGGGGAGTGATGACGAGACTATCATTGATGATGGGATGGTAGTGATTTTCTAGTACAAAAGAGGCCAAGTGTGCCTATAGATGCTGATGAGGTCCAACATTCACTTGTGGACGATAGTATCCTCTTTTCAGGATGGTCTTGAGGACAATAACACTCTCTTAATGAGAGTGGTACTAGCCCTTAGTAGTTGAAGATGGTCCTGTAGATGATACTCTCACCTGGAGAGTGTTCCTACACTCACTTGTAGATGCCATAGAAAATAAAAATCACTTTGGAATGGTCCTATATTTAATAGGATAAGGATGGTCTATGACGAGTCCCACACTCAGTTGCGGATGACAGGTCCTACATTCATTTGCAGACAAGATCTACATTCGGTAGCAGACAATGCTCTCGCATGGAGAGTGTTCCTACATTCATTTGTAGATGCCGTAGAAAGTATTACTCGCTTGGGAGTGGTCCTATATTTAACAAGTTGAGGATGGTCTACGATGAGTCCTCCACTCAGTTGCGGATGATAGGTCCTACATTCATTTACGGATGAGATCTGCATTCAGTTACAGACGATTCTCTCACATGGACAGTGTTCCTACATTCACTTGTAGATGTCGTAGAAAATAATACTCACTTGGGAGTAGTCCTAGATTTAACAAGATGAGGATGGTTTACGATGAATTTTGCACTTAGTTGTTGATGATAGGTCCTGCATTCATTTGTAGAAAATATCTATGTTCAGTTGTAGACGATGAGGTCCTACATTCATTTGCGGATGATCTAGCTGGTTGATTCTATGGACCCTCCTCGTTAAGGGGGAGTAGGTTGGTGAGGATTGCATCATCCTTGGAGCTATGTCCTAAAGTGATAGGGATTGATCATCCCACAAAGAGATCATGTGTACTGTAGGTAGTGTTGGAGCAAAGGATCAAGAATATCGAAGTGCTACTGCAAAGGATCAAGAAGATCAAAGTGTTGTTGCAAAGGATTGAGAAGATCGAAGTGTTGTTGCAAAGGATCGAGAAGATCAAAGTACAGCTGCAAAGGATAGAGAAGATTGAATTGCTGCTGCAAAGGATTAAGAAGTTTGAAGTGCTACTGCAAAGGAGCCAGAATATCGAAGTGCTGCTGCAAAGGATCAAGAAGCCTTGAAGTGTTTCTGCAAAGGATCAAGTGATCGAGTGCTACAGAATATGAATAGTCAATGTTGTATAAGATGATGTTCCACTACTGAATATATTGAAGATATTCTAGTAACTATTCCAGTTGCTGATGATTGTTGAAAACTTCCTATGAAATATAGATGTATTACCTTGATACCGTTGAAGATGTTCTCTCTCGTTACTCCTATAGTTGATGATGTTGTTGTCAGTAGAATACCCTTCTTGTCAAAGGGGAGTGTTGAAATATTGTAACTTCAAAATATATTCTAAATGTATTTTACTAATATACCCCAAGGAAGATGTCTTATTCCTCCATTGGGATGTTACTATTGTATTTGGTCTTCATAGAGTCATGGGGTATAACCTCCATTGTAAGTTGGGTCACTCAATACCCTAATGAGTATAATATAATACTGTTTCGAGTCTTCTTAGGTGAAGTCATCCTAGTCATTTTAGTGGGGCTGACTTTTTAAGTTAAAGGTCATGTAACAGAAAGAGTATAAATAGAGGAGCTGTGTTGCCTAGTTGAAAACACACACTCACTTGTGTATAGGGAATAAGAGAGAGAGAGAGGGAGAGGGAGAGAGAGAGAGAGAGAGAGAGAGAGAGAGAGAGAGAGAGAGAGAGAGAGAGAGAGGGAGAGGGAGAGAGAGAGAGAGAGAGAGAGAGAGAGAGAGAGAGAGAGAGAGAGAGAGAGAGAGATACCGGCAAGGAGGAGGATCACCTGTTTTGGGGTTTTATCTTATACATATATATAGAGGAATTTTTTTGGGTTTTATTCCCCTTGAGGGTTTCCTAGGATAAATATGTGTCTATCTCATGATTGTGTTTCTTTTAGTGATTCTACATATGCTACTGTTGTGGATTTGGATTAAACACTAATGATATCTAGCTAAGCATATGAAATATTAACACATCATATCCAACATGGGACCACATAAGGATAGATTAAATCCAAGGACAACCTGCGTACCATGCCAGGACTCATTACATACAAGGACAACCTCAAGGACTCATTACATATAAGGAAAACCCATACCATTCCAAGACTAATTACATCCAAAGACAACCTTCCAGGACTCATTACATATAAGGATAACCTCCGTAGCATGCCAGGACTCATTACATCCGAGGATGACTTGACATGACTGATTATGTCCCAAAACAACTTATGTACTACACCAGGACTCATTACATATGAGTACAACCTGTATACTTTTCCATGTGATATCTCATTCTAGTGCATCTACATATTCTGGTATTCTCGTCATCGCTAGCATGGGAGCACATCAGGAATCATTACATCTGAGGACAACCTGTGTATACCACCATGCAAGAGCTCATCATTCCCTCTTTATAAAGATCTCGATCTAAAGAACACCAAGTCTCTTTCTGAAGTATTCAAACTTCACTATAAATAGTAGCTTGTTCAATACATACGATATCTGATCGTCTGTTGCCACGTACTGGAGCTTCACTGCTCCTCTTTGCACCATATCTCAGATATAGTGATACTTGATCTCAATTTGTTTCAACTTGTCGTGGAACACCATATTCTCTGACAAATTCATGCAAATCCGATTGTCCCAAAAGATACAAGTCGCCTCTAAATCGATATCAAACAAATCAGATAGTAGATTTTGAAGCCATACTGCCTCACAACCAGCCGAACAAGATGCAACATATTATTCTTAGGATGTACTCAATGACACACATGAATATTTTCTGCTAAACCAAGAGATCATATCGGATCCCAAACTGAAGCAGGATCCTAAATTTCTTTTCCTATCAGTGGCATTTCCTGCCCAATTTGAATCAACATAATTGTGTAGGTTAATATTTTTATTCACATCATACTTGAGCCCGTAATAAAATGTACCCTTCAGGTACCTTAATACATGCTTTGCATCTACCAGGTGAACATGTATTGGATTTGTTAGGAATTGGATCAGGGTGTTCATAACAAAGCATATGTATGGTCTCGTATTCATCAGGTATATCAATGAACCAATCATCTGATGAAACATCATGGCATCAACTATATCTGATGAAGCATCACACAGTAGCTTCAATTTCGATGCCATAGGTGTGGCTATTTCCTTACAGTCTAACATTCTGAATCTCTTTAGAATCTCCATTGCATAATTTCCTTGACCAAGGAAAATTCCATCCGTACTCTACCACACCTCCATGCCTAATAAATAATGCATCATTCCTAGGTCTTTCATCTCAAACTCAATGGAAATATTCCTCTTTGCATCTGTAATGAGTTCATCCTCTCTTGTCAAAAAAAGGTCATCAACATATAGCAAGACCATTACCAGTCTTCCTCCTTCAACCTTGAAGTAAAGGTTGGAATCCTCTTTACTCTTGGTAAGGGATAAGCTCATCAGAAAGTTGTCTATCCTAATGTACCATGTCTTGGGTTCCTGTTTCAATCCGTACAATGCTTTATTTTATTTGCACACACGTGTCTTCCTTTCATGTGTCTAAAATCCTAGTGGTTGCTCCACATACACTTCCTCTTCAACTCTAGCATTCAAGAATGTTTCCTTGACATCCATATGGTGTACCTTCCATTTCATTACTGTATCCAATGCAATAATATATTTGATGGAAGTGTATCTCGCTATGGGTGCAAATCTCTCCTCATAATCTATGCCTTATTTTTGGGAGAAACCATGCGCCATGAACCTTGCCTTTTTTTTTCAATGCTACCATCTGTAACATGCTCAATCTTGTATATCCACTTAGAATTAACAAAATACTTCCCTTCCATTCTTGAAACTATCTCCCAAACATTAGTCTTCATAATTGGCTGGTACTCCTCAATCATGGCATCCGTCCATTCTTTCTGTCATGCATCCTCTTCATAGTTGGAAGGTTCTTTATCAATGATGTCACATAGCAGGTCCACATATTTGTTGTATGGTTTAGGTATTTTCCTTTCTCTATGAATCCCATTTGGAGCGACATACCTTGTTGCATCTTGTATTGGCTCTTGTGCATGTGTTGTTTTTCTCTTGTGGGAATTCTTATTGTGAAGTGGTTCTACAGGTTCTTGTGTTTTTTTCATGTCGTGATATTCATGGTCTTGTGGAATTGTTTCTTCTATTTCCATGTCTCGAACACTAGTTTCTTCAGGTTCCTCTTTATGTGTGTTGTTGGGGTGAATTTTCTAGTTGAATCATCATCACTTGTTCTTCGGAACCAGTCTCATCCTTCTTTTCTTGTAGGTGATTGTATACGATCTTTCCTACAAGTCAAATTCAGTTGCATGATTAGAAACATTTCATAATTTCCAAAACATATTAATATCGACAAATTCTACTACATAAATATATATGTCACACAATCATGCAACTATTTTATCTTGTTTAATTGTTGTCCGTATCCCATATACATACAGTAACTTTCTAGATGGCTTCCATCTCTACCATAACATTATCAAGAGTGTTGACTACTCCCAATATGTCAACAAACATGTTTTGTTCTAGATAAGTAGCAATGGAATGTTGTACAACACCATATGCTACTTACCCATCAAATGTAAGTCAGTGGTATATTGTTCATAAATGAAGACACTCAATCATGCATAATACGTCAACTAAATATAAATATGTACACAACTAAACAATATCATTTAAGTAAGTAGATATACATGAAATGACAATTAAATACTTATCTTTGCTTGTTTGGTGGGTGGAATCCCTCTTGATCCTTATCTCCTTGCAAGAATGGTTGGAGTCTTTGACATTGTGTTCTATTTCATCATATGATTATGGAAACCCGTGTCTGTATTTCTAGAAGTCCTAAAATTAGTTCTTTCCTTGTAATCGGTAGTGCTCTATAATGCACGTGTGCAAGCCTTCTATGCCATAATTCACTTGGTTCTATGGGGTCATGAACCAATGCTTGTTCCAACTTGTATAATCCTCCCTCTTTCTCTCCAATCATTGTTCAATCATCTACCGTCTTTCCTTTTGGCCACATTAGGACTTGGTCATAAACAAATGAAACTCTTATTCCCTTTGCATCTAGTGCAAAGATAGAGAGAAGATTATTCTTCAATCTTAGAACATATAGCACATATTTCATCTTCAAGGATTTCTTGGAGTCTAGCTTGTAGGAAGGTTTTGCACTTCCTTTTATGGGGTATTGATAATTATCCCCAAGTTTCACCTTGTGAGGTGACTCATGCTCAGACATATTGATGAATGATTCTTTGTATCCCATCATATGTTTGGATACCCCACTATCTATAATCCAATCATTGCTTCCATGTGAGATAGTGCTCGTGAGTGCTAAGATAAGGACATATTATTCATCACTCGAAGAATCAATTTTTTCTTTGAGTCACTTTATTGTTCGTTCATCATCTTTAGTGGTGTGAGCATGATGTCTCTTCTTATTTGACTTCTTGTTGAAGGAGCTTCTGTTTCTAGGACAATATCTGGAGTAATGTCCCTTATCATCACAAGTGTAGCATCAAATGTTGGACGGATCTCCTTTGAATTTATTTTGTCTTTTGTGATTATGGTCCTCTAGGATTTTGTTGTGATGGAGATCCTCCTTCTTTTTGTGATATCTTCTGGTGTGAACTGTGAGAGATTGATCTTTAGTTTCTCCCATCTTCTCTTCTCTTGTTATGATTTGAGCTTCTTCTTGTGTACATTCTTCCCAGAGTCTGCTAAAAATGATCAACCTCCTTCTGGAACATATTCCTCAAATGAATGAATCTAATGATATAGGGATACCATTCAAGGTGGTCATAAAAATTTCTCCTTCTTCTACATTCTCTTCTACTGCTTAAATTTATTCCTTGATTTGAGAAACCCTTATGAAATAGGTTTGTATGGTCTTTGAGTTTCGTATCTTCACATTCTTCATCTGGTTCCTCAATGTCATCTTTCAGTTGATGTTCTTTCCTTTGAACAACTTTGTCAAAGCATCAAACACTTCCTTTGGTGTCTTCAATGATGACACATGGGGGATGGGATGATCCTTAATAGAATATTCAATGATTCTCTTGTACTTGGCCATATTCTTCTTATTGATAGCCTTAGCCTGATCTTCCTCTGGTTCTAGAACTTCCTTACTAATACACTAATCCAAATCATTTTCTTCAAGGATTAGGGATATCATGTACTTCCATGCTCACAAGTTGTCATCTCCCCCAATCTTATCCTAAAGCTGGGTATGATGAGTCATTTTGAAATGATAACCTAAAATTGAAATATAATATATTTAGATCTTACCAATTTGAGGTGTCTGACCTGGTTCTGGAGCTTCCTGACATAGGGTTTGTTATAGAAACCCTAATTTTTCAAACTTGGAATTTTGGAATTTTGTCTGGATAGAAAGATGTGCCTCCTTGAGGTGAGTTTCTTAGTAATTTCCTTTTCTGAAAGTT
Source organism: Pseudotsuga menziesii (assembly GCA_001517045.1). Taxonomy (NCBI): domain Eukaryota; kingdom Viridiplantae; phylum Streptophyta; class Pinopsida; order Pinales; family Pinaceae; genus Pseudotsuga; species Pseudotsuga menziesii. Next base: position 71,044 of record LPNX010001198.1, on the reverse strand, counting down.
GAGGTGGGAAGCCTTTGAAACTTCATGCCCTAGTTTCTCTCGCCACTAGTGTCTAGGTAAAAACTGAAACTTCTTCAAATTTGATTCTGCTTCATATCATTAACATACGAAAAGAAGTTAAAATGATGATGATATTAACATTATATTGAAATTGTAAAAGTAAAAATAATATAATAATTATTTAAAAATAGAATAAAGAAAGAAAAAGTAATAAAATTTTAATAAAAACAACAATGTTAGAATTTGATTACAAAGGTTGTAAGCAAAGATAAATTTGAGAAATTTAAAATAATGTATGAAAAATTGTTAAATTAAAATTTATAGAAACTATATAAAATCAATAGAAATCGAAATATTAAAAAAAAGTATTATCAAACATTTTATAGTTAACATTTTAAAAATTAGTATAATTTACTAAGGTTTATACTCTTTAAAATAAGTATCATGGACCTTTAAAATTTTCCTTGATGCCTTTATAACTTTAAGTATGGGTCCTTAAATTTTGTCCTAATGTCTTTTTGACATTGTCTTCTTCCATGAGAGTTATCATACCACTATGACCTTCCTAAAATGAAACGACTTATCATACCACTATTTCCTTCCCAACTTGAAATGTTGGGTAGTTCATCCAAATGTAGGGGTAATAGAACTCATAGAACTCATATACAATACCCCAACCTAGTGAGATTACTAATCATAGTTACTGAACTACCATACAATGATGATCCATGACACCGAAATGGTATTCCATAGAAGAAATTATAAAACACTGCTACTATACTTGAGAAATCTTATGTATAATGTTGGTGTTCAAACCTAAAGTAAAATAAAAAAAAATGTTTCCCACAATATATTCATACCTCTATGACTAATTCAAAGACTTAAGAAACACATAAGTGGAAAAAGGGGGGAAAACTATAAGTAAAACTCATGAATGAATGATAATGTAAAAGAGGATTATGTACCAAAACTCTTAAATAAAATAAAGGCCTTGTAGTAGCATTCCTTGAAATATGTTTAGATCTTCTAGTTTTAATTCTGATGAATCAAGTCTTGTCACTAAGAGGGGAAGGTGGGGGGGTGGGGGGCGAATCAGTGACATAAATTAAACACGATTTATTTTATTTTAGCAAATGTAAAAACAAATTTGGACACAATGTTTTAACATGGAGCCCAATAAGGTAAACCACCAACACATTTCTATTATCTGCAAAACTTTGTTTTTACAATATTATTTGCAAGCACCCACTTGCTGGAGACCACAATCCCCAAGTTTCCCATCCACCACTGAAGGATTCACCCACACCTTGGTTTCTGTTTGCACGTACAAAAACATTCCCTTTATCAGTTAATTGAAAACCTTCTGGTTGCTCTATGTAGAATTCCTCTTCTAAGTTTCCATTGAGAAATGCTGATCTGACATCCATTTGGTATACTTTCAATTTTCTGTAGCTGAAAAAGGATAAGAACATCCTAATTGCCTCCAATCTGGCCACAGGTGCAAAAGTTTCTTCAAAATCTACTCCTTCAGCCTGAGCATACCCTTTACATACCAATTTGGCTTTGTTCCTGATAACTTGTCCATTTTCATTCACCTTGTTTTTGAACACCCATTTAGTTCCAATGACATTCTTGTCCTGTGGTTTTGGAAATAGTTCCCAAGTTTTATTCTTTTCTATTTGGTCTAATTATTCGTTCATATCTTTGACCCAACTTTCATCATCGCATGCTTCTTTTATTGGTCTGGGCTCAATACATGACAAAAGTGCTATTTCTGTTTGATACTACAATTGTCTTCTTGTTTTTACTCCTGTACTTTTATCTCAAATAATTAGGTCTTCAGGATGATTCTTTTGGGTTATTCTTGAGGGTGTTTTGTGTCTCTTCTTAGGGATTCTTCTATTATCTCTTCTTCTCAAGTATCTTCCTCTTCTTTTCTGGTGTCTATTTCATCTTCTTGTGTATCATCCTTTTCTTATACATCTGTTTGTGTATCAACTAACTCATCATCATTTGCATCTTCATCATCAGGTATGGTCTCTTGATGTTTGAATTTATTTGTTTTTAAATCATCCACCTTAACATTTTCACTCTCAACAATATTATGTAATCTAATATTGTAGCATATGTATTTCTTTTTGGTAGAAGAATATCCAAGAAATATACCTTCAGCAGATCTAGCATCGAATTTTCCGAGGTTCTCATCAAGCCTTTTGATGTAACACTTACTTCAAAATACCTTGAAGTATTTTACCGAAGGATTTCTCCCAAACCACATCTCATAAGGAGTCTTATTACTATTAATCCCGAGCCGACTTCTATTTAGTATGTGTACTGCTGTGTTTACAACTTCCCTCCAATATCCATCAGACAATTTTGCTTCATTGAGCATAGTCCTTGCATCTTCCTAAACGGTTCCATTTCTCCTCTCAACAATCCCATTTTGGTGAGGTGTTCTGGCAACAGAGAATTGTCTCTTAATTCCATGGTTTTCATAGAAGATATTAAACTCTTTAGAGGTGAACTCACCACCATTATCTGATCTAAGACATTTGATTTTTGCCTATGTTTCATTTTCAACAAGGAGTTTAAAGGCTTTGAACTTGTTAAAAGCTTTTGATTTTTCCTAGAGAAAAAATTCCCAAGCCATTCTAGTAAAATCATCAATGAACAACATAAAGTAGGATTCTCCTTGCAAATGTTTGGTCCTTGTATGTCCAAAGAGGTCAGTGTGAATAATCTCTAAAGGTTTTGAGGTTGAGTACTCTTTTTTTTTAACCTTAATCTAGTTTGCGTCCCTAATTGACAATGTCTACATATAGAATTTGAAGGATTTGTGATCTTTGGTAAGTTTCTTACTACCTCAAGATTGTTAAATTTCACTAGATTATAAAAGTTAATGTGCCCAACCTTCTATGCAATTGCCAACTTTCATCCACTAAATTCATATGACATTTCTCAGACTGTCTTGTATTTATTATGTATACTTTTTTGGGAGTTCTAGAAGCAATACAAACCAATTTCCCTAAGTTCTTCCTTCTTATCTCATGTTTCTGAGAATAAAAAAAGCAAATGTGCCCCTGATCACAGGTTTGGCTGACATAGATTCGAATTTTCTACAAGCAACACATTTTTGGCTTTGTCCTTTCCCAGATTCCGATACCTTTCCCAATAATATTACCTGAGGCATTGTCACGAAATGTAACTCTACCCTTTTGTTTTTTTAAGTTTAAAAACTTGTCCTTATCTTTCATGTCATATGTTTGGAACACCCACTATCAACATACCAGATATCTCTTTTATCTTGTGTTCTCAAGGCAATAATACATTCCTCTTTTAATGTTTTTTCTTTCTACAACTTGTTTTTCTCTCTAATGTCCTTTGTTCTTTTTGAGATTTTGATTAATCAACAATTTCTTGATTTATGTCCATATTTATGACAATTGAAGCATTCTAAATCTCTTTCTTTTAGAGGTGCTAATGAGTTATAATTTCTGCTCTTAACTTGATCAACTGTTTGATTGTTCTTGAGGTTGTAGTTTTAACCTTCAGGATTTTCCTTTTGTATGCTCTACATTCATAGTTGTGTGTCCAAAGTTGGAGCATGAAAAACAATAACCAAGGAAAATGTGAGGATACTTTCTTTGATAAACCTTCCTTGGAGTTTTCTTGAATTCCTTCTTGATGGGTGGAAATGATCTTCTGGAGTTGAGCATTCCTTGTTTTTTCTTCCTCTTTCTTCTTGAATGCACTGAGAAGAGCAACTGCATAAGGTTTTGAGCTAACTTGATTTTATTCTCGAGAATAACCAATCCCATTTTTGTTACTTGGATCTCTTTGTGTGGTTATAATCTCATCTAAAATTTTAGAGCTATTTTCATATCTAGTTTGAATAAATTTTGCATCAAGATCTTTTCTTAAGTGAACTAATTCTGCCTCCATTTTTTCACAGATCAGTTGTTTTTCTTTAAGAGATTTCTCCAGCCTTTCATCTATCTTATTTTCATATTGAATTTGGTGTTTCAGATTGCTCTTGATTTTCTTCATCTCTTTTTCTTTCTGTTCATGCTCTTCCATTTGTTCAACTACAAAATGTTTCAGCTGTCTATATTTGTTTTTGTATCTTCTTAATCCATCCAAATCACTTAGTAGTTCTTCTTCCATATTAACCTCTGCTTCATGTTCCGACTCTTCCTTATGCTCAATTTCTTCTATCTCATTAGACTCTTCAACACCTAGAAAAGGACTTCATCATCACTGCCACTAACGTCAGATGAACTGTTGTCTTCTTCTTTTGAATATAACATTTTTTTCTTTTGTAACTTTTCTTATAGTGGAATTTTCCCTTTTTCTTGTATTGTTTGTTTTTTTCTTCTTCATCTTCAAATTCTTCCTTGGAATAAAGACATTTGGCTTGAAAGTGCCCAATTTTTCCACAATTAAAACATTTGAACGACAGCTTGCCTTTGTACTTCCCTGATCGTTTCTGAAGTTTTTTGATAAAATTGGCTTCTTGTTCATTAGACTCTTCATTATGGTTAGGATGAGGTTTTTTCTTCTGATTTTTTGTTTTATTGATTACTTTGAAAGTTTCTTCTCCTTTTGGGAGATTATCAATACCTAGTCTTAATTCATGTGATGTGAGGATTCCATATAATTCATCCATGGTAAGATCTTCTAGCTTCTGTCGGTCTTCAAGAGTGGATACTTTGGGATTATATGCCATTGGAAGTGTTCTTAGTATATTTTCAACTAACTCATACTCTGGTACTTCTACTCCCAAACCTTCGATTGCATTATCAAGATTCTCAACTCTTTCGAATAACACTAAAATATTTTCTTCATCCTTCATTTTCATATTTTCATATTGTACTTGGAGAGATTGAAGTTTTTCCATATTTACTTTGGAGTCTCCTGCATATATGGTTTCCAATTTTTCCCAGAGCTCTTTTGCACTTTTACAGGTCAATACTTTTGCAAAAACCTTCTCACTTATTCTCGCTTGTAATGTATTTAAGTCCTTTGCATGTTCCCAAAATTTCTTCCTTTCTTTTGATTCTGTGGGAGTGACTTCTGGAACTTTATATCCTTCTTCAACTAATGCCCAAACTTCTAAACCAATGGATATCAGATCGTTTTTCATTCTAATTTTCTAGAAAAAATGGTCTTCACCATCGAATATGGGGACTCTAATTGACATCTTCATCTGTTGATCCATAGTTGACATATTCATCTTCATCTTGTGGTTAAAATATGGTGATGGATCCGACTCTGATACCAATTGATGAATCAGGTCTTGTCACTTAGAGGGTGGGGGGGTGAATCAGTGATAGAAATTAAACACAATTTATTTTATTTTAGAAAATGTAGAAAACAAATTTGGACACAATATTTTAATGTGGAACCCAATAAGGTAAACCACCAACACGTTTCTATTATCTACAAAACTTTGTTTTTACAATATTATTTGCAAGCACCCACTTGATCGAGAACACAATCCCCAAGTTTCTCAACCACTACTGAAGGATGCACCCACACTTTGGTTTTTGTCTACACCTAGAGACAATGATACACCAATACCCTGATTCTCAAGCCACTACTGGAAGGAGGATAAGACCTCCTTGTGGGAATTTATCCTGCCATAGCATCACTCTTCCACCCTAATTTGTTTTTTATCAGTCTTCTATGAACTTCATGGAATTTGTCATTCTCAATCACAGAGACAACTTCTTTCCTTCAATTATTATTTTAATAAATACCTTCACGCATCCTGCAGATACATCTCTTCATTATGCAAACGTGCCATTTCATTAGCATGCCGTTTCAAATATGATATTAACGATTTGTAATTAAACACTTAATTAAAAACTTCCCAGGCCCCCTTCGTAACAATCTTTTCACTGGATTGATAATTGATTTAGTCAGTTCTATATTTAACAAAACTGTTAAATTTAACTAACCCAAACAAATACCAGGTAGTGCTCTATCAAAGAGCGTACTTCAATTTTGTGCTCAACCAAATTACATAAGGGATTTCGCTCCCATGTCCTTTAATTAACCTCCTTGCTAGTTCATCGGCGAAATGAAATAACTACCGTCAGATTTAGATCAACGATGGAATTTAACCAACATAGGTCAGATTTCATAAACTATCGTGCCTGCCAAGATTTTCTTCCTTTGTGCTAGTTCACCCAATGAAATGCCTCACAACTGTTGATCTGATTCATGATCAATATCATTTGGTGATCTTTGATAATATGTGGATAGAAAAATGTGGGTTTGTGACTTTTCCATAATGTCCTTTCAAGATTTCCGCTTCCACACTAATCTTTCCACCCCAATTGTTTCGCACCGTTGATCTCCCACGGGCTCCTTCATGACCATTGATCTTCCGGAACATGGGATGCAGAGTGCGGGTTTCTCAAAAGCTCAATTGTTGCTTTCACACTTCTCTGCCTTCCGTTTTCCGCACTAATATTTTTGCACCGTCGATATTTCACGAAAGTATTTTTGACTGTTGATCTTTTGGATTACAAGATGCGAAATGCGGAACTATGGAATTTACCACATTCTTTTCATGATTCTTTGTATTCTGTTTTCCACACTGACCTTTCCGCATTGTTGATTTTTCACAGAAGTATTTCTGACCTTCGATTATCTAGATTGCATGATGCAAAATGTGGAATTGTGACATTTTCCATATTCTTTTTGTGATTATCTTCCTTCCTCTTTGCTCTTTCTTCTTTTCTCTTTCTGGACTTCCGTTTACAGAAACCCATATTATCCTAGACCTTGATCTTCCTCTTTCTATTTTCCACTTTTCTTATGTAGAACTCTTCACGACCTTAGATATTCTACGGATCTAATCTCAACCATTGATCTATACTCTTTTACAGAACTTCACCTTTTATGAATGTCCTTTGTGGAACTGATCCTTAATCATCGTATATCATGTAGGATGCTTCCAAACTGTCGATTTCAATTCAATGCAGATCTCACCATGACTTTCGGAACTTCACCTTCTACCTGTCCTGTGCGGAACTAATCCTTAACCATCAAATTTCATGTGGGATGCTTCCTGTGAACTATTGCAAAACTTCACCTTATCCTTCTTCCCTTCCACATGTGGGCTTCCTTCTCTACTAGCCTGTGGGATTACTTAATTTCCATCAATGCCAACTTATATTTCCATGTTTCCAACAAAATATTGATTTGATCATTCATACTATAATAGACATTGATTATCATGGAATGACGAAAATTGGTTCTAATTTTAAATCTTGTCCATGTTTTATTGTTAGAGCCATCATTTAAACTTGTTGAAAGCACGAGGTCTTCACTTATTCAATTTATGACATAGCACATTTGTTCATGGAATATTAAAGAACACCCTTAATTTCACTAGATACTGGAAAATCCCTCCCAAAATCATTTTGTTGAACCCCGTCTCAATACATCTTTCCAATTAAAAAACCCTTATTTTTTTTAACAAAAACCAGAGAAAGAAAATATATATATGAAAAAAGTTGAGCACAACCATCATTACATGGTATAAAACCAAAATTTCAAGATGATGGTATAAAAAGACACGGAATTTTATGTACTACTAACTAAAAACTAAATAGTTCTAGATTGGTTGTTGACGTAACTTAATACCATGGAAGGGTACTGTTTAACAAACTGACTATTCAACAATATGCAAAAAAACATTAAACATACATATGGGAGTGACCTATTTTTCTGTTCTTCTATCCCTCGAATCGACTGAGCAGCTGAGGGTTCTTCCATTTGATAGTCACCAACTGCCAGAGTTTCCCGACAATGGCTGCACTAGGTCATACTGGTTAGCATTTGAACTTCCTCCTTTATTATGTCTATTGTCCCCATTAGTTCATGAAGATCATGGGTGTTATCATCTATCCTTGATTCATGACAAACAATATGGTTTGCCATATATTCTGCATCTGCTGCTGTAAACTAATTTCATTGACGCATGTGCCTACCATTTTGTAAATCCAACGCATGCCATTTTTCATTTCAGACAGAGCTGCTTTTATCTCTTCAATATCCCTTGAAGTCAGCATAGTAGCCTGAGCACGAAGATGGTTCTGCAGAATAGGAAGTCTGTCACTATGGACAAAATCAGAGGCATTTCTGAGCAGAGAGACCTTCCCAATTGAAGAAACTCTTGAGGGAGTTCTACGCAAATCCTCTGATATTCAAGGGATGAGCGGAGGCACTTCACCAATGAATCTTCTAGAAGACAAAAGCACCATGTCGCGCTCTACCTGTGAGTTAAACATGTCTGCAAAAAAAGTAGTTATGTCTCTCTCCTGAGAATTGAGGCCAGGATATTGTTGCTCTGGTTCACAAATGAATGCAGGAAGCAGAAAAGAGGAACTCATTGTTCTAGACAAATCCAATAAGCAATCCAACAATCTGTGTTGGGGCACGCACCTTAAAGGTCCCTAATTTTGGCAACTCCGCGGTTTTTGTGGAAGTTGTAAGTGGAGTTATGACTCAAAATAGTCTTAGGGGTGTCGGGGTTGAGTAAAAACCTTCTTTTTGTAATAAACCCATGGTTTAAGTCTAGGGTTTAGGGTTCGGGGTGCCCATGGTTTAAGCCCATGGTTTTGTAATAAGTGCACTATAAATAAGCACTCTTGTAAAGAAGTCAGTTTAGGCTTTTGATGTAAGATGAATTGATGCGAAGCTAAGGCTTGTTTGTAGGAAGGTTAAGTCCCAGCTGTGTGCGTGGATGACCTCTACAGCTGTGTGTGCAGAGGGTTTTGGGTGATAAAGGAAATCTGCAGCTGTGTGCATAGAGGCCTGCAGTTGTGTGCGCGACTTTGAGGACTTGAAGGGATCTGCAGCTGAGTGCGCAGATCAGAACTGTGGTTTTTGTAAAGAGTTGAATAAAACATAGTTCAATGGACGTAACCCCTAAACTGGGGGTGAACCACATTATATTGTGTGTTGTGGTTTTTGTTGTGTTGTTGTTATGTTCTTTTATGCATTGATAAATATATATATGATAAGTAAGATCACTGCTAAAATACTAACTTCGCTGTGAATTTCCAGTGAAGGGTTAGGCAAGTCACTGTCTGTTTATCTAGCTGCAAAGTTATATATGTGAATGTCGAAGCTCTGTGTTATATGAGTATAAGTTATTAAAGGCTAAACGTACAGTAATATCCCTCTTCTACTTGCAGAAACCTGATTCTACGGCACCCCATAGCTGTTTCAGGTGAGACTGCAACCTGCTCGTAGGTTCTTGCCGAAAGGGCCAACACTGTGGGTCTTTTGTTGGTGCGAAGTGAATGGTATAAAACCCCGGTCTGCCCTATAGCCCAACAAATTGGTTCCATTGCTGGTTGAACTCAATATCTGCTCAAGAGGGGTTTACATTGTACCTCGAGGGCTATGTTTTGGAGACCCTCAGTGAAAGAAATCGGTGATTGGCTTGATGAGACTTATCTGAAATTCGTTGAGTAAGAGAACAAAGATCCGCGTCATAGTGCAAACAAATTTTTACAAATGTATGTTTTTTGTGATGTTTATGAAATTTTCTTTGGTAGTATCCACATAGAGTTGCACCAGTGGTTATCCAGGTTGACAGAGAGAAGGATGAACTTCCAAGAAGGTCAGTTTCCTGCTTGGACCCCCACAAGAATTAATATATTGAAAAGGGTGACCAATGAGATATCTCGAGCTGTTGATTTCTGGACGACATGAATCCTTGAAGCATTTGTGACGGAGTTCGCCATCGACATGAGTACTTCCTTTAGTGAAGCCGAGCGACAGTTTTTCAAAGGACCAAGGGGTAAGTTTTTGAATTCATTTAGTTTGAGAATTAAAATGCTATTAGCTGAAAAAGGTATATTGCTCATTGAATCAGACTGTTAGATTTAGTATTACTAACCTATGTTTGCAAGTGAAAATACCTTCGACGAGCAAAGTGGTTTGCTGTGAAGTGGCAAAAGGTACAAGAGAGTTTTTGGATCCTATTCCTTGGGTCAGCATACTGAGTATTCCCCTTTAAATCCCATAGATTCAGAACCCGAAGAAACCCCTTCTATTGGAAACCCTCCGGTAACCCTGCAGCGCAGACCTGTTATTCCTGAGAACCCGTTGCAGTCCAAAAGTCACCCTAGCCTGAGTATTCCTGTCGCAGGTCAGTCTACCCCAGTAAGTTCCCCCCCGCCTACTTCCAGTCCCCCTCCAACCCCCCCTAGATCCACTATGGCCCACATGCATGACGATATTAAGCTCCCTGTTTTCAAAGGAACCGGATCAGAGGATCCAGAATAGTTCTGGTTTTTATGTGAAGCAGTGTGGAATGCTAAGAACATTACGGATCAAGATGTAAGAAGGGCGCAACTCGTTACTTCTTTCAGAGATCGGGATTTGACTTGGTTCATGAAATTCTCTAGTACTCAGAGCCATGCCTTAGACGATATTAAAGAAGCAATAATCAAAGAATTTAAGAAGCCGAAATCAGAGTCATAGTGTATCACTGAATTGAAAGAGATTCAGCAGAGGCGCGGCGAATCAGTGTGGGACTTTGATCAGAGGTTCAAAGTTCTGCTAGACCAAGTTAGTTTCACCATTGGACCTGCGCAACACAAGGAATGGTTCATTGTAGTGTTGCTACCGCATATCAGAACTCCACTCATGCAACAGAAGGTTGCTGACCAGCAGGAGGCCCTGGAAATCGCGATGAATCTTGAAACTGCTCCTTTCGAAGATAATTCTGGTATCGCTCAAATCCAAGCGCAGTTGGTAGCGATGCCTCTGGAGCTTCGCGATATGAAGAGAGGAAAAACCGGTCGTGAAGAGGTTTGGTGTACACAATGTCGGAAAGAAGTTCATGCTAAGGAACAGTGTCCTGTGGTAAGAAATTACCTGAATACTGGTGCGCCAAACCCGTTTGACACGCAAGTTCTATATTGTGAGCTCTGTCAGACAACTGGCCAGCATCGACCTGAGAATTGCTATATGCTACAGAGGTATGTGCAAATACCTAAGAACCCCTATTGTAAATTCTGTAAGTCCATAGGACATAATGAAGATGAGTTTCGCAGTTATGACCTCATGAGAGAGCGCACCTATGACACCTATCGGGTACAAAATGAGGGACAGAGCAATGATGGCTATGGTTACCGCGGTGGTGCATCAAGTAGAGGTGCTTTTGGAGGTCGTGGTCATGGTGGTATGGCTGGAAGAGGAAGAGGCCAGGTTGTGTGTTACAACTGTAACCAGGCCGAGCATCTAGCGAGAGACTGTCAGAACCCAACTACGACATGTCGATATTGCTGAGCAGTAGATCATGTGATCGAGCAGTGCCCGCAGTTGATAGCTAAGATTCAGGAAAGAAACAGTGCCCCTACTCAGAATATTCAGATGATTTCCATCAAGCAAAGACCTGCCCCAGCCATTAATGTTGTTACCAAGAGTGGAGCTACGACGAAAGTGCAGAACAAGGAGAAACAGCCTGCCGAGGCTTGGGTTCGGAAGGCCCCAGAAAAAATCTCTACATTTGATGTCGAAAGAGAAAAAGAGACATTTATGGAAGCCAAGAGAGAGTTTGCTGACCCCAACACATCAGTAATACCTATGCAACAACCTCAATAGCAGTCGCAGCCGCAAGAAGCTTCAACAGATAAAGTAAGTACACTATCCTCCTTTTTACAGAGTTGTATGGAGCTCTTGAGAAATCAGAATGCTTTAAATGAGTTGCAGAAAGTTATTGCTTCTTGCGAAGCTTAGCGAAGTTCTGGTAAGGAAAAAACTGTTCATAGAGTCAGAAGAACTGGTAGGGAAATGAGATTGAATGCTCAGATAGGAGAATATGACATGACTGATGTCATCCTGGACCTAGGATCAGAAGTAAATGTCTTAACTAAGCAGACATGGAAAAAAATGGGAAAACCTACTCTGGAATGGTCCCCTATACAGTTGAGATTAGCCAATCAGCAAAAGATTGTGCCCCTAGGAGGACTCCCTAGTGTATCAATAGATTATGACGGAGTTAGTACCTTAGCAGACTTTGAGGTAATTGAAATAATTGATGACAGCAACCCCTATCCAGCACTACTAGGCATTGAATGGGCAATAGATAATGATGCAGTAATCAACCTGAAGAAGAGACAGATGACTTTCGAAGGGAAATGACTAAGAGTCATAGTCCCATTGGATCCTTCTCAAGGAGAGAGATACACAGAGCCAGTAAGAGATGAAGACCAGGATGTTTTGGACCACATCTACAATATCATAGCGAAGGAAGAATATTATGTTGATCCTACTGCTGAAGGTATTATGGATTGGCAGTGTGACAACTCCTGCATGGCAGATTCAAATGATGGCCTAGAGAATTGGCAGAATAGACTGTATGAGCTACATGGCCATCGATGTGCCAGAATTACCAAGTCTCTCAGATGGCTTGGCTCATAGACAAGAACCTTACTTGTTTTTGATGGTTCGACAGACCCAGAAGAGTTTATTGTGCAATTCTCAGACTCACAGAAAATGGAGACTCTGGATTCAACATTAAGAGCCACAGCAGCCAGATGGTGGAATGGTCACAAAAAGTACATTCATAGTTGGGAAACGTGCCATAAGTACCTTTACCTAAGATTCAGGGACCAACCTCAGGAGGTGCGAAGTAGGTTTAATGGTAAGACTAGTCCTCAAGGACATTTGGAGCAATGCTACGAGGCATGGAAGCATGTACCTCGTGAAGAATGGGTACATAGGTTTGTGCACACCCTGGAACCTATAGCAAAGAACTGGTATGCGGAGGTCGAGCTTCGCCACGGTACTATAAGGTGGGATTGTCTTGTTGATAGTTTTGTGCTGACATTTTCTATTAATGAGGTTTCTCCTGCTTTGGATGCAGCTGTTAGGTTGATCCATACTAAAGTATTTGATGATCAAGAAATAGCAGAATACCAACCTGATTGGAAGGCACAAGAAGCCAATGCAGTAGAATGTTATAACCTCACAATTGACGAGGATGACGATCCATGCAACATTAACATTCCTGAGTCAAAAGGACACTGTGAAGTACATGGACCAGTAGTTGAGGCACTTGAAGTGACTCAACCCCTGAAGACGCGGACCGTAAACATTGGGTCAGAAGAAAACCCTAAGTATGCTACCATTGGAGATTATTGGGATGACGAAATGGTAAGCAAGGTGACCCAACTTCTCCATGAATATTAGGATCTATTTCCGACGAAGTTCTCAGAGATGAAAGGTATCCTTGGTGATATAGGAGTGATAAAGATCCTTTTGAAACCTGATGCGAAGCCTGTGAAATAGCGCCCTTATAGGATGAACCCTAAGTATAAGGAAAAAGTCCGAATGGAGCTGGATAAGATGCTTGCTGCAGGAATCATTGAGCCTATTGAAGAGTCTGAGTGGGTCAGTCCTATGGTGGTGCAAGAAAATAAGACTAAGGGAGAAATCAGAATCTGTGTAGATCTGAGGAAGCTGAATGATGCCTGTTTGCATGATCCTTTCCCCACTCCCTTTACAGATGAAGTTTTAGACAATGTTGGAGGTCAAGAAGTGTACTCTTTTACTGATGGATTTTCAGGTTACCATTAGATTAGAATTGCTCCAGAAGATCGACATAAGACAACCTTCGCTACAGAAATGGGATCCTTCCAGTATACAGTTATGCCCTTTGGATTGAAGAATGCCCCTGCCATGTTTTCTAGAGTAGTCATCTCTGCTTTTAAGGAATTCATACATAAATTATTAGAAGTTTATTTTGATGATTGGACTATCTTTGGGTTATTAAAAGACCACATAGCTAGTTTAAGACTTATGCTGGACAAATGTAGATAGCATCATATTTCCTTGAACTTGAAAACGTGTATCTTCTATGGCCCTTTTGGAATTCTGCTCGGTCACATTGTATGTAAGCAAGGATTGATGATGGATCCTGCAAAGATAGCCATTATTGTGAACCTGCCACCTCCAAAGTCTGTTAAACAATTGCACACTACGCTTGGTCATACTGGTTATTACAGGAAATTCATTAAAGGATATGCTCAGATAACAATCCCTATGGAAAAGCAGTTGAAGAAAGATATTAGGTTTAAATGGACACCTGAGTGTCAAGCAAGCTTGGATATTTTGAAGAAAAAGATGGTAACTGCCCCTATCTTAGTATTCCCTGATTGGAATAAGGAGTTTCATGTGCATGTCGATGCATCCTCCATTTCTCTGGGAATAGTATTGGCTCAATCAGGTGAAGGTAACATCGATCACCCTATTTCTTTTGCAAGTAGAAAACTGTCCACAGCAGAAAAAAATTATACTACTACAGAACGAGAAGGTTTAGCTATGGTTTATGCATTACAGAAGTTTCAACATTATCTGTTAGGATATCATTTTAAGATGTTCACTGATCACTCTGCTTTGAAGTATTTGGTTCACAAGCCTGTGCTAGGTGGAAGGATATGCAGATGGTTGATTCTGTTTCAGGAATATGACTTTGAGATCATAGTCAAACCTAGAATACTAAACCTAGGTCCTGACCACTTGTCGAGGCTCGAGTCAGGAGAAGAGCCCATTAGTTTGGACGAAGGTCTTCCTGATGCCCAGTTGTTTTCCATCCAGATGGTTGATGATTATTTCCAGGATATTGTTCAGTATTTGTCTACAAGTTTTGCACCCGCCGAAATGACAACACAGTAGAAGAAACAATTGGTGGTTAGAGCAGTCGACTTTACCCTAATAGCAGGACAACTATATAAGATGGGACCAGATGAAATACTGCGCAGATGCGTCTTGGAGCATGAAAAGCCATTAATTTTGGCTGAGGCACACTCTGGTGCAGCAAGAGTTCATTACGCAGGAAAAGCTACAGTACAGAATATTCTGACAGCCGAATTGTGGTGGCCCACAATTCATAAGGATGCAAGAGAATATTGCCACAGCTGCGACATTTGTCAGAGGACAGGAAAACCATCCACGAGGGATGAGATGCCTCTAGTTCCACAGGTAACTTTACAACCCTTTGATAAATGGGCTATTGATTTTGTTGGACCTATCAATCCCCCTGCAAAGAAATCTGGAGCAAGATAAATTATTATAGCAACTGACTACCTTACTCGTTGGGCCAAAGCTCAACCAGTCAAGACCTGTAGTGCTGCTACAACTGCGAAGTTTATCTTCGATAACATCTTGTCAAGATTTGGGTGTCCTAGAATTCTTATGAGCGATCAAGGATCACATTTCTTAAATAAGACTATTGAAGTATTGACTGAAGAATTTCAAGTATATCATTAGAAGAGTACTGCCTATCATCCTCAAGCAAATGGAACTGTCGAAGCCTTTAACAAGATCCTTGAACACGCTCTGATGAAGGTTTGCAATGCTAACAGAAATGATTGGGACCTTAGAATTCCAGCAGTACTATGGGCTTATAGAACCACCTGCAAGAAGTTGATAGGCCATACACCTTTTAGGTTGGTTTATGGACAAGAAGCAGTCATGCCCATGGAGTACATTGTCCCTAGCCTCAGAATATCTGCTTTTACAGAGATGGATGACCCAGATATGATGAAAGAAAGGATGGTAAAGATACTAGAACTTGAAGAGGACAGATTCATTGTAGGGTTCCAGCAGCAAGTACAGAAAGTTAGAGAAAAAGCATGGCATGATAGACACATTAAGAAGAAGCAGTTCCAGAATGGTGATCTTGTGCTTTTATATGACAGTAAATTCATGAAATTCCCGGGGAAGTTCAAGACACATTAGAAAGGACCATACATAGTGCAGAGAGTTACTGATGGTGGCGCAGTCCAGTTAGCTAAATTGAATGGAGAAATTTTACCTTCCATGGTGAATGGAAGTAGGTTAAAGAAGTACAGGGACAAACCGGGACCCCTTGATTAGGAGTAACAGCATGAAGGACAGTCTAAGTACCAAGAACAGTTGGAATTGGGTACTAGACTATAATGAAGCTATTCTCAAAGCTACGAAGTGTTGAATACTGTCAAAGTCTGAAGGTTGAAGTTTGGTTGCCGTATAGGTTAAGATGGGTTGAAGGTGAATATTATGTCGAGGGTACTCATTGAGGCGAAGCTGAATTTAGTGGTTGTGTCGAAGAAGAAAAGTGTGTCGCAGCCTAAAACATGACTGACGGGACAAACTCGACTTGGCGGCGTCGGCACATGAACTGCCTGTCATGATGAGATTTTGGGAAAATCTAGCGTCGTGTGGACCAGATTTACCACCGTTCCATCAGATTTGGCATCATTAATGCACCATGATGACAGATTTTGTTGCGGGACTCTATAAGAAGCTACATCGGCCTTTGATTCCTGTATTGTGCACTTCCTTGAGTTTACAGTTAGCACCATGTCGAATGATCACGAAGTCCAGGAATTGTTACGAGAATTCAGGGAGAGAGGTCTGCAGTACCTTATGAGCAATCCTCCTTGCAAGGAGGTGTCTCTAGCACCAAAGTAGCCAATGCAGATACAATCAACTGGAAAGAAATTTAAGGCAGAAGTTCGCTTTAAGTGGAACGAAGAAAGTCACAACCCCTCAGGAAAGACTCAGGAGGATCCCGAAGAATGGAGGCATGCTGTTTGTCTTATGCAAAATTTCAGTGGCATGCAAACACAGGGGAACTTCCTGTTAAGGACCCAAAGTTGTAGATGGTCAAATGTTCGATAGGACATGAATGGGAGGCAGTTCGAAGCATGGGGTTGCTGATAGAAGGTCCAATGACCCCCATGACCACCATAAAAATGACGGAGGCAGACAGCAACATAAGAGATGGATGTATTCTACTAAGGATGAAAGGATGAAGGATCAAGAAAGCCGCGGCCGTGGTAGTAGTCAGCCGTAGCAAGTCGTTTTCTGTCTTCACCAACAAGATTCTCCCACCTAAAAAACAGCAGAGTGTCCCAGGACGGGACACTGGTGAGTCTTAGGGGCCTGTTGGGGCGCGCACCTTAACGGTCCCTAATTTTGGTAACTCCGCTGTTTTTGTGGAAGTTGTAAGCGGAGTTATGACTCAAAATAGTCTTAGGGGTGTCGGGGTTGAGTAAAAACCTTCTTTTTGTAATAAACCCATGGTTTAAGTCCAGGGTTTAGGGTTCGGGGTGCCCATGGTTTTGTAATAAGTGCACTATAAATAAGCACTCTTGTAAAGAAGTTAGTTTAGGATTTTGATGTAAGATGAATTGATGCGAAGCTAAGGCTTGTTTGTAAGAAGGTTAAATTCCAGCTGTGTGCGTGGACGACCTCTGCAGCTGTGTGCGCAGAGGGTTTTAGGTGATAAAGGAAATCTGCAGCTGTGTGCGTAGAGGCCTGTAGTTGTGTGTGCGGCTTTGAGGACTTGAAGGGATCTGCAGTTGAGTGCGTAGATCAAATTTGTGGTTTTTGTAAAGAGTTGAATAAAACACAGTTCTGTGGACGTAACCCCTAAACTGGGGGTGAACCACGTTATATCGTGTGTTGTGGTTTTTGTTGTGTTGTTGTTATGTTCTTTTATGCATTGATAAATATATATCTGATAAGTAAGATCACTGCTAAAATACTAACTTCACTGTGAATTCCCAGTAAAGGGTTAAGCATGTCACTGTTTGTTTATCTAGCTGCGAAGTTATATATGTGAATGTCGAAGCTCTGTGTTATATGAGTATAAGTTATTAAAGGCTAAAGGTACAGTAATATCCCTCTTCTGCTTGCAGAAACCTGATTCTACGGCACCCCATAGCTGTTTCAGGTGAGACTGCAACTTGCTCGCAGGTTGTTGCTGAAAGGGCCAAACCTGTGGGTCTTTTGTTGGTGCGAAGTGAATGGTATAAAACCCAGGTCTGCCCTATATCCCAACAATCTGACATAAACTTCAAAGATCTAGGAGGAAGGACTGTTCATTAAATTATTCACATGGCCAAGAACACCACAAGTCCTAAGTTGTTATGTTGAGGGACGCATTTTGGGCATGCAGCTGGGGAGAGCGGTGAGGTTGGTCATGTGTAGTGACCAAGAAAAGCACCCCCATGATCTGAGAGACATAAGGAACATGCTTGTGGTATTGGTTACCCTTTATTGAGACTATTCCCACTTTATTTTTAGCACCTTGATTAGCCAAATTATCCACTATAGAATTATTACCTCTAAGTATATGATAACATGTGGCTTGAATAGCTGGGCTATTACAACTAATGCGATCGTAAATTATCTTACAGTTAGCGACATCATATTTATAACCTTTTCTGATTTTTTGGATGACTTGTTTTGAGTCTTCAAAGATCAAGATTTTGTTTATGTTGTTCTGACCAGCTAGTTCCAAGCCAAGATACAACGAGAGCCATTCTTCTTCATTGTTGCACTTTTTCTCAATCCCCCAAGAAAAAGAAGTGACTATATTTCCTCTAGGATCAAAGATTACCCCACCTTCTCCTACCTTCCTAGGATTTCCTTTCGAAGATCCATAAAAAAAGAGAGTGTGACAGAGTTTGTTTCTTTTCAATTAGGGGAATTCTTCTTTTTCTTTTCTTATCTCCTAATGATGAGTGACTGGGTTGGTTTGAGGGGAGCTCTCGATGCAAAGATCTCTACAGAAATTAGCTTCCATAGGGTTAAGTTTCTCTAAAACAGTGAAGGAAACCTACTTTGTATCCATCTTTTCATAGATCATGTTATGTACTTTGATAGACTCTCTCCAAGGTTCTATTTTATTCCCATAAAAAATGGCTCTATTTTTTCAAGCCAGATCTGCCAACAAGTATTTTGTGGAATTCTGTTCCAAATTCTAATCATAGTTGGTTTTTTCTTTTTATGACCAAAATATAAGGTTTTCCTCTTTGTAACCAAATATTTGATATTGTCAAGGAGACATATGTTTCCTGCTATAGGTCCCAAAGTGGTTTTCTAGACTTGAACAGCCACAGGGTAGTTCAAAAAAAGATGAAGTGCAGATTCATCGTGAGAGGTACAAAGAGAACATCTAGAGGGGCCTTTGAATCATGTTTTTCTTAAGTTGTCTACAGTCAAAATCTTATTCTGTAATAATAACCAATAAAAAATATTCACTTTAGGAACGCGGTCAGTGTTCCATACCTTTTTCTAAAATCTGGGTTGAATATTGTTGTCATTTCTTTTTGGCATCTTGTACCCTTCCTTAATTGTGTAGTGACCATGAAGTCCCCATCCCTTGATGTCTCAAGTCCTAACTTTGGAAGGAGAAATACCATGCAGGAGAGAAGAAAAGAGAGAGTACTAATCATTGAGAAGATGAGTAGGTGGCCACAAGACCTTCCATCCTGCCCATTCCCCATTGTTGTGCCAATTTGAGATGTCTTTGATCTTTATCAACTTCCCGTCCTTGCATCCAGAGTCCAAGATTGATTAAATTTGGATTAGAGGAAATTGGTGGATGCCCCAAAATTTTATCTTTCCATATATTAATTTTCTTGCCATTTCCTGGGACCCAATATAGTTTGTCTTTAATTAAACCAATATAAAGTTTACATAGGTTCCAAATTGAAGTGCCTTTGCTAATCCATTATGAGTCTATACATTTTATCTTGGATTTTTTATATATTTTTTCCTAAGTACTTCCTTCCACCACTCCTTTTCTCCTGTAATAAATATCCAAACTAGCTTGGCTCCCATGGCTAGGTTCATCATGCATGGATCCCCGATTCCCAACCCAACTTTTGTTTTGTCTTCCATAACTTTGTCCCTATTAGCACTATGTTTGAATTTTTGAATTATGGACTTGAAAGGTTTAAAAATGATCCTATTTGATAAAATTTTGTGGAAATGCCTTTCAAGTTATCTGGTTAGCAAGTTCTTTCATCAGGAGTCGTTGGATAGAGGGTGGATTTTGATCTACGATGATAGATATTTCTACAGATTGAAACATGTAGCAGTAGAATAAGGGTAAAGTGTGTTAATCTTCGACGGTTCAAATTCATGACAAGAAAGATCAATGGCAGAAAGAGATTCTGCAGAGTGGATATGTGAGAAAGGATTTAATTTTGAGGTTTGCGGAGTACGATAAATGGGTGCAATGTTGGAGGGCCAAGATCGACAAAAAATAATATCAATGGCTCTAAATCATTCCGCACGACGAACATGCTTGGAGAAAGAAACTTTTTTCAATTCGCAGAATGAGTTAACGGGTGAAAAGATCAGATGGTGGAGATAAGAAAGGAGATAGATCTGTGATCTAGAATGATTCCGCGGATTGAAGTAGCTCAAACAAAGACAGGATTTCAATCCGCGGAAAGTGATAGGGGCTGCGAAGATCTACAGTCAAAACAAGAGATCGAGTTGATCGATGGGTGAGAAGCATTCCATGATTAGAATTTGCTCGAATGATTAGATGAGAAAGGATTGGAGGAATACTAAAGTTATCAAGGTTGAACGGTCTCGATGAAGACTGATTATGGATCAACGGTTGACGGTGATTCCCCCAAAATAAGCTATGTAGGTTGATAGTGTTCAGTTTTGGTATGAAGATTTGGCGTATCGAAGGATTAGATTGCAAAGATGAACAAATATATGGTACAGAGTGGATGGAGAAACATGAGGGTTATGCAACATAAAAAACTATAAAAAACATCTAAATGGAGAGGACGCCCTCACATATGATCTGCCTTCCTGACAGCTAATTGATTTCCTTGACGCCATTTGTGATACACCTATAGGATAAATCATCCATGCGGCAGTGCCATCTCGCCCAAAAAAATATATCCATCACGTAGTTGGCGTGTGAAATTTGAAGAACATCATGAAAATCTAAGATGTGGAGCAACGAGTATGATCGTCACATGAAGCAGGGAAAACATGACAAAAATAATTGTTTTGATATCATCATCATAGGAATGAAAGGGCAAGAAAACATGTAGTCCATATGCCCTGAAGTGTATGGTTGACCAAGAAGGGTAACAGCCGAAGTATTTTACACAACCAATAATGAAAAGTCGCACTAGATAAGGAGGTAGGACTAGATCTCTAGCGGGAAAGGAATCCCTTGACTCATGTGCTCACTCATGTCGTCACCAGGATACTTGACGATGAAGTGTGTGAGAATGCTGACGGGTCATCCCCGTGTCTAGTTTTCTAATACTATATAAACACCACCTTTTAGAGCCATTAAGGTGCATAGGATGAGCTAGTGTAGAAACAAAGCTTGAAGTATCATTCTGTTGGAGGTTCTGAGAATTTTAAGAAATTTGCAATCACGATCTGGTTCAAGAAAATTGTCAGTCTAAGTGTGTTGTTGGTTGGTGATCTCATTTCCATGCTCATCTATCACCCTGGTTTTTTACACCAAGGAAGCACCAACCATCAGGGAAAATACGTCCAGCACTTTGAGAGATACACCTATTTTCAGATAGCCATACCTCCAGTTGCATGGTGCCTGGGATTTCATGTCCTATGGGTGTCCCTCCAGAACCCCTAGACGCAATCGCTACCTCCAAAGCCTCGATACGTGGTGACCATGTTTAGCAATGACTAGTAGGATCAAATGGTCGTAGTGGAGGGGTGGGTGTCCAAAATATTCAACATCGCCTTTGTGAATTCCACTTGATAACTTTTTCTGAGGTGGTGAGGAGGTCGAAGACACACCCAATCATATTTCCTGTAGGAGAACTTGCCTCATGGGAGGTGAGGAGTACAAGAATTACAAGCCATTGCAGAGGCTTGTTTCTACCAGAATCAATGTGAGTCTTCTTAAAGTCCCCCTGTACAACAGTGTTACCAATAGAGGGGAGAGTTGTGGAGAAGGTTGAGCACATAAGGGACACAAAATCC
Organism: Pseudotsuga menziesii; assembly: GCA_001517045.1. Lineage (NCBI taxonomy): Eukaryota > Viridiplantae > Streptophyta > Pinopsida > Pinales > Pinaceae > Pseudotsuga > Pseudotsuga menziesii. Next base: position 49,243 of record LPNX010001198.1, on the reverse strand, counting down.
CTTATCGGCTTTGAGCCCATGCAGAAAGGTTCCTTTGAGCACAAAATGAACACAAAGGGAAAAGAAACATTGCTGACTCAACAGATAGACAAAGGGTTCGGGCCTAGTCAACGATGAGCCACCAGAAGCATCCTGAGATGTCGTTTTCACGGCCCACAAGCTCAGAACCAGAAATGTCATGCTACCATCCAGACCAAGAACGTGCATTTGCTCCATGATGTTTGTTTAAATATATGTAAACCGTGGTGGAAGTACCACACTTTAGTTGTTATTGTTTTGATTATGACTGTAAATAGTTTTAGGTCCTATTTAGAGGATTAGCTTCGGGGGCCTGAAATGTTATAAAAATATCCCAGCCGAGGGAGACAAGGGGGTTTTTCAAGAGATGAGAGGCTCTTCATTGTAAATGGGTTTCAAGTTTTCAGTAGATGAATGAAATTTGTGGAGGAGGAACGTTAAACCTTTTCATGGCAGAGATTCATGTGCCATCTTTTTCTTCAATAAGTAATTTCTTTATGTGACTATTTATCCTATTTCCCACTCCGTCTTGTATTTGATTTCATGCTTAAGCATTGTGTATATGGGCTAGAATTCATATTGCATGCTCTAGGTCCATTGTTCAAGCATTTTCAAAACATTTTCTTCTAAAGTCTTGCAGAATTCTGAAGATTGCAATCAGCCTGTTCCAAATTCTGTTAGTGGTGATTTTAAAAAGGATTTTAGTATACCCATATATGATGAATATGAAGATGAATACTTGGATGTTGTACCCAAAAATCCAGTTATAAATTTTGTAAATTCAAGGCTTGCTAGTGAAGAAAATCTGATTGTAATCCAAAGTCAAAAGGCTGAAAAAAGAAAGGATAGTGAGTGTGTTGAAGGTGACAATTTACCTTTGTGTTATTATTCATTTGAAATGATAGGAAAAAGAATTAAAGCCTCTAAACATAAACAAAAATTTGAATATATGGAGAATTTCATGCACTTTTTAGAAGTAGAAGATGATGAGGATGAACAATCATGTAGTCAATATTAGCTTATGGAAAAATCAGTGGTTTGCAATGAGGCATTGGATCACAAGGAAAGAGGTGAGGGTTCTCAAATAAATGCTTCTTTGATTTTTTCACATTCATCCATTTCATCTCAAGAAGAAGGGGTTTATTTGATTGATTATATTGAAGAACAAAATGACATTTCTTTTGGAGTGCTTGAGAAGAATGAAGTTGTAAATTTGGAAATATTGAATGAAGTAGCTGATACATCATTTGAAAACAATCATGAGAATTCCTTTCAATTTTTTTTTGAAAATCAGTTTGACAGTATGCAAGAGGAGTTACTTTTTGGATAGCCTTGTCATGACAAACATGTGATTGAGTATGTTGAAATTTGTCATGCTTTTTATGATCCGGTAGCAGAGTACATGGATAGATTTTTCAGATGGGGTAGTTGGTGATGTGTATGCAGCAAAGGACCTACTTTTCATCATAACCTTTTGCCATTTTGTTACTATGTTCTAATTTAAATAAAGCATGAGGAAGAAACAAAATTATTGGATAAATTGCTTGATTGGCTTCATTGGAAGTCATATTTTGCTTGATTGGGCATTTGTGCTCAGTTAGGCAGGATAGGTAAGTATGAATAAGCTCGACATAGAGGGAATTTCTTTCAGTAGTCTTTAGTTTAGTTTTAGTTTCCAGTGCATTTCAGTTACAATTTAAGGTCTGCAGTTACAGTTGTTTTCGGTTTTTAGAGTATGGCCAGGTGGTAGGTGATAGTTTACAGATTGAAAGGAATTTGTTTGTAGCAGTGGTTTGGTTTATGGTTCAACTCAGAGCAGGTTGAGGATTCCAAAGAAATATTGGGGGCAACCCAATGGATTTGGAACCTGATCTATGAGGTTCTTTGCTACCTCGTAGGGAGGATAGCATCCCTAGTGGAGCTAGCTGTTAGCACTATGTTTGAATTTTTGAATTATGGACTTAAAAGGTTTAAAAATGATCCTATTTGATGAAATTTTGTGGAAGCGCCTTTCAGGTTATCTGGTTAGCAAGTTCTTTCATTAGGAGCCGTTAGATGGAGGGTGGATTTTGATCTACAATGATAGATATTTTTGCATATTGAAACATGCAACAACAGAATAAGGGTAAAGTGTGTTAATCTTCGACAGTTCAGATTCATGACGAGGAAGATCAACAACGGAAAGAGATTCCGCAGAGCAGAGATGCGAGGAAGGATTTAATTTAGAGATTTGCGGAGTACGTTAAATGGGTGCGATGTTGGAGGGTCGAGATCGACACAAGATAAGATCAATGGCTCTAAATCATTCTGCACGACGAACATGCCTGGAGAAAGAAAAATTTTCAATTCGTGAAATGAGTTAACGGGTGAAAAGATTGGACGGTGGAGATAAGAAAGGAGATAGATCCGCGGTCTAGAATGATTTCATGGATTAAACTAGCGTGGAAAAATTTAGGATTTCAATTTGCGAAAAGTGGTAGGGGATGCAAAGATCTACGGTTGGAACAAGACATCGAGATGATTGATGGGTGAGAAGCATTCCACGATCAAAAGTTGGTCGAATGATTAGATGAGAAAGGATTGGCAGAATACTAAAGTTCTCAAGGTTGAATGGTCCCGATGAATACTGATTATGGATCAGCGGTTGATGCCGATTCCCCAAAAATAAGCTATGTAGGTTGATAGTGTTGAGTTTTGGTATGACTATTTGGTGTATCGAAGGCTTCGATTGCAAAGATGAACAAATCTACAGTACAGAGTGCATGGAGAAACATGAGGGTTATGCAACATAAAAAACTATAAAAACATCTATGTGGAGAGGACGCTCACACGTACGATCTTCCTTCCTGATAGTTAATTGATTTCCCCGACACCATTGTGATACACCTACAGGATAAATCACCCAACGGTAGTGCCATCTCAGCCAAAACCAGATATCCGTCATGTGGCTAGTGTTTGAAATCAGAAGGACATCATGAAAATCTAAGATGTGGAGCAATGACAATGATCGTCGCATGAAGCAGGGAAAACGTGGCGAAAAGAATTGTTCTGATATCGTCGTCACATGAACGAAAGGGAAAGAAAACGTCCAGTCCATATGACCTGAAGCGTATGGTTTACCAGGAAGGGTAACGCCTGAAGTATTTTCCACAAGCAATAATGAAAATCCGCAACAGATAAGGCAACAGGACTAGATCTCCAGCGGGAAAGGAATCCCTCGGCTCATGTGCTCGCTCGTGCCGTCACCAGGCTACTCAATGATGAAGTGCGTGAGAATACTGACGAGTCATCCCCGCGTCCAGTTTTATAATCCTATATAAACAACACCTTTCAGAGCCATTAAGGTGCATAGGATGAGCTAGTGTAGAAACAAAGCTCAAAGTATCATTCTGCTGGAAGTTTCGAGAATTATAAGAAATTTGCAATTGTGTCACTGGTTCAAGAAACTTGTCACTCTAGGTGTGTTGTTGGTTGGTGAGATCATTTCCAGGCTCATCTATTGCCCTAGTGTTTTACAGTAAGGAAGTGTCAACCATCGGGGAAAATACGTCCAACACTTTGAGAGATACACCTATTTTCAGATAGCCATACCTCCAGCTACGTGGTGCTTGGGCTCTCATGTCCTATGGGTGTCCCTCCAGAACCCCCGAATGCAATCGCTGCCTGCAAAGCCTCGGTACATGGTGACCATGTTTAGCGGCGACTAGTAGGAGAGAATTCTTGTACTGGAGGGGTGGATGTCCAAAGTCTTCATCACTACCTTTGTGAATTCCACTTGCCAACTTTTTATGAGGTGGTGAGGAGGTCAAAGACACACCCCACCGTATTTCCTGTAGGAGAACTCGCCTCATGGGAGGTGAGGAGTATATGAATGACAAGGCACTATAGAGGCTTATTTCATCCAGAAGCAATGCATCCCTTCTTCAAGTCCCCTTGTACAACAGTGTTACCAACAGAGGGGGGAGCTATGGAGACAGATGAGCATGGAAGGGACACAAACTCCCTTGCCAACTTTGAGCCCATGTAGAAAGGTGCTTTTGAGCTCAGAGTGAACACAAAGGGAAAAGACATGTTGCTGACTTGATAGACAGACAAAGGGTTTAGGTCTAGTCAGTGATGAGCCACCATAAGCATCCCAAGACGTCTTTTTCACGGCCTGGAAGCTCAGAACCTAAAACTTTGTTCTTCCATCCAAACCGAGCACACGCATTTGCTCCATGATTTTTGTTTAAATATATGTAAATCGTGGTGGAAGTACTATGCTCTAGTTGTTATTGTTTTGATTATGATTGTACATAGTTTCAGGTCCTATTTCGAGGATCACCCTCATGGGTCTGAAACATTATAAAAAGCTCCCCACTGAGGGAGACAAGGGGGGGGTTTTCAAGAGCGGAGAGGCTCTTCATTGTAAATGGGTTTCAAGTTTTCAGTAGATGAATGAAATTTGCTGAAGAGGAACGTTAAACCTTTCATGGCAGAGATTCTTGTGCCAACTTTTTCTTCAATAAGTAATTTCTTTATGTGACTATTTATCCTGTTTCCCACTCCATTTTGTATTTTCTTTCATGCTTGAGCATTAGTGTATATGGGCTAGAATTCATATTGCATGCTCTAGGTCCATTGTTCAAGCATTATCAAAACATTTTCTTCTAATGTCTTGCATAATTCACCCTGGTTAGGTGCTCTGTTTGATGGGCTATCTCCTTCTGTCTGCTAATCAACCTGCTAATACCTCCATATTGAGGAAAGGGTGTCTACCTTTCCTTTGCCCACAAACCTTCAGACTTCATACCTCCTGCAAACTACTTCAGACTTGACTCCATTTCCCAATGGTCTCCTCCATGATTGTCCCACCAAACTTTATAAAAACAAACCGGTTCTATCAGAAATCTGACCTTCTGACTGTCTTTGATTGAATATCTTGAGTATGAAAATGTTGTAAATAGTGAGAGATCCCTCTTTGAATGTATTAGGTCAGAAATACAGTCTAAAGTGGTTTTTGCTGTTACCTTGGTAGCTACCTTCCACATCCTAGGTACATTCTGAGTGTCAATAGTCCCAATTGACCAATTTGATTTTTTTACTTTGCGTTTTCCCTCCTTGCCAGAGAAAATTTATTAATTCTTTGCTGATGTTATTGATTATGTACTTGGGAGCAAGGAGAATAACATAGTTGAAAATGGGGTAAGAAGCTAAAATGGATTTTATTAATATTAACTTACCAGCTAGATTGAGCCATCTTGAACCCCATGCTTGTAGCTTGGTTTCAACTTATGAATGATTGATCTCCAGGATGTAGAATTGTTGACACACTTGGTGATTGTAATCCCTAAGTAAAAAAAATAAGTCAAGTTGATGTTTACTTTGATGCCCAAAATACGTGCTATTTATCTGAAGTTGCATGTATTACTATTCCATCCATAGAGCCAAGGTTTTGTGAAATTGATTCATCTTCCTGAGACTTCAAGAAATAGATCAAGAGATATTTTAATCCTCCTAGAAATTTGTATGGAAGCGATTCCAAGAAAAATGGTTTCATTGACGAATTGAGCATGGTTGATAGGTTGGACTCCCTTGACAAAGGAAATGTCGGGAATGTTTCCTTCTATTTTTAGTCTATTTAACCTTCTATCGAGTGAATCAACTACAAGGATGTAAAGAGGGGCGCATCAGGAAACCTTGTCGAATTCCTCTTTGATCTTTGATAGAAGGTGGTAGGTCAGTCGTTAACCAAAGGAGCTATCCAAGGGCTACTTATGCATGCTTTAATCCATCTAATTAAATTAGGATGGAATCCAAACCTTTCCAAGACTTGATGAATGAAAGCATGCCTTATTATGTCGAAGGCGTTTGCAAGATCAAGCTTGATAGCCATGCCTGCTTCCTTTTGAACTTGGATGGAATGAATTGCCTCTTGTACTTGGAGGATATTGTCATAGATCTTCCTTCCAGCTATAAATCCACCTTGATTTTCAGAAATGAGATGCGGAATTACTTTTTTGAGCCTGTTGGATATGATATTTGAAAGGATTTTGTAAGAGGAATTGTAGAGGGAGATTGGTCTATAACGTTTGATGGAGGTTGAATTCTTATCTTTAGATATGAGCATAAGAAAGGTGGAATTAATGTATCCCCCTATTTTGTCCCAATATTGGGTCCAATTTAACATCCCGAGGAGGTCCCTTTTGATGATATGCCAGCAGATCCTATAAAAACTGGTTGTAAATCCATCTAGCCTAGGATCCTTGTCTGGATGTAGTGACCAAACTGCTTTACAAAAATCCTCCATGGAGACTGGTTGAGTTAAGAATTCATTGTATTCTTTTATAATGTTGGGTATTTTTTGCACCAAGGGATTCTGAATCCTCATTTATGACCTCATCTTCATTCGTGTAAAGATCCTTAAAAAAGCTTTTGATCTCAGCCTTTATTTCCTCTAGACCTGTTAGCTTCTCCCCATTCTCAGATGTGATCTCTTTTATAGTGTTCTTTATGTTTCATTCCTTGCATTGGGAATGGAAGAATTTTGTGTTCTGATCTCCTACTTTTAACCAAAGGCTTTTGGATCTTAGGCGCCATTCTTCTTCTTCATTGCAAATCAAGGTATGGATTTTCCTAATGAATTCTTTTTCCTACCATAACATCTCTTTGGTAATCTCTGATATTTCCATTTGATCCTGTATATATTCAAGTGTTCCGAGGAGAACCACTTTCTCTTTTCCAGGGTTATTATCTTGGTTTACTATCCATTTTTAAGCCCATCTTTGGTATTTTTTAGTTTTTCCTCCTAGATATAGCTTGGAGAGCCTTGAATGAATAAGTTCCAGGATTGTTGTACTACGTCATATAAAAAATTTTCCTTAACCCAAGTGGAATAAAATATGAAGGGAAGAGGTCCAAGGTCTCCAATGGGGAAAGGTTCAAACGATGATTAGAGATAGAATAAGGAATAATGTTTGATATAGGCAAGAGAGATTTATTGAGAAGGGAGGAGCTTACAAGAACTCTGTCTAGTTTGGCAACAATGTGACCCGGGACGAGACACTTATTACTCCAAGTGTATTTTCCTTTTCTGGGTTTGATACCAATAACCCTCTAGGAATTCATAAAGTATTCAAGCCTTTCTCCAAAGGGGTCACGAACTTTGGATCCTCCCTTTTTCTCATCAGGAGAGATGGAAGTGTTGAAATCTTCGGCTATAATACAAGTGTGCTTCATCTTCCCGCATTTTTGGTTATCCAGCCGTGTCCAAAATTCATCTTTGTTCCCATGAATTGTTGGTCCATAGAATTTACGTATACAGATGATCTCTTGAGAGTTAAGATCTTCAATATCTACAAAAAACCAATGACGGTTTTTTGTCTTTGAATTTATTTTGAAGGAATTTGAATCCCACTAAGTTACTATTCCTCCGAGGCTCCTTGCTAGCTTACTGCTATACCTTCACTTGTTTTCCAAAAAAAATTCATGACTATTATGCATTCCTCTTTTTGCATTTTTGTCTCTTGGATTACAAGGATGGACATTCATTCACTTTTCTTTAGTCCGTTTATCTCTTCAATCTTCTAGTTTCCTCCTAGTCCTCTACAATTCCAGGAGACAAGCTTCATTATTTCTTGTATGATTGGGGTAGTGCTCTCTCCATTTTGTTTTAAAATGCTTCTCCTACCTTCTTTTCATTTGGGTGATATCTAACCAAGTGATCTAAGTAGTACTGCTCGCTTGTTTCCTTCTCTCTTGTTGCTTCCAACTCTCTTAGGAATTTGTTGGGATTTCTCCCTTTTTTTCTTAGATGTTCTATTTCCTCTTCTCTAATCCCTGATGTGTCTTCAAGATGGGCCTTGGATCTAGATCTTGTCACTGAACCTCTAGATATTTGGGAGGATTCAGAGTGTATTTCAATATAGGCTTGTTGTGGGTGAGTGGGTCTGAAACTGGCCTCTTGTCCTGTCTCCATCAGGATTGGTTCGTCTTCTTTACTATTCCTGGGATTGGATTCCTTCTCAGTGTTTGGTATAACTATTTCTTCATCCTCTGTTGATTCCAGGACTTGAAATCTATTTTCTATGGGTTTTGTTTTCGCAAGGGTGTTTGCTTGACTTTGAACAACTCTATTTCCATTTCTTTTGTGAACTTCATTCCATTCCTCTTTTTGATTTTCCCCTTCTGCTGAATGAATTTTTTTTTACAGGATTTATCCAAATGCCCATATTCGTGGAGAATCTTGCACTTAAATGGTATATGTTCATAATCTATAGTTTGTAGATGGATCCTTCCTTCCATTAAGAGATTTATTGCTTCTAGGAGACCTTTCTCCAGATCTAACTCAACGCGTATCCTTACATAAGAGAACGTGGGAGGATTGGGCTCCTATTTGAAGATGTATTTCCCTAAATAGTTTCCAATGGTTTTGAGGTCTTCATCATTCCAACAATGCAATGGGAGATGAGGTAATTTAACCCAAACATGTATAGAGGAAGGGATGCCTTTTTCTAGATCAAATGCTAGATCCTATTTATTTATATACATACCCCTTGGTCCCATGAAGTGCGACCCATTCCTAAAGATGAGATCCCTATCTTTTAAAAAAAATAGGAATACAAAAACAATCTACTGCAAAAGTTTTGTTGTACTTCACCTTGAATTAGGGGCCTCCAATTCTTGTTTAGCCAAATCTTGATCCAGCATGGAGAGGGTTAGAGTCAAGTGAAATTCCCTACCAGGAATCTTTCATACAAGGCGACTAATTTGAATTTGGAGGTTGTAGAAGATAGCTTTACTTCAATAGTTTCAACACGTTTCACAAATATCGAGTTGCTTGGAGGAGGTTTGCAAGAGGGTTGTTAAGATACCATCCTTCTGAAGCCTGCATCCAAACAATCTCTACGATCATCCAGATTAGGATCTGGAGGATCCATGTTAATGGAGGTTAGAAACCCTAAGCAGCGGAAGCACAGTGGCGTCTAGGGTTCAAGCAACGAATATTTTCTCCTAGCAACAATGTTAATGTTGAAAAAGGGTAAATCCAAAGTTTATCTCTCAAAATAAACTTCTAAATTTACTAAAAAAACCCTTATTTTTACTATATAGCATGTATCTATTTTTTGTGTAACTTTTAATATCCATTTTTATTTTTACCCATAATATGGAGATAGGGTAGAACTCTTATAGGTCTATAAATCACAAAAGTAACGTAAAAATAAGAAAACAATTCCATTGACCTCCCAACTAAGGGATATGCCACTATAATAAGATAGCCTTGGGTTCAAGGGTTTGGTGTTTTACTACTTTCACCCCTCTCTTTAGTTTGATACATTGTCATGCATTGTTGATGAATAAGTTTATGTATATGGATATCTACTTGCATACCTATAAAGGAGAGACGCCTTAAGTTGTAATTCTTTGTCCTTTAGATCTCTAATCTCATGGACATTTTACAATTTTTTATTGTCAATCTATCTCTAACTATAAATATTATCCTTAAAATAATATTTAGGAAAGTCATCTTCTCAATAACCCATTCTTGTTTTCTTATCATTCAGACTAAAAGGAACATTCATTAGGAGCTTGATGTGAGATATTGTGATCCTATGGCTCAATCCAACCTAGGGGCATTCTTACTATCTTTTAATACAAATGAGTAATTCCTTGTACTCTATTATTGTATTATGTTTTTCATATATTAATATAAGCATCATTTTCCTAAACTTGAGATAATTTTATAATACAAACAATACACTAGAATAAAAGTAGAAATATCATGATCTTAGTTGGTGCTACAAATTTTTAAGTTTACCTTTAAAAACTTAACAAATGCCACTTAATCCTCAATTTCAATATATAATTTTTCCACATAACTACATTTTTCATTGAAAAATATTAATAACTCTCCATAACTTAGTCTTTAGTACAATGTTGTTATTTTCTTGCATGTTAAAGTAAAATCTGTTATAGTGGAGAAGAGGATCCATGCCCATATGGGTAGGTAAATTCCCTACTACAAAGACACCAAGGAAATTTGCTTCCATATGTGTCATGAGGCAACTAACTTGGCGAACAAGCTATGCTACTACAGATCTAAGAGGGTGAAGAAGGGAAATATGCACATCTTCTATTGATAAATTACTAATCCCAATCCATTTTCGAATCCATGTTAAGCCATGGGCCTTTGTTAATTCATTCTTTACAGATAAACATTCTTTCATTTAGAATTTGTTTGGATGGAAATAATGACAGAGATACCAATCCCCAAATGAGAAGTAGTATCAATTGAGGGTGCACAAAATAAATTCCACCATAGAGGCATTGAAACCTTGTAATAGATCAAATACTCTCATTCAGAGATCAGTTAGCATTTCACTCTGAAATTAGTGCAAGTTATTTCAAATATCCAAGAATTTAATGACACCGAATTTTATTTATCTATCAAAAACTATTTTCCCATATAGATCTAATTTACTTATCAAAATCAGTTTATTAGCTAAATCTAATCATTCGTTTAGTGTAGCTGCATTTATATTTTCTATATGTAGGCATCAATATTTTTTCTTAAAGCCCCCCAACCATTTGCATAACATCCCCAAATCACTATAACACTCCCCTCACAATACCTTTTCACTTTTCCCTTAGTTAAATTTCCTAGGTTAGACCTCTTGGGAGCTTCGTCTCATTCCAAGGATGGTGCCCAGGGTTAACTCTAGATTTTTAGTGCACAAGACCAAGTCAACAACTCGACTCAAAGACAACACAATGATATACTCATTATGAACTCATCATGTCACTTATAACAATAAGACCTGGGTGGAGAGGATTACACTTGAATCTACAACCACATGAACTAGACCCAACTAAAATCCCCTCATGATACCTATATCCTTATATAGTTAAAAAATATCTCTCCCCCTTAATACGAAACAATATATTATCCTAATTTTTACAATTTTGAAATCCCCTTTATAAATTGATATATGATAAAATATTGATAAACTACTAAAATGGGGGGGATTTGACATTTGTTATAATAGTTTATTCGAACATTGGTGGGATGTTTACGTAAAGTTGGTTTCTTGACGTCGCTTAAGATATTTCTTTATGTGTCACTTATGAGACACCTAAGATGAATTTCAAGCGCTCTCAACCGATTGTTGGAAACGTCGACTAAAAGTCCAACAAATGTATGAAAATTGATGTTTTGGTACGTCAAAAAACTGTCTGAAAGTAGATGTTTACAATGTAGATTTGATGTCGATCAACGTTCAAATAGAAACGCTTATAGAGTAACTTTCGGATTAACTTTCCAATGTGTCCGACACATTAAAAAAATAGCGAGAATCACGGCTATGAAAGGTGAAGAGGCTATCATTAATGTTGCTACCAGATGTGGAAGGAAGAAACTCATGAAAATGAGTCATATGATGCAAGGTTCTAGAATCAAGTATGTAGTTGTATGAATATGCATAAAAAGGTTTAGAAAAAAGTGGTTTCCCTTTACTAGAAGAAGGTTTTGGCATTGAAATTTTGTGTGTTTGGATGGCTTCATTCAATGCTTTTAGTTCATGTAACATTTGTATTCCCCATCCCCAACCATGCCACGAAAAATTAAAGTTATACTTGACTTATTCTTTATCTTGGAGGAATACTCTTTGGACTCGGAAGATGGAGGTGTTAATGTTTTGATTTTTGTTGAGGTTAGAGGTATACTTGCTTGATATTTTGTCTTATGTTTGTGCTTATATTTGGATGTTTGAGCCACAAGAGGTTTATTTCTAAATCCATAAAGAACATCTAATTGAAAAAGCTTAGACCGTTCCCTAGTATGACACATAAAAAATCTAGAATGTGTATTCATAAGTGCAGACAATGTCATACCCTGGATCATCGTCAAGTTTCTTATTAAAATCTTTTGATACTTAGTTATAACTTTACCATAAGCTACTTTTCTAGACATCCATTCCTCTAGAATATCGTTGATAAAAATTCGGCCATCTTTAGGACAGCGGGAACACCATTTATTGATGGAGGCTCTAAGTGGTAGTTTGGGGCCTACTCTAGACCAAAAATTTGTAGTGGTAATATTCTTGCTAGACATCCATTCCTATAGAAGATCCTTGTGATAAAAAAATCATCCATCTTTAGGACAATGGGAATAACACTTAATTGATAGAGGCTCTATGTGGTAGTTTTGGGCCTGACACATGGAATGTAAGCTCCAAGGTAAAATGTTATTTCTTACAACCTTGGATTTGGCCTTATAGCACATCATGGGGTTCACAAAGAAATCCATAGTGTGCCTCTCCTATGAACGGTGACCATATCTCATATGTATGATAGATATTAGATATGTATTCTCTGTGTATTAATTTGAGCTAGCACAAAAAAAACATGATTCCTAGAAGCAATTCTTGTGGACTTAGACCTTGAATTTTAACCTATACCATGGAATATGCCACTATAACCATTGAATGGAAGATGCGGAGAAATATTATTAATCCAATCTATAGTAAAAGTCTTCGTCCCTTGAAAGAATTGAAGCCCTAAGTAGCCAAGATGTTGAACCACTTTCTTAGCCGATCTTGCATTTCCACTGCCACCTATAAAAATAAAGGAAATTGAAGAAGAAATAACCTTTGTATCATTTCCCTGCACTCCATGTAGATTATTATCCACTTGGGAAACTATGGGATTGTCATATATTCAACCTCTCATATGCTTCAAAATCCTTGAACTTTCAGTAAGTTCATTTCCTAGCTCTTTCATAAATATATTTATCTGAGAAGCATAGTGAGAAAGAATCAAATCATCCATACCTGCAATAAAACCATTTAAGGATTAAAATTCAATAAAAAAAGTTCAATTGAATGCAACACTTCACTGCTACTTCTGGACCTTATCATTTAACAATTATGCTGAAAATTTTTCAGTTACAGAAGTTTGCAATTCATTTTATTAGGGAAGTCTATGAAAAGAAATAGTTTAGCATAAAAATCAAATCAGATTTATATCAGAAATAGAGACCATTTTTAATATACCATGGCACACATTTTGAGGATCATCCACAACAAATTTGGAGGATTTTTTCTTCGTTTTTTGGACTACATTTGGTAGCAGTTTTGAAGGCATTTTTTGAACAACAAAACATTCTTCTCATATTGAACCATTCGTTGAGGATCATGGGATAAGAATTAGTCACAATTCCTAAGACTTAACATGTTTGTGTTACCCATACTTGTAGTGTCTTAGATCATGGATTATATATCTTTCATGTGAAGGTGTTAATTTCATTGTTTTTAGGGACAAATATTCTTACTAATGATACTTTTAATCCAGTGTAATCTTTAATGGAAGGGTAATGACTTCTATATTGTATGCATGTTGTCCCACCATTCCTTGGCATTCCCATTGAAGGATATCAATGGTGTTTTTTTGTCTTCTCTAGCACCATAACTCGAAAACTATTGCATTTATGCACATATTGTTCAAAAGGAAGGGAAAACTTCAACAAAGGAATAGTGTGAATCCTTTGTTATTTTGGATCAACTGTGCAATGATAAATGACACCGATAAATTATTTTTTATTTTACAAATGTTGTCTTCTCTAATCATTTTAACAAGTAGTAGAGGAGATCCCTAAGTTTGAATTCCATCAAGTAATGCTCATTCAAAATGGCTTGGAGTGGATGAATCTGGATGGCATCATTTTGATATGTATGAGCTTGAAAGAATCCCAAGGAATCATGAGGAAGTCACATGTTGGGTTTAAGTGCATAAGAATTATTTATTGGCAATTTCCTTAATGGATGGCATAGTACGAAATTCTTTTGTCAAATTTCACATTCTTAGTGAATTCTCACATCACCTAATCTACATGATAAGTTAGAAATGGATACCATATATCACTCACAAGAAAAATATTCCATATGGAGGCTCTATGTGGTAGTTTGGGGCATGGAACATGGATTGTAAGCTCCAAAGTAAAATGGTATTTCTTAAAACCTTGGATTTGGCCTTATAGCAAATCATGGGATCCACAAATAAATACATAGTGTGCTTCTTCTATCAATGGTGACCGTATCTCATATGTATGATAGATATTACATATCTATTCCATATGTATTAATTTAAGCTAGCACACATAAATAATTATTCCTGGAAGCAATTGGCGTGGACATAGAACTACACTAAAACCATCTAAGGAAAAAAACTCAATCATAAAATGTTCAATTCAATTCAAGCACTTCATTGTTGATTCTAGACCTTTGAATTTAACAATTGCATTGAAAATTTCACTCAAAGAAGTATGCAATTGCATTTTATTGTCGTTAAATATAATATTTTACTATTGCTTACGAAAATACCATTATCCTCACAGTTCAATTATGTAGGTAAATCCATATGCAGAAGCTGGCTGGTAATCCAAAATTCCCTCCATCATGCACTTTAATCACAACTGGTTCAGGAAAAGTTCTAGAAGTCCACATTGATAGTTGATTCATATTTGTTTTATCTAGCATGTATTTACCAAACACAATCCTGGAAACAAATATAGGATCGACACTTAGTGCTATGTTTTCTTCTCCACAATGAGAACTGAACATTTGTTGATCAACACAGAGCAGTTGAGAAAGCTCAACTTGAGATTCTAAAGATTGGGGATAATAAACATGTATGTGATCCCCATCAAAATTTACACCAAGTGGCCCACATATGAGAGGGTTAATATTATTTATCAATTGGATACAAGGTGTGGCATTATAAACAATTAAGATTCTTTAGATTAATTCCTAATAATTAACACCCTTAGAAGTGAAGGAGGTATATCCTCACCACAAAAATCACCATAATCATTCACACAATAAATGTGTCATCTAAGAAATTTGAGAAGATTGCATATTTCCATGTACTGCAATCCAATAATCCCATTATAGATCAAATAGTGAACGCAGGAGTGTCACTAGGGGGCATACAACTCTAGGAATGGCATGTAGAGGGGCTACTTCCGCAATTGAATTTTACCCATGGAAGACACCACAATAATTGTTTTGGATGTTTTTATAAGGAGTTGCTATAAATGTTTATACGATGGAGGGAGGAGACCCTAGCCACCCTCGTCAACTCAAGATTATATGCATACAGGAGCATTCAATTATCCTACACCAAAACAATAGCTTATGCAATGGAGGTTTTGTATCAAAGAAGGAGAATACTAACTCGTCTTGGTTCCCACATTGACATTTGCATGCGACACAGGGAAGAATTTCCCTAGTTATTTGTAGTGACATGCCTTGGTATTACTGCTATTTTTTCTAGGATTTATGTCTTATTGTTGATATCAATTAATTTCCATGTCAAATATTCTTGGGTATTCACTTATGCTTTGGGTTTTTATATCATATTTCATGATCATAATATTTCCATGAAATTTCAAGCATAAACAATGAATTCTTATAACATGCCAAGGATAATGAAAGAAGCCAATGTAGAGAAAAGTGTGGAGAATCACACCATGAACATTGAGAGTGTTTGTAGCGATGCTATTATTGCTAGAAACCTTCCTTCATCAAAGAAGACATTAATGCTTAAGGGAAGATCGACATAATTAGGCTAATGAAATTGGAAAAATAGATCAACACAAAATTCATTAAAAAAACATAAGAGTTAAGAAAGTACATATATCTTTTACTCACCAAAGTCATTGGATTTACTGATAGTTGTTAGTTGCATTTGTGTTGATCATGAATACCTACAAAAATAAATTTTGAATTATATATATATATATACTAATTTTAAATTTTTTTTTTTTTTAGAAAGGTGGTTCACCATGGAATCCCAGTTTATCATGGCTATGTCCACCCAAGAAAATATCTTATACTCCCTTGGCAAGTATACATGAACGAGCAACAACAACCCCCGAGAGGGCCAATCATGATAAACGACTCACCAACCTAATATTTCATTACATACAAGGGCTACCAAGGAGAAAATTTCCTCGGAGAGATTCGAACTCGGGTGAGGAGCGCAATAACCAAATCTCCCAAACACCCGAGTTACGCCCCATGGACAATATATATATATATATAAACCACCAATAAATGTGAAAACAAACATGTATCATAATTTTGAAAGACCAAAAGGAAAATACTTGTATGAGCTTCTCCTTGTTTGATAATATTTTATTCTCTACTAAACAGGGCCAACCACGTGAAGGTGGAATCTCTTATGCCCCCTCCCCCCTCCCCAACACTTCACATCACTCTCATTTCCCCATGCTTAATCTATTTATTTCTACACACTGTAACATAAGATGCATATACAAATAACATAGACACTACACACATAACATTAGATAACATGGCATTTAGATACAAATAACATTAACTTACAAACTACAAATTAAATCAGACATAACATTAGATAACATACCATGTATATAGAAATAACATTAAATTACAAATGTTAATTCATATGACATTATGACAAAATACATAATACAATATTGTATACAACAAAATCACTATGCCATCCATAATGGCCAATG
Source organism: Pseudotsuga menziesii (assembly GCA_001517045.1). Classification (NCBI taxonomy): domain Eukaryota; kingdom Viridiplantae; phylum Streptophyta; class Pinopsida; order Pinales; family Pinaceae; genus Pseudotsuga; species Pseudotsuga menziesii. The sequence goes on along the minus strand of LPNX010001198.1, from coordinate 32,691 downwards.
TTTACTATCCTACTTTAGGTATGTATTTTGCTGTCCTTTCCTTGCTATTATTAAAAGTGATTGCATTTCTTGTGCATGATAATTGGGATTTCTATTAATTAAATTGTGTTGGTTTATTAATTACTTTTTTCCAATTTTGAGTGTTACAATCGAGGGCTTGGTGGCTCTTAGTTTATGACTAAGGGGTTGGTTGGGAGGAGAGTGGTTTTCATGCACATGGTTTTCATGTGGAGATATTGTTAATTTGATGGGCGTTCTACTGATTGGAAACATGGTGGCTTCAAAGTACAACGGTATATTAATCCTTCAATTCAAGTATGTACCTTTGAATGTCTTTCTCTTCAATATATATTTAGATTGTTATTATTGTTTCCAAATCTATAATCTTGTGAAAGAAAATGAAACTTTTTAGGATGTGTATCTTCATTTTTATATTAACCACATTTTTCATGTTGTGTGTGTTTGGGGTGCTATAATTTATTGTTGTTACTTGTATGGTTGATTATTTACCATTGATCATGCCATTCCTGTTGAGATCTCGGTAATCTTGTGAGCTTGGGAAGGCATGTTGACTCTATTCTGTGTGTGAATTTTTCTTAGACCAATGCAATATTGTGTTTGAAGCAAGCATGATAAAATTTGGTATAGTTCCTCCATGTCCATTGTTTGTTTCTATCCTAGACCTGGACGTAAATACTAATGGTTAATGGCAATGTCCTGAGAGACCTATGTGGTGAAGGGATTGCCATTTCACCTGGGAGTGGGATGGAGGAGTACGTAGGTGGTGAGGAATTGACTTGTGGCTACTCCAAATGATAATTGAACCATTCTTCAGCACACCTTTTCTTGTGGATCCATGGCCTCAGCTTGGGGGTGGTCTCTCCAAGAGGATTCGACTTGGCATTACCTAAGGCTGGGTGGAACGTGGTCTAGTTGATGCAAGTTTCACATTAATAATATAAGTGACTTATTTTATGTGAATTAATATGTTCATATGGTGTTTCCATTGTTTCCATAGTAGAACTATTTACTATTGATGTGCATGGTAGATGTATCAATGGTTGGATGTAGCTCTAATGGTTTAACTTCTTCGAAATGAGTGTATTCTCCATGATATTGAGATTTTATCTTGATGGAATATTGAAATATATTATTTGATGTATCATACTTTGAAAATTCACCCTCCATTACTATTAAAATATGTTATATGGTTATTTGGTGTCGCATGGTTGTATCTTATCATGCTTGTGTATTTGAATCTGACTCATTTTATTTGATGTCTATAATTGATTATGCTGGTATATGCATGAACTGTGTGTGCAGATAGAATTCATCTTCCAGTGTGTATGTTTAGTCTACATCTACACCCATCTTTTAAGTTAGAAGAATATGTTAAGATTTCAAATGCTATAATAGATATCATTAGTGTTCAATACAAATTCACAACAGTAGCATATGCAAAATCACTTAAAGAAACAAAATCAAAAGATAGACACAATATTTATCCTGGGAAACCCTCAATGATAAGAAAAACCAACAAAACTTCCTTTATATAAGATGTATAAGATATAACCCCAAAATAGGTATTCTCGTCCTTGTTGTTTTCTCTCTCTCTCTCTCTCTCTCTCTCTCTCTCTCTCTCTCTCTCTCCTATGCGCTACACAAGTGAGTGAGTCTATGTTATAATGAGGAACATAGTTCCTCTATTTATACACATTATGTCAACTGACTTTTACCCTAGACAAGTCGACCCTACTTAATTGACTGGGTTGACTTCACCTAGGAAGACTCAAAATAGTATTTTATATTATTCATTAGGGTACTAATGACCTGAATTACAATGGAGGCTTTACCTCATGACTCTATGATGATCAATTACAATAGTAACATCCCAACGAAGGAATAATACCATCTCCCTTGGGTTACATCAGTAAAATACATTTAGAATATCCTTTGAAGTTACAATATTTCAACACTCCACCTTAATGAGAAGGTTATTCTACTGACAACATCATCATAGACTATAGGAATAACAAGAGAGAGTATCTTCAATAGTGTCGAGGTAATAAATCTATATGTCGTAGGAAGTTTTCACAATCAATAACTGGAACAATTACTCTTCAATGTCTTCATCTTCTGCATCACACAATCATTTGATCCTTTTGCAAAAACACTTCGATCTTTCGATCCTTCATAGCAGCACTTTGAGCTTCTTGATCCTTTGCAACATCACTTTGATCTTCTCTATCCTTTGCAGCAACACTTCGATCTTCTTGATCCTTTACAGGATTACTTTGATCTGCTCGATCCTTTGCAATAGCACTTCAATCTTCTCGATCCTTTGCAGCAACAATTCGATCTTCTCTATGCTTCGTAGCCACACTACCTGTAGTACACATGATATATTTGTGGGATAATCAATCCCTATCACTTTAATACATAGGTCCAAGGTTTAAAGATTTCATATGATAGACTAGTTTCAATAGTATTAAATTCAAAATCACAGCAACAACATATCAAGAATCAATGATAGAAACAAAATCACAATATAAACACAACATTTATCCTAGGAAACCTTTAAGCGGGATAAAACCCAACAAAACTTCCTTTGTATAATATGTATAAAAGACAACCCCAAAAACAGGTGCTCTCCTCCTTCTGTTCTCTCTCTCTCTCTCTCTCTCTCTCTCTCTCTCTCTCTCTCTGTCTCTCTTCCTCTCTCTCTCCTATGCGCTACTCAAGTGAGTGAGCCTGTGTTCAAATAAGAACCACAAGTCCTCTATTTATACACAATGAGTCAATTGAATTTTACCCCAACTAAGTCGTCCCCACTAAACTGTCTAGGCTGACTTCTCCTGGGAAGACTCAAAACAGTATATTATATTATTTATTAGGGTGCTAAATACCCAACACAAGTGGAGGATTTACCCCTCATGACTCTATGATTACCAAATACAATAGTGCCACCCCTTCAGAGGAATAATAACATCTCCCTTGGGTTACATCAGTAAAATACATTTAGAATATTCTTTGAAGTTACAATATTTCAACACTCCCCCTTAACGAGAAGGTTATTCTATTGACAACATCATCACAAAATATAGGAGAATAGAGAGACAATAATTACAACAGTACATCGAGGTAATACATCTATATGTCACATGAAGTTTTCACAATCACTAACTGGAACGGTTACTCTTCATCTTCTGCATCACATGATCACTTGACCCTTTTACAGCAACACTTCGATCTTTCAATCCTTTGTAGCAGCACTTTGATCTTCTAGATCCTTTGTAGTACTTTGATGCTTTGCAACATCACTTCAATCTTTTCAATCCTTTGTAGGAACACTTCAATCTTCTTGATCCTTTGTAGCAACACTTCGATCTTCTCGATCCCTTACAGCAACACTTCGATATTCTCGATCATTTGTAGTAGCACTTTGATATTCTTGATCCTTTGCAGCAGCACTTCGATATTCTACAGTAGCCTTATGGTCTTCTTGACCCTTTGTAGAATCACTTCAATCATTTCAACCCTTTTGCAACAATACTTCGATCGTTTCAATCCTTTGTAGCCGTACTATGATTCTTTCGATCCTTTGTAGTTGTACTTTGATCTACTTGACCCTTTTTTGTTGTACTTCAATCTACTTGATCCTTTGCCACCATGATACCTACAATGCACATGATCTATTTGTGGGATGATCAATCCTGATCACTTTAGGACCCGAGTCGAAGGATGATGCAATACTCCATCAGCATGATCCATGAAATTGATCAACTGAATCATCTACAACTAAATGTATATCTTAAATGCATGTAGTTCCAACCCTATCATCCATGAGGACTCATCCCAAGTGAGTGTTATACTATGGTATCTACACTTACATGTAGGTATACTCTTCCAAGCAAGAGTATTGTCTGCAGAGAAGATATCAACCGTATAGACAATGTCGGCCCATCTTAGAACATCTATACCACATAGGTTAGGAACACTCCCAAGTGACTGTTATACTATGGCTTCCGTGAGGAATCATCATAGAGCATCCATACCACTGATGTTAGGACCACTCCCAAGCGAGTGTTATTTTATGGAATATACATATGAATGCAAGGATACTCTCCATACAAGAGTACGTTCTGAAGGGAACTCATCATAGAGCATCTACACCACTACATACACAATGTCAGTCTTGTTGTCCGCGAGGACTCATCATAGAGCATCTACACCACAGAGGTTTGGAACACTCCTGAACGAGTGTTTAATCTACGATATCCACAAATGAATGTAAGTACTCTCCATGTGAGAGAAACATCTACAAGGACATCCTTAGCTAGCAAGGAACAGTCTCATGCACAGAGTGTTATACCTTCCATCCTTAAGAGAGGATACTATTGTCCACAAGTGAATGTGGGTACTCTCCATGTGAGAGTATCATATGCAAGGCCATCCTTAGATATTAAGGACCACTCTCATGGATAGAGTGTTATACCTGCCATCCTTAAGAGAGTATATTATCATCCATAAATAAATTTCAGACCATCATCATCATTGTCATCAACCACCGATGTCAGTCTCATCATTACTCCTCCTTTCATGGGAAGTTTCATATTATCAACCCACTCCCCCTTTGTTCAAGGAGGGTTCATGTCTTCGACTTGATATTCCTTTTCGGAGAAGGTCCATTTCTTCATCATTTGTAGTCCCATCACTATTCCTCCTTGTGAGGAAAGTCCTTTCGAACTACACAAATCTTTTCATGGAAGTATTCAAACTTCACTCGAGATAGAGGCTTGGTTAGTACATCAACAACTTGCTCATCAGTACTCACATGTTGGAGATTGTGGGCTCCATTTTGTACCATATCCCTTAAAAAATATTGAATTTAAGTATGCTTCGATTTGTCATGGAACACTAGATTCTATGTCATCTTTATACAACTCTAGCTGTCACATAAAATTACTGTGGTGTCCAACTCCATGTCAAATAGTCCTAGCGTTAGCTTCTGAAGCCATATCTCTTCACAACAAGCAGAGCAAGCTTCAATTTACTATGCTTCAGCCATACTAAGAAACAATGGATTGTTTCTTACTAAACCATGAGACCATGGCATATCCCAGACAATAATATCTACCTGGGGTGCTCTTTCTGTCTGCGATACTTCCTTCCCAATCTGAATCTGTATACCCATACAAATTGTAGTCATGATCTCTCCCATAGTATAGTCCCAAATAAATCTTACCTTTTAGGTACCTCATCACATGCTTTGTAGCTATCAAGTGAACCCATATAGGTTGAACTAGATACTGACTCAATGTGTTCACATCAAAACATATATCTGGCCTTGTGTTCGTCAGATACATTAATGACCCAAAAATCTATCTGTAGTGAGTCATGTCCACTAGCTCGGATATCTCAATATACAATAGCTTCAAGTTGGTGTCCATGGGTGTGGCCATGTCTTTACAATACATCATATCAAATATTTTCAAGATAGTATACTGCATACTTTCCCTGATTCAGAAAGATTCCTTCTAGGCTCTACCACACTTCCAGTCGTAGGAAATAATGCATTAATCCAATATTTTTCATCTTGAATTATTAAGCTAGCTTCTTCTTGAAATCATTGATCTGTTTCTCATTTCCAGTAAGAAATAGATCATCCACATACAACAATAGTATGACTGATTCAACGTCCATAATATTCATATAAAGATCAGGATCAGTTTTACTCTTGGTAAAACCCATGCTTGTCAAGAAGTTATCTATTCTTTCATACCAAGAAGAAGGAGCTTTCTTCAGTCAATACAAAACCTTTTTCAACTTGCATACATGATTCGATTTGTCTTCAGCTTCAAATCCTTGCGGTTGTTTGATGTAAACCTCTTCCTCAATCACACCATTAAGGAAGGTTTCCTTTACATCCATTTGGTGTAAGTACCATTTCATCATGGAAGCAAGTGCCATGATAGTTATTAAGTAAGTGTACCTTGATACTGGAGCAAATGTCTCTTAATAATTGATCCCCTCTTTCTGAGAGAATCCTATATCCACAAATATTTCTTTGTACTTTTCAATACTTCCATCTACATCATGTTTTATCTTGTAGATCCATTTCGAATATACCACGCTCTTGTTTTTTGGTTTGGGAACATTATCCCAAATGTCATTCTTCATGACCAACTGGTATTCTTTCATCATTCCTTCAACCCATTCTTTCTTCTATGCATCTTCCTCATAGATCGCGGGTTCTTGATCTACAAATTCAGACATCAAAGCTACATAACTGGAACATGGCTTTGATCTTTTGTTGGTTCCTGTGGAGCCTTCTGGTGCTCCATATATTTCTGCTTCTTGTATATTTATCTTACCCAAGCAGGTTTTCTCTTTCAAGAGATATCCATAGTAGGGGGATCTTGAGGCTCTAACATCTCATGATCATTTAATTATACTATTTCGGGAGTTGGTTCAACTTCTGTCCTTCTAGGAGGTACATCTTCTTCATGTACTTCTTCAAGCTGACACCTTCTAGAATTCTTAAGAGTTGTCTCTTCGTCAAATGTTACATCCCTACTAATCTTGATATGATGGAATCCTAAAATGTATATCCTGAAGGATTTGGAGACTTCACAGTATCCTACAAATATTCCCTTCTTACTAGAAGGATCCAATTTGGTTCTCTTCTCTTTCGAAATATGTACATATACTGGACAACCAAATATCTTGAGATGGCTTACATCAGGTTTCTTTTCGGTATACATCTATTCAGGATTCTTAAATCCAAGAGCATTGTTAGACAATCTATTTTGCACATATATGGTTGTTTTTGCGGCTTCAACCTAGGTGCATAGGGAGGCCTTGGTCATGAATCATGGTCTTCATTGCTTCCATGATAGTTCTATTCTTTCTTTTCACAACACCATTTTGTTGGGGATTATAGGGAGTGGTTAGTTCCCTCTTGATTCCTTCCTCCTTATAGAATGATTCAAATTCCTTTGAAGTGTTTTCTCCACCATTATCTGATTTCAGTGTCTTGATTCTCTTTTTTGATTGGTTGTCTATCAAGGATTTGAATTCCTTGAACTTCCTGAACACTTCACTCTTATTCTTCAAAAAGTATATCCAAGTATTTCTTGAATAATCATCAATAAATGTGACATTGTACTCATATCCACTCAAGGAAATGGAGGGAATAGAACCACATACATCAGAATGGATTACTTCCAACGTACCTTTAGTCTTTGTGTCACTTTTTGGAAAGGGATTCTTGATGTTATTTCCCTGTGCACATCCCTTGCAGGTTCCCTCGTGTTCTATATTCAGATTTGGTAACTCTGTTACCACCTTTCTCACATAGTGCAATTCTTTGTAGTGGATGTGAACAAGTCTCCTATACCATAGTTCACTTGAGCTCGTAGTATCATGGACACGGGATGTCTTTGGATGTCCTTTGAGCTTGTATAGATCTCCTTCTTCTTCTCCAATGACTACAACATATTCAAGTGTCTTTCCTTTTGACCACATAAGTACTTGTCCATCTATATAAGGAACTATATACCCTTTATTATCTAGAGTTGATATGGAGAGTAGGTTCTTTTTCAAACCTGGTACATACAGTACTTCCTTCATTTTCATGGAGGTCCTAGAGTCAAGCTTGTAGTTTGATTCAGAAATACCTTTGATGGGATATTGATAGTCATCTCCCAACGATATCTTCTAGGGAGAGATCTTCTCTTCAAGTCTTGAAAGAGTTGTCTTCTTTCTTGTCATGTGCTTAGACAAACCACTATCAATAAGCCATGTATCTTCTCCAGGTGTTACACACCCAGAGAGTGCAGAGAATAACACATATTCTTCTACATCTTCACCTCTAGTTCTCTTTAGAGGTATTTATTCATCCTCATATTCATCTAGATGTGCATGATTCCTTTTGTTGTTGTTCTTCTTCTTTGGTGATGGACATTCTCTAGCAAGATGTCCTATCTTATGACAGTTGTAGCATTGATACTTTGAGCAATCATTCTTCTTCTTCTGGAATTTATTCTTTGAAGGATTATTATTACTCTTCTTGAAGTTTGATTGTTTTCTTCCTTTAGTATGTATATCTAGAGCCTGATCATATTCTCCGAGGAGAGCTTCTCTATTGGCCACTCTAGCTTCTTCTTGTATGAAATCTTCCCATACTATGTCAAAATTCATACTTTATTTTCTGGCACACAGAGTTTGGATGAACAAGTCCCAAGGTCTAGTGAGGCCATTGAGAGCAGTCATAACCAATTCATCCTCATCAAGGGTATCTCCAATATCACTTAGCTTCTCTTTGAACTGGGAGACCCTTGTGAAGTAATCTTGAATAGATTATCCTTTGCTCATCTTGGTGCCCTTCAATTGACTCTCAAATTCATCTTTTTGTTGATGTTCCTTCTTTCATACATTCTAGAAAGTGCATCATACATTTTCTTAGGATTATTCTTCTTCTTATTTAGGTTTTGCAATATCATCCTTGATGTACTTATCAACACCATTCTCTTTCAGAATGAGGCCAATCCTATACTTTCAATCCAGGAAGTTTTCTAATCCTTCCAGTTTGTCCTCAAGCTTAGTGCTTGGGGCCATCTTACCCAGTAGGTCACTCAAAAATGAAATTTATCGAAACAAGAGATTGACCTTACCAGTAGATGCACTTGAAGGAGGTGAGTTCGTTGATCCAACTACTTTATGGAGATCCCTAATCTTTAGTATTCAAATCCTACTTGTGAGATTGCAACAATGCAGAATTTCTGGTTCTATTTCACTGCAGTTTTTTGGTTCATTGCCAAACTAGGGTTTGGATTTCTTGGAGATACAAGCACCGAAAAAATTCGATCTAGGGCTCAATAGATGCGCTCTAGGAGGGAACAAATTTATATGCAAGAATATCTTCAAAACTCTAACTTTTGCAAAAACCCTGATGTCTTCCAAAGATGGAGGAGAGAGAATTTCACCTTGTGAAAGATGCTCTAATGAAGTTAGCTTTGATACCATGTTAAGATTTCATATGCTAGACTAGATTCAATAATATTCAATTCAAAATCACAACAAATAATATCAAGAATCACTGATAGAGACACAATCACAATATAGACACAACATTTATCCTCAGAAACCTTCAAGGGGAAGAAAACNCTCTCTCTCTCTCTCTCTCTCTCTCTCTCTCTTATGATCTACTCAAGTGAGTGAGTCCGTGTTTAAATAAGAATCACAACTCCTCTATTTATACACAATGAGTCAACTGACTTTTACCCCAACCAAGTCGACCCCACTAAAATGTCTAGGTCAACTTTCCTGGGAAGACTCAAAATGGTATATTATATTAATTATTAGGGTGCTAAAGACCTGACACAAGTGGATTCTTTACCTCATGACTCTGTGATGACCAAATACAATCGTACCACCCCTCCATAGGAATAATAACATCTCCCTTGGGTTACATCAGTAAAATACATTTAGAATATCCTTTGAAGTTACAATATTTCAGCACAAGGATGATGCAATCCTCCATCATCCTAATCCCCCTTAATGAGGATGGTCCATAGTATCGACCAGTTGAATCGTCTACAATCGAGTGTAGATCTCGATTGCACCTAGATGCAGGCTATGTCATCCATAAGGACTCATTGTATTGCATCCTCAGCTTCAAAGCAAGACCACTCCTGAGTGAGTGTTATACTACAACATCTACATATACATGTAGGCATACTCGCTATACAAGAGTATTGTCTGCAACAGTAGATATCAACCGCACCTAGGTATCGGCCCTCATCATAGGGCATCCTCATCCTATTAGAGCTAGGACCACTCCATGCGAGTGTTATACTACGGCGTATGTGAGGACTCATCATAAAGCATCCTTACCACTAAGGCTAGGACCACTCCCAATAGAGTGTTATTCTATGGAATCTACATATAAATGTAGGTATACGCTCTATATGATAGTAATGTCTGCAAAGTAGATCTTGACCGCATGTAAATGTCGGCCCTGTTGTCTATAAGGACTCATCGTAGAGCATCCTCGGATCTAAATATAGGGCCACTCCTAAGAGTGTGTTATTCTACGGTATCCACAAATAAATGTGGTTACTCTCCATGCAAGAGTAATGTATGCAGGGCCATACTTAGTAAGGACCACTCTCAAGAACAGAGTGTTATTTCATGTCAGACCATACTGTCATCCACAAGTGAATGTCATACCTTGTTAGCATCTTCAAGCGCACTTGGCCTCTTTCATATTGGAGCATCACTCTCATCCCATCATTGATGTCAATCTTATCATCTCCCCTCTTTCCTGGGAGGATCCATATTGTCAACCTTCTCCCCATTGTTCGAGGAGGGTTCATATATTCAACATGCTCTTCCTTTCCAAGGGGAGTCCATATCTTTGACTTATTCCTCCTTTTTCAAAGAGATTCCATGTCTTCATCATTTGTAGTATCATCATTGTTCCTCCTTGGAAGGAATGTATTTCCAAACTACACCAAGCTTGTCACATAAATATTCAAACTTCAATTGAGATAGAGGCTTGGTTGACACATCAACAACTTGCTCATCGTTACTCACATACTATAGTTTTATAGTCCCCTTTTGTATCATATCCCTTATATACAAGTATCGGATTTATATGTTCTTTGATTTATCATGGAACACTGAATTCTCTGTCATATTTATACAACTCTGGTTGTCACAAAGAATCATTGTGGTTTCCAACTCCATGTCAAATAGTCCTGACATCATTTTTCGAATCCATATCACTTCACAACTAGCGGACCAAGCTGCTATGTACTCTATTTCAGATGTGCTGAGAGCAACACTAGACTGTTTCTTAATAAACCATGAGATCATGGTGGATCTGAGACACTAACACAACCTAAGGTGTTATTTATGTATGTGGCACTTCTTTCCCAATATGAATCCGTATATCCATATAGTTTATAGTCATGATATATACCATAGTAAAGTCCCAAGTCTATCGTATCTTTTAGGTAGCTCATCAAATGCTTTGCAACTATCAAGTGAACCCATCTAGGTTTAACTAGATACTGACTTAAGGTTTTTACAACAAAGCATATATATGTACTTGTATTCATCAGATACATCAATGACCCAATAATCCGTCTATAGTGAGTCATATCCACTAACTCTAATGACTCATCAGAGAACAACTTCATGTTGGTGTCCATGGGTGTGACCATCAATTTACAATCCAACACATCATATATTTTCAAGATTTCTACTACCCAAGGAAATAATGCATCAACCAAAGATCTTTCATCTTGAATTCTTCAGCTAGCTTCTTCTTGCAATCTGTGATATGTTTCTCATTTCTTGTCAGAAATAGATCATCTACATCATCCATAATCTTCATGTAAAGGCTAGGATCATCTTTACTTTTGGTAAATCCCAAGCTTGTCAAAAAGCTATCTATTCTACCATACCAATCTCTAGGAGCTTATTTCAGTCCATATAGATCCTTTTTCAACTTACATACATGAGTCACTCTATCTTTGACTTCAAATCCTTGTGCTTGTTCTATGTAAACCTCTTCCTCAATCACACCATTCAAGAGGTTAGTATTTACATCCATTTGGTCTAGATCCCACTTCATCATGGAAGCAAGTGCCATGATGGTTTTGATGGAAGTGTACCTTTCTACTGGAGAAAAATTATTTGCATAATCAATCCCCTCTTTTTGAGAGAATCCTCTAGCCACAAATATTGCCTTGTACTTTTAAATACTTCCATCAACAACATGTTTTATCCTTTTGATCCATTTCTAATATACCACACTCTTTTTTCCTATTTTGGGTACTATATCCCAAGCATCATTCTTCATTATTGACTGGTATTCTTTTGTCATTGCTTCAACACACTCTTTCTTCTGGAAAAATTTCTTGTAGCTGGTGGGTTCTTGATCTACAAGGTCACACATCAAATATATGCAACTGGAGTATGGATTTGATCTTTTGCTTATGCTTGTGGAGCCTTCTGGAGATCCATACTTGTCTACTTCTTGTATGATTTCTCTAACCCAAACAAGTTTTCTCTTTTGAGAGATATCCATACTAGGGGGTTCGTGAGGTTCTAGCATATCATGATCTTCAGATGCTACTATTTCAGGAGAGGTTCCAGCTTCTACTATTCTGGGAGGTACACCCTCTTCATGTACTTCTTCAAGCTGATACCTTCTATATTTCTTGAGAGATGTATCTTCATCAAATGTTACATCCCTACTAATATCGATACGATGGAATCATGAAATATATATTCTTAAGGCTTTAGAGACTTCACAGTATTCAACAAATATTCCCTCGTTTCCAGAAGGATCCAACTTGGTTCTCTTCCCTTTCGAAATATGAACATATACTAGACAACCAAATATCTTGACATGGATCACTTCAGGTTTCTTTCTTGTATACATTTCTTCAGGATTCTTGAATCCAAGAGAACTGTGAGATAATTTATTCTGCACATACACAACTATCCTTGCTTCTTTGACCCACAGGTGCATGGGGAGGCGTTGGTTATGAATCATGGTATTTACTGCTTCCATAGTGGTTCTATTCTTTCTTTTCACAACACCATTCTAATCAAGATTATAGGGAGTGGTTAGTTCCCTCTTGATTCTTGCCTCCTTACACAGGATGCTTCAAATTCCTTTGAAGTGTATTGTCTGCCATTATATGATCTCAGTGTCATGATTCTATTTTTTGGATGGTTCTCTATTAAGTCTTTGAATTCCTTGAATTTCCTGAACACTTCACTATTGTTCAACAAGAAGTATATCCATGTCTTTCTTGAATAGTCATCAATAAATGTGACATAATATTAAAATCCAGTTAATGATATGGAGGGAATATGACCACATACATCAGAATGAATTAGTTCTAATGTACCTTTAGTATTTGTTTCACTTTTTGGAAATGGATTCTTGATGTTCTTTCCTCTTGCACATCCTTTGCAAGTTCCCTCATGATCAATCTTCAGATCTGGTAACCCTATTACTACCTTGCTCACATAGGGTAGTGCTTTGTAGTTGATGTGAGGAAGCATCCTATGCTACAGTTCACTTGAGCTAGTAGTCTCATGGACAAGGGTTGTATCTAATTGTCCTTTGAGTTTGTGCAATCCTCCTTCTTGATCTTCACCAATGACCACAACATCTTCAAGTGTCTTTCCTTTGGACCACACAAGTACTTTTCCATCTATAAAAGCAACTCTATATCCTTTATTATCTAGAGCCGATATGGAAAGTATATTCTTTTTCAAACCGGGTACATATAGTACTTCCTTCATCTTCATGGAAGTCCTAGAGTCAAGCTTGTCACCTTGATTCACCAATACCTTTGATAGGATATTGATATTCATCTCCCAATGATACCTTTTGAGGAGAGTTCTTTTCTTCAAGTCTTGACAGAGTTTGCTTCTTCCCTGTCATGTGCTTTGAAGCATCACTATCAATAAGCCATGTATCTTCTCGAAGTGTTACAAACCCAGAGAGTGCAGAGAATACTACATATTCATGTACATCTTCTTCTTTTATTAGTCTCTTTCAAGGTCTTTCTTCCTCATCCTCATCTTCAGCTAGATGAGCATGATGTATCTTGTTGTTGTTCTTATTCTTTGGTGATGGACACTCTCTGGAAAGGTGTCTTATCTTATGACAGTTGTAGCATTGATACTTTGAGTAATCCTTCTTTTTGTTTTGAAACTTTTTTCTTTGAAGGTTTATGATTACCTTTCTTGAAGTTTGATTGTTTTCTTCCTTTAGTATGGATGGCTAGAGCTTGATCATATTCTCTGAGTAGAGCTTCTCTGTTAGCTACTCTATATTCTTCTTGAATGTAGTCTTCCCATACTATGTAGAATGCCATACTTTCTTTTCTAGCATACATAGTCTGTATGAATGAGTCCCAAGGTTTAGTGATACCATTGAGAGCAGTCATAACTAGTTCATCCTCATCAAGGGTGTCTCCAATGGCACTTAGTTGTTCTCTAAACTGGGATACCCTTGTGAAGTAATCTTGAAATTGATTCTCCTTTTCTCATCTTGGTGCCCTTTAGTTGAGCTCTCATATTCATCTTTCTGTTGATGTTCCTTCCCTCATACATTCTGGAAAGTGCATCATACATTTGATTTGGTGTCTTCTTAGATGACACTTGAGGGATCAAGTGATCTTTAATAGAACCAACAATTATCCTCATTGGTTTGATTATGTGTTGTTCATAATTCTCCTTAGCATCATATTATTTAGGTTCCAAAACTTCATCCTTGATGTACTTCTCAAGACCATTCTCCTTGATAATGATACCTATCCATGATAGGAAGTTTTCTATGTCTTCCAGTGTATCCTCAAGCTTAGTGCTTGGGGCCATCCTATCCAAGAGGTCATTAAAAAATGAAATTTCTCAAAATGAAAAGCTGACCTTACCTAGAGATGCGCTTGACTGAGGAAATTTGGGTGGTCCACTTGGTTTTTAGAGATCCAAATCTTCACCCTTCAAAACTTGCTTGCAAGGTTGCAACTTCTGCAAAATTTATGGTTCTGGTTTTCTGCAGTTTTTTGGTTCAGGGCCAAAATAGGGTTTGGCTTTCCTAGAGATTCAATCACCCAAACATTTCGATCATGGGCTCAATAGATGTGCTCTAGGGAGGCACAAATTTATATGCAAGCAAATATTCAAAATTCCAAACTTTGCAGAAACCCTAATTTCTTCCTGAGAGGGAGGAGAGAGAGAGTTTCACCTTGTGAGAGTTGTTATATTCAGGCTAGATCTAATGCCATGTTTATATTTCATATGCTAGACTAGATATCATTAGTGTTCAATCCAAATTCACAACATTATCATATGCAGAATCACTAAAAGAAACACAGTCACAAGATAGACACAATATTTATCCTGGGAAACTCTCAAGGGGAAGAAAACCCAACAAAAATTCCTCTGTATAAGATGTATAAGATATAACCCAAAAACATGTATTCTCCTCCTTGATGTTATTTCTCTCTCTCTCTCTCTCCTATGCACTACAAAAGTGAGTGAGTTTATGTTATAATGAGGAACACAACTCCTCTATTTATACACATTATGTCAACTAACTTTTACCCTAGACAAGTTGACCCTACTTAACTGACTGGGCCCACTTCACCTAGGATGACTCAAAATAGTATTGTATATTATTCATTAGGGTACTAATGACCCAAATTAAAATGGAGGATTTACCTCATGACTCTATGATGACCAATTACAATAGTAACATCCCGACGAAGGAATAATACCATCTCCCTTGGGTTCCATCAGTAAAATACATTTAGAATATCCTTTGAGGTTACAATATTTCAACAATGATACTTCATAGTTTCTACAGAGTAAGATGTTAAATGACAAGTGAATAGTTGGAATGTCACTGTGTTGATGTCGATGTGATAACATAAATATATATGTATTATTTGGTGCATGGATCATCATACCGATGCAGATCCTGAAGTGTCGAAACATGTGTATCGATGTTGTAATCGAGGGAGGGGGTGTGACCTTGTGGAACTATGGATTGTGTTTTGAATCCCGCTTTCAAGTCAGAATGTAAAGTGCTAATGTTTATGAATTGGCTGAGGTTTTCGTTGAGGGTTCTGATGCCGATGTGGGAATCAAAAGGGTCATTGGTATTCTAAAGTTCAATCCATGCTAAATTCTGCACTCTGGCATGCCGATGTCAGGTAACTCAGGGTTCTGATGTCAGAGTCAACATGTCAAGGTTATTCAATTGAGTACACATTAAGCGGTTCCAATTTATGAATTTCGATGTCAGAAATGTTGAGATTGAGGAATTAATAGTCGAGACGATTTATAACTATCATGACAGTTTTATTATGTTATTAATTAGAGTATTAACCAATTTAATGAATAATTAAGAGAATTAAGTTTTAATCCATAAGTTTTCGTTGTGCATTGACTCGTTTCAGCCTTTCCCTTGGTAGTTGGGTGTTTTTTTCTTTAGTTTTGGGGTTAGGTATGTTACAAGGTGGTATCAGAGCCTAGGATCCAACTCTGTGACTATTGGGCTAGTTACAGACTTATAAATTTACATTTATGAGCATTTGGAGTTTATATATTTTCATAGTGAAGAAGTTTAACCCCTCTAATGTTAATGTAAGAATTAGAAGCCTCACTTCAGAGTTCGTTTCAACTGTATCCTACCTTTTAGTTTCAGAAGTTAAGAGTTAAAGATCAGTTCAATGTATGAATTATGTTTTGTTTTATATGAATTGTGAATTAATTTTTGTTCATTATATAAATTATGCCTTGTTTTGGTTTGTTCCTTTTGGATGAACTTTAGAAGCGTCATAGTGTTTAGAATCATATGGACAGTTAGCTTGATTTTCACTTTTCAACATGGATGTGATGTCTTTTTTACCGTTTTCTAAAAGACGATTATGATATGTGTTGAGATGAAAATAGTATGATTAAAGGATGAATATGTTAGTCTGCTAACGGTGATTGAAAAATGAGTACATCACATATTTTAGTGTCATTTAATAAAGAATAAAAGGGGAGAAGATGTATTCTAATGCACAAAATCCATACAACTTGGAAGATAAGTTTGTTGGGCCAAGAGAAGGAGGGACTAATGAACACAAGAGAATTGTTGAATCCTTAAGTATGGAAGACTCAATAAGGAAATGTAGAGAAGACAATGAAATGATCATTCATATAAAATAAAGAATCACATGTTATCTAAAACAGTTGTAAGAAAACATGCCAAGAGACAACATATCAAGTAAAAATTGGGAGAGGTATCGATTATCCTTAGGAAGACCTTGTCACATGCAGTATGTAGTAAAAATGGAAAGGTACTCATCACATAGCTCAAAAAGTAGTCCTAATTGATCTCCTTTTAGATAGAAGAAGAGGAGAAATTAATTGGTAGGTGAACTAAGAAGAATCAAGCCTCCAACGTTTGATAGAGAAGCAAAGCATGGTGGGGAAGTGGAAGCTTGGTTGTTGGGAATGGGGTAGTTTTTCTAGTTACAACAGAACTCAACAAACATGGAGGAAATGGTATCTATCTACCACTTGAAAGGTAAGGACTTTATTTGGTGGGACTAACTGTTCAAGATGAAGGACATTGATGAAGACATAATCCGTTGGAGGGAATTCAAAAAGTACTTCCAGAAGGAGTACCTCTTAGAATTTTACTATGACAAGAAGATGGAAGACTTCTTTGAACTCAAACTAGGTAGCATGAACATGGAATATTATGAGAAGAGGTTCTTAGAACTCCTAAAATATGAGTATTTTGTGAAGGATGAAAAGGTGAAGATACAGAGGTTTCTCTATGTTTTACCATATTTCTATATGGACAAGATTCAATATGATATACCAAAGAACCTTAAAGAAGTTGTTTGGAAGGAAAAAAATTTATATGATTAAAATAAGAACAAAGCTCCACATAAAAAAGACTAGAAACATAAGAAAGAATACAAGAAAAAGTAGCAGAAGAAGGGATCCCAACCTCTAGTTAGTAACCAACAAGAACAACCAAAACCAAGAAAATCAAACAGAGATGAAGGAACATGAACATTTGTTGAATGTTGGAAATTTAAATGGAACCACTACTACAAGAATTTTCCTCGGAAAGGAAGAAATGTAGAAAGGACAAACAACATTCAGAATGACCCAACTTTTGGAGATCTTGTTTAGCTGCTAGTTGCTATGGCCTTTTTTGGTTTTTTAGTTAGATTGGAATTGTTGCTTATAAGTTAGTCTTGCATGAAGTTTTCTTGTTCTCTCTATGATCTTATTAGAAAAGTATGTCTGTGATTTGAATGTCCTTATGACCTTGTTAAATGTATCTCTTTGAGAAAGTATCTTTGTTGAAATGAATCCTTGTAGAGTATAATTTTAATGTTTCATGCATCTTGTTGTAAAAGTGTCTTGATAGTATTTCTTGTAATTATTGGTAAAGAATATGCATGGGATTAACTGACTAGAATGCAATGATGCATTCCATGAAGAAAAAGATACTTAATTCATTTCATGGCATTGGTTGGTGCACTTCATTAGATTGGTTGAAGTAATTGGTTCATTTCATGAGCATGACTAAATGGAAAACCTGTTTTATGCATCTCATGTATCTTGGTAGAGTATGTATATGATGCAATTCATGTGTTTTTCATGCATCCCAAAATCTTGGAATATGTACCTATACATTATTGAAATTGAATTTGAAATTGGTTATAATGTGTTTTAGATAGATGGTTTTCAATAGCTTTGATTTCATGTACTTTGGATGTATTTCCTATATCTTAGGTGAAGTCGAGTGAAATGGAATAAAATGAAATTATTTCATGTGGTGACTTCATGATATTTATTTCATGTAGTTGATATATTTATTTGATTAAATTATAAATTTATTTCTTGAAATATGAATTTTATGTAGGACATTGTATATATGTTTGATGCTAACAATGTGGTTGTTGCAATGTGAAGAAAGTATCTTTGTAAAAGATTGTCCTTATATCATGTATTAGATATTTTATACATGATGTTAACCATATGAGTGAGTGAAATATGATTTTCAGGTGGTTGTACCTTTGTTGAATAATTAAGGCCTCATAAGGAGGTTTGAAGGCCTTGTAATGAGGTTTGAATACCCTGTAATTGGGATTGAATACTAACCCTTTCTTCCTTGATTCCACTCTACTATTCCCGGTTCTCCCTTGGGTAGGGGAGGTAGACAGGAAAGTAGGTGGTAGTGAGAATTATTGTGTTTAGAAAGATGTTACCTTTCCAAGGCATGTATGGGAATGTCTATGAAAATTTGAAAGATGTTATATTTCTAAGAAATGTATGGGAATGTTTGAGAAAGTTATAAAGATTTTATCTTTGTGAGGCATGTATGGGCATGTATGTGAAAGTTTGAAATATGTTATCTTTCTAAGGCATTTATGGGCATGGCTATTATCCTTTTGTAAAGGCACATTGTATGTAATATGCATTGAGGACAATGCATTGTTTAAAGGGGATTAGGATGTAATTTCGCATATGTTAATCCCCAAACACATGTAAAATGTTGTAATCGTTTATTACTATGGAACTAGGTGCTGGGACAAGGGTCCTTAAGGACCGAGTGAAATTATTATTATTATTATTTTAAATAATTAATTAATTAAAAAAATTGCCACACCAAAAACCGAAAAAGAGTATGGAAGGCCTTGATCCATAGTGTTAGGGAGAGTGGGGACATTCCGAGCCCTTTAGAACTTGTTGGACTAATTTTTTTTACCCTAGCCCATATTTATGCTTTGGTGGCTTTATTAGTTAATGGTCACCCAAATTTTTTATTATTTTGGCCTTTGGAGTTATTTGGATACTTATGCTTGGATAGATGGGTCCCACTTGTTGATCATGCCCCTTTAGTGGTCTTGTAAATTGTGTCAAACTCTTCTTTTTATATTCCATGAAAGTATCTTGGCTTGTGTAACTCTTCCTCTCACAAATTCAAGTTGCCTTTGTGGAATTCAAATGATTTTTTATGGTTGAGTAACCTCCTTATTTATGTCTCACTTGGTCTATAAATCTTGGGTTGATCTCCTATGGAAGGGTTGTTGATGTTACTTGGATGGTTGACTGTAGGTTGTTGATCATTTCGTTCTTGATTAGAGCTTGGTAAGCGATGTCAGTGTTGTTGTGTGTGTTAATTGTGTGTTTGGGGCACTGTGATATTGTGTCTGAAATTATTTTTCCTTTTGTGATGAGAGTCCTCCCTTTTGTTCTGATGATGGTCCTCCTTCTTTCTATGATTTATTCTAGTGTGAAATGTGAGAGTTTGATCTTCAATTGCTCCCATATTTACTTATCTTGTTATGAAATGAGCTTATTCTGGTGTGCATTCTTCCCATAGTATGTTGAAAGTGATCAACTTCCTTTTGGAACATATTCCTTGAATGAATGAATCCCATGATATTGGGATACCATTCAAGGTGGTTATAACAATCTCTCCTTCTTCTACATTCTATTCAACTTCTTCAAGTTATTCCTTGATTTGGGAAACCCTTGTGAAGTAGGATTGCATGGTATTTTAGTTTTGTATCTTCACATTCTTCAGTTGGTCCCTCAATGTCATATTTCATTTTATGTTCTTTCCTCTGAATAGTTGCATCAAATCATCGAACTTTTCCTTAGGTGTCTTCAAGGATGACACATGGGGGATGAGGTGATCCTTAATAGAATATGAAATGATTCTCTCGGCCTTGAAAAATTTCTTATTGTGGATGGTATTAGCCTCATCTCCTTCTAGTTCTAGAACTTCCTTACTAGTATACTGATACAAGTCATTTTCTTCAAGGAGCAAGGTGACCCTACACTTCCATGCTCAAAAGTTGTCAGCTCCCCCAAGCTTATCATCAAGCTAGGTGTGATTAGTAATTTTGAAATGAGAAACTCAAATGGAAATAACAATGAAATAGATATTACCAATTTGAGATTCCCAAGCTGATTCTAGAGCTGGATGACCTAGGGTTCCATAGAGAAACCCTAATTACTTTCCAAACTTGGAATATTGCGATTTTGTTTTGGTAAAAATATGTGCCTCCTTGAGATGAGTTTTTTAGTGAGGTCCTTTTCCAAATTTGATGGAGGAAAACTCTGAAAACTTGATTCCCTAGTTTCCCCTAGCAGTAGAGATGCGTCCAAAAATGAAAATTCTCATAACTTAATTTTGAATTCACAGAAACATCCCTTCTAGGGTGAGTTTCTTAGTGAGGTCCTTTTCTGAAAACTGTGGTGGGAAGCCTCCAAAACTTGATTCCCACTTTATTCCTGCAGTAAAAAACTAAAAACTTTCATAACTAAATTTTGACTCCACAAAAATATGTGCCCTTCTAGGTAGAGTTTCCTAATGTACTTCTTTTTTTGAACTGATGGAGGAAAGCCCCAAAATTTTGATGCCCTAATTTTCTCCCAGCACAAGTGTTTAGGTCAAAAAAGAAAATTATGTAAATTTGATTATGCTTCCTCCAAAAGATGTGCCCTCATAAGTAGAGTTATCCTAGCCCTCTTTTCTTGATGAGCTGTGGAGAGAAGAGATTGAACTAGGTAGCCCTAGTTTCCGTTGCTGCATAGTGCCTTCTTTCATAGAGGCTACAATACCATGTTAGTTTTTCTACTTTAACTCAATTAGGATATTTATCTAAAGGAATAACAAGAGCAACATGATATCTAAGATATACAAGATACATAAGACACAAATATTTTCCTCGAGGAAACCATAAAGGAGAAAAACCCGCAAAATTACTCAAGATAGTTTCGTCACTAATAGAATCTCTCAAGATGGAAAAACAAAAGAATAAGAAGTCTTATGCATCTCTCTCTCTCTCTTGCCTCCTTTTCGTTTCTTTCCTAATGCACACTTGAGAGAGTGTGAGTGTGTGTGTAAATGAGGGAGGGAAACTCCCTATTTATACACATCAAGTGACTAACCTAAAACTTGACTAGGCCGACCTCTTAAACTAGTATGGCCGACTTTACCTAGGGATTATCAAAAATATATTTTATTATATTCATCTTGGGGACTACTTCCTTGACTTACAATGAAGGTTTTACATCAATTACCATACACAATAATGTCATCCAGAATGGAGGTAAAACATCGCCGATTGGGGTGCAACAATATACAATGATAATATACAACATAATATCTTCTGAAATTACAAATACAACAACATATTAAATATACTTAAAAATTAAATATGAAATTGGGGAAATATTGGTTCCAAATATATTAATACCGAATATGTTTCCATTTTTTGAATTTGATTTTGCATTTTCAAACTTTAATTTTGTATTTTCCAATAGTGAATTCACATTCTATCTCTAGTTTTGCAGTTTTTGAATACATTATTGACACATTAAGAACTTAAATTTGCATTTTAGAGATCCCAATTACACACTTTGTGAATCCAATTTCAATCGATCTTCAAAGGGGTTTAGATTTAAACTAGTTGAAATTTAATGAAATTGGCATTCTCGATTTTGACCTTATGGATATTGGAATAAATTATGTGTCAAGTGTAAATAAGTATTATGATGATGGGATGGAACAACTCCATATGTAAAAGATGTAAATATATTGTATCATTTCTTAGTGCAAAGCTTAAGTCCAAGGCATAACTAGTGAATGTCTATGCATGTATTTTCAGCAATATGCTTTCTATATACCATGAGGTAGACTGGATATGGTACTCTGACAGAATGTAAATATTATTTTGAAAATTCATATGATTGTCCAACGTTAGTTTAAAAAGAGTGATTCCACTAGAGGGGAAGAGGAAAGGAAATCCAAGGGAAGGGATTAACAAGTAATCTTAAATTTCCTAAGTTTCCTAAGTCTCTTAAATTTGATCGTTTTAGCATGTGCTTGGTAAGTTTCCTAATCACCAATTATCAAATGAAGGTTGTGGCTGGTAAGGAAATTCACCTTCCATAGTTATGGGGATGTGGTGGTAGAGTACACACGCATTAAGGAGTGTAAGAGATTCCATCCCCATAGAAATTCGAATCAAATAGGATTTTGAACTATTTTTTTGTCTTGTGCACTCTTTTCATGCAAATTTGAAGCAACTTGTTCATTTGTTTACTACTGTCATTTATTCTCTCCTATTATCAATTCTTCAATTTGGTCATGCATTCTCATGCCACACTTAGAAGCATTTTTAAATGGAGTATGTAAGTGATGAAGGATATGTATGGAAGAGAAGATTGTGAACTACAAAGATAGATGGAAGGCTACATAGGGGTATAGAGGCTAGTTGGATAAGAAACCCTTCTCGTTACTTATAAATTATTGCACATTTATTGTTCAAGTTATAAGATAAAATGTTGTTGGGTTTCCCTCAAGGAAAACAATTTTGACACCTTCTATACACATCAAATAGTAATAGATGGAAGAAGATCCTTGAAGGACTATTTTCCTTGTGTTGTGGGGGTTAGAAGGTAGTGCCATGGATAGGTTTGTTGCATGGTTACTTCGAGTGTTTTGGGTTGAAATCCTTGGTTGAAGCCAAGAGAAATTGCATTGGCTAAGAGAATCAAGTGTCCTGAACTAGTTTTATTTTCCATATTGGCCTCTTTCTCTAGTTTGGGGATGGTAGCCATGAGAGCATTGATTACAGTTGGGTGGTAAATTGCTAACCAATAACTAGTTTCTTGGGACCAACTAGTTCAAAGATAAGTGTTCCATATATAATATTAATTTATTTTTTTAATTCCTATTGCAATTATGTTCCTCTAACATGATGCTTATGAATTAATTTGGAAATAATTTCATGGCTTAAATGAAGTTGCATGCTTAGTTACCAACATGGTTATCATTGTAGGCATGCATTACATATTCAAGGTTTTTTAAAGTCATTTGGGTGCAATTATATGTTATGTATTCAATTTTGGTTTTCCACGCCATAGACTATTTGAATTATCCATATATGATGGGTGATTATAGGTCAAAGTCCATCATAGGGTGGATCCCAAATAGCCTTTGAATTATTCATAGTTTGGCTATTGTTTGAAAACCATGGTGTTGCATTGAGTTCATGTTGTTTTCTTTAAGTTTGAAGCATTATTTGACTAGTTTTAAAATCCCCTACTATATTAATTCAAAGTGTTATCCTTGAAGTTGAGCCAATGCTGAATTTTGGTTAAGTATTCAAAGTATTGACTTTGAATAATGAAAATTCTATCCCTTCCTTATTTTATTTTGAATCTAGATCATCAAATTTGACTACTTTCCTAACAATTAAAAATGTCATTTGAATAGGATAAAATCATCTTATTTGACTTCAGAAGCATTCTTTGAAGTGGGGCCTATAAACCTTAGTAAATTCCAAAGTGATTCTTCGAAGTATGGTTGATGGGACATCTTAAATGTTGACCGAATAGGATATCAATAACATTTCAAAGATTTTCTTTTGAATTGGCTTAATGATTTATTGGGAGATTCATAAATATTTTCTTTTGAAATTGCATGATGGCTTATCTTGATATTTCAAAATATGTTTTTTTGAATTAGATCAATGGCATATTCGAAGCTTTCAAAATACTTTCTTTTCAATTGGTCCAATAGCCTATTAAGAAATTCCGAAAGATGTTCTTTTGAATGTGCTTGATGAGTTATTCAAATGAGGCGCAATGGCATGTATGTGTGTGTGTATCTCTTAAATGGGCTCAATATTTCTAAAGAGATTGATATATTTCCATTAGACAATTCCATCGAACTCGAAGGTGGGGCAATGGATATATTTTGATTAGGGCCAATGGTCCAGTGTTAGATCATTTTTGGAGGGATGTTGGTGAAACCCACCAACAAAGCTTCGTCGACAGGGGTTCCCAATGGATATATTTTGATTAGGGCCAATGGTCCAATGTTAGATCATTTTTGGAGGGATGTTGGTGAAACCCACCAACAAAGCTTCGTCGACAGGGGTTCCCACTCTGTCGATGCCCTATAGTGCAACCTCCCTAAGCACCAGCCCGGATAGCTTTTACCCTGCCTAGCGATGCCTATGGAGTAGACGAGGTCTCACCCGAGGTGCTCAAGGGAGGGTTGTTGGAACCGAGTTTTCGATAGTGGGAAAGGAGGATATAGGGATCCGATGGAGGGACACCATAACTTATGCAATCATCACACATTATCACAATATCGCAGCATTATTCATGGATCGTCATTACTCATAGCACATAAAATAGTTACAGAAACATAGATTGCATTGACATAAAAGCAATAGATCACATTAATATAGTGGAAAGAGACTGAATCACATCTATATTATGCCATTGTAACAAAACAAAGACGCAACATCATAATAGATCTATAAAAACATACAAGACTTGAGCTATACTCATTGCATCATATTAACCTTGCACAAATGTACCACATTACACAATTCTTTTCCAAAATTGGAGACTGCATGTATCAGGAAGAAACCTGAATCAAATCATAGTTAAGATAGAAAATTCCCCATAAGACAAATCGCACCAGATCTCATCACATATGATCGCACACATTCGCTTTCAATCGCCTCCCTTGATCTCCTCAAAATAGATCTAAAAATAGGCTTAAACCTTTACATTGAGGGTCCACTACTAACTAATTTATAACTGCTATTGACCTATTGCAACAAAACTTGGTCAAAATATACATAAAATATTCAAAAAGCGGTTATCTTTCGCTTATTGCGTCGACCTGCTCTTGCATGGTACCACATGAGCTTACACAACTACCATGATGCTACGCAAATCACTTACCCAAAAACCCCTTTCCAACAGGCCCCCAACACAATTTTGTGGCTCGCCCTCGAGCCACGTCAAGTTGACAGGGTGTGTGCTGAAGTTTTGTCCTTAAAATATTCAAATTGCTGCGCAATTTCCTGAACCTGAAGCTGGACTTTATTGGCGATACTATGACAATTAGTCAAAGTCTGTTGGATGGGGTG
Source organism: Pseudotsuga menziesii (assembly GCA_001517045.1). NCBI lineage: Eukaryota > Viridiplantae > Streptophyta > Pinopsida > Pinales > Pinaceae > Pseudotsuga > Pseudotsuga menziesii. The sequence goes on along the minus strand of LPNX010001198.1, from coordinate 7,168 downwards.
CTCCTCACTGCCCTTGATGTTAACCATTTATCGATTCTCTTGAACATCCTGGAGCGTGGCGACGGCCTTAACAGCCAACTGGCCACCAATTTCTTGGAATTCATCAAGCTGCTCATGGTGCTTTTGTTGGTGTTCTTGTGCCCAGGCAACTCGCTCCTGTAGATCCTTCAGATCTGTGGCCCGGGTGATTTGCACCATCAGTGGCATGGCCTTCAGCGATGTCTTCAGAGTTGTTAGTTGGCTCTCTACCTATTGCACCTATGCATTCAATTGATCTAGTTGCTCATCCTGGACAATACTTTGCCAAAACTACGTGGTCGCCTCCATAACAGTTTTAGCCTCTTTCTTTATGGTGCTGAACTGAGTGGCAATTTCCTCAATGGAGGTATTGCACTTTGCAACCTACTCTGCTGGCGTTGTGGGTTGTACCTGGGCCCGAAGCAGCAAGTTATTATCCTGAATTTGAACTAGAGTTTGCCCCAATCGCTTGGCCTTTTTGACTGGGGTGAGCCATGTGGTATTGTTAAAAATGTTTTGGCAGGCATCAAAAATAGCTTGCTTAACTTTGCTACACCAGGCACACAGCTGCTCCTTCTTAACAATCAGGCAGTCTTGTGCCTTGTTGAGGTCGGTAATCTCTTTAGTAGCCTTATGCTGCAACTCATCCTGTGTTTCCTTCAATTGGTTGATTTCTTGCAACTTTTCCTCTTTCAGCTGCACATGGACCTGGTGCAGCTCCTCAGCTTCCTTTTGCAGCTTCTTAGTGGTATTCCAGGACTGGACATAGCCCTTAGTCAAATCCTTTTATCGTCACCAATTCCAGTGTGGTGCCATGCTGCAACTCAACCAACGTGATAGCTGATAGTTTGTTCAGATCCAAAGTCATGCTCTGGATTGGGTGCATCAGCTGTTGAACTTCTTCATTGCAAGCATCGATTGCAGTGGAGGGAACTTACACATTCCTAGCCTGGGGCTTAGTGTTGATTGATGAGTTGTTGATTGATGAGTTGTCCAGAGGTCTTGCCAATGTTTGTTTGGAAATAATATAAAAATGGACTCTAGTCTATCTCTTACCATGCCAAATCATTCATGGTTGGACTCATGGATCACCGTAGTCACAACTGTATTAATCCATGATGGCTTTGATAAGTCGCTGCAGCTGGTCTTCCATCCCCGATTTGGTACCACTTCCCGCCTTGTTCTCCTGATGCTAGTTGGTGTGAGTCTCCTCCTGCATATGTTGTGTTGCATATTTAGGATTCGTTGATGACTCATTGTTGGAGTCATGGGTGCTCAATTCCTGTGGGCCAGGTTCTTTAGGGACATCCGAGGGAAGCTCCATAGCTAACTCCTCCCGACTCACTAGAATGCACCAGTCCCTCGACTAGTCTTGCACAAAAGAATCCAAATCTTTCGTGGTGACTTTATAGGGAAATGGTAGCCACTGCCAATCAGGGTCCCTCCTGGCCTGAATATGAATGGAGTGGGGTCCAATAGAAAACCGAAGGATCCATTGATACTTGGCCATAGTGTAGGGATAAATTCTAGGAACAACAATGGCGACAGCTTGCAGCGATTCCCAATAGACCCAGAAATGAATGGAACTGTCCACTTCTCGACTAGGCTCTTCGACCCACCATAGGTTCTGATAGCAGGCACTGCGACAAACCTTGACTGCCTCAACCGCCATTGGTTGGTAGTCTTCTAGTTCCATCCAAGGGATGAGAGTGATAAGAATCAATAGCAAACTATAGGAAAGGGTCGCTCGGTCTGAGTAGCAAGCACATCTTCAAGCAACTGATTTAACAAAAATAGAGACCAATTCATTTGTACCCCCTCAGCAAATTTTTGGGCACAGGCGACAACACCTAAATTGGATTGGACTGGTCGATTGTCATGAACAACCTTGCTAGCTACAATTATTGCACGAATCCATACCACCTTTGAGTTAATGTTGTCAATGTGATAAGCGCGACCATCCCGTTGTAAACCAAAATTCTCCTTCAGCTGCTTGGAAAGTTTCTTGTCCGTATCTCTCTTAGAAATGTACTGCGCTGGGTCCTCCCCAGCCTTCGGTAAGCTAGTAATGCTTGCAATTAAGTTGACTGTAACCGGGATTGGCATAGTCAAAAGTTTCCCTCCATGGAAACACACCAAAATTTGATTCACACAGGCATGTGCTTCATTCAAGCGGCCGAAATGGGGAATATTGATGAGCCCCAATAGCCCATACTTGTCTAACCCACTATCCCATGGTTTCAGAATTCACTAAATGGGGTTGCCAGGCACTATGGGTACAGATTCATATGGCTTTTCATGGACATATTTAAGTAGGATTAGGTCATGATCATCAAAATTGAGCTTGATCAACGTAGGGATGATATTGACCGAGCACGTCATCCCTTTCGGTAGTGCTGGAAACTTGGGGGAGTACTTCTGATTCTTCAACAGCTGCCGTGGCTTGGCTCCTAGATATGTAGGAGCAACGTAGCCCAAAATATCATGAACCGAGACACCCTGAGGTGCCATAGACTCAACAGCTCCTGAGCTCGATGGCCCAATTTGTGTAGTTCCTTCTCCCCGCATTCTCATAGACATGCGAGTTTGCCTCTTCTCTGGTGGTGTAGGACTAGGTCTTTAAGTCTGCTGCTTCCGCTTAGGAATGGATGATGAACCCACTGGCATACTCATGATTTCTTCTTCCACAACTATGGGCCGAATAGGGGACTCGTACTCACTAGAAATTTCAATAGCTTCAAGGCCTCTCAGCATCCCTTACCCCTTAAAACCTGAAAATACAACCAATAGCTCGAAATGCACTTCACTTAACATTCTGCACAGAATTCTCTCTCTACTTCTGCTCGTGCAATTGAAGAATTCCATTCAACTCATCTCGCGCGGTGTTTTATAGCCACTTCCCATCCAAATTCATCATTACCAAATCTAACTTCACTAGTATTGCTAAATTGGATCTTAATGATGCTAAATCCACTGACGGTATTATTCTTTTAACGATTGGAACACCCATTAATGTCGGTCGCTTCAATAAGCACTGCCAGCCAACTGGTTTAACTACCTACATTTATTACTTGATTTGACCACCCCATAGCCATGCAATTGTTGCAAATGGTCAACCGATTACTGCTAACAATTTTAACCTTGTGCAGCCTCTTCCCTGGGGCTCGCCTTTCCATGCTGAACTAAAACCTTCATCACTTTTTTTTTTTTCAACACTTCATGTGGTGCGCATCACCGACCCTGTCCTATAGGGATTAAAGCAACTCCTGTTAATGAGCTTCAGCAACACTGCGCCATCTAATTGTTGTAATTGAACTGCACCACCAGATGTAATGGATTGAACAAAATAGGGACCTAACCAGTGCATTTGTAACTTACTTGGACGTTGGATGAACTTACTGTTGTATAACAACACCAAATCTCCTACCGCAAATTGTTTTTGGTTAATATGGTGATCATACCATGCCTTCTGTCGATCCTTCGCAACCTACTGTTGGAATCCTATGATGAGACGATCTTATTCAAGCTGAATCAATTATGCAGTGCATTCTTCTAATGCCTCTACATCATCCATGCCTGTCTCCGCAGCAATGTGCAAGCTGGGAACAATATACTCCATAAGCATGACTGCCTCTTTCCCATAAACCAAATTAAATGGTGTCTGACATGTTAACCATTTGCAAGTAGTGTGATAGGCCCATAGAACTGCAAGAATTTTTAAATTCCAGTCATCACGGTTATCATTACATACCTTGGTTAGCGCTGTCTCCAAAATTTTGATGAAGGCCTCAACAGTACCATTTTCCTGCGTGTGGTGTGGTGTACTCCTCTTATGTTGTATCTGGAGCTCCTCAGTTAGCACTTTTACCATTTGGTTGATAAAGTGACACCCAAGTCATGTCACTATGTTCTCAAAGATAAACTGTGTTGCCATCATAGCAGTACAATCAGAGACTAGTGCAGCTTCCGCCCACCGAGTCAGGTAGTCAATTGCAGTAACAATATAGTGTGCGCCAGTGTGCTTACCTAATGGATTGATAGGACCCATAAAGTCAACGACCCATTTATCAAACAATTGTAGAGTCACCTGCGGCACTAGTGGCATCTCATCCCTCCGCGATGGTTTACCAACCCGTTGGCAAACATCACAGCTCCTTGCATAGACTGCAGCATCATTATGCAACGTGGGCCACCATATCCCAACACACAACACTTTTCATGCAGTAGTGTGGCCTCCATAGTGACCTCCCATGATTCCTGCATGTGCTTCTTCTAGAATGGGACACTGCTCATGCGGTAAGACGGACCGTCGCAATATTTCATTTGGTCCAAGTTTATATAATTGTCCAACAATTAATTGAAAATCTGAGGCTTTTACAACCAGCTGCTTCTTTTGGCTAGTGAACATGTCTGCTGGGGTGACACCAGAAGACAAAAACTGAATAATTGGTGCATAGTGATAATCTGTGACATCAACCTGGAAAAATTGCGCATCTGGCAAGCCATCATCAATATTGGTTGGTTTTTCACCATTCACAACACATGACAGATGATCTGGGCCAACATTCAACTGCCTCGACTTTACCACTATTTCAAAATCAAATTCTTGGAACAAAAGCAACCACCTATAGATTTGCCCCCCCAACACAGGCTTATTGACTAGGTATTGTAAAGCAGAATGATCAGTGAACATCTTGAAATGTCCTCCCAACAAATAGTGCCTGAAATTTTGTAGAGCATAAACCATCGCTAGGCCTTCCCTTTCAGTCGTGGTATAATTTTTTTCAGCAAATGATAACTTCCTACTGGCATATGCTATTGGATGATCCAAGTCACCTTCACCTAGATGCACAAGAACAACCCCCATTGCAGTAGAAGAGGCATCAACATGCACATGGAATCCTTTATTCCAATCAGGAAAAAACAATATTGGCGCAAAATCCATCTTGGCCTTTAGGGTGTCGAAGCTTCCTTGACATTCTAGAGTACATTCAAATGCAACGTCTTTCTTTAACAACTTTTCCATGGGAGCGATAATCACAGCATATCCTCTGATAAACTTGCGATAGTAGCCCGTATGTCTAAGTGTTTCTTAGAGCATATTTACATTCATCACTGGTGGTAAACTGAGGATCAGGGAAATCTTCGTCGGATCTACCAACAAACCTTCTTTGCATATGATGTGCCCAAGTAGCATGCCAAAGGGTGCATAGAAAATACATTTTTTTTGAATTCAATGCAATTTGCTATTGTCTACACCGTTCTAGCATCAATCGCAGATTGTCCATATGGTATCCAATTAGGCCATAGACAGTCTAGTCATCCATATATACCTGCAGGAATTTTTGAATTAAATATTTAAATACAGCGACAACTACAAGGGATAATACAACGAGTGCATTCTTCAGCCCAAAGGGCATGACGGTATATTGGAAACAACCCGACTTGGTGACAAACGTAGTATTATGGCGATCCTCCTTTGCAATTCGGATCTAGTGGTATCCTAAAAATCTATCTCTGAAGGAATATATCTCCTATTAGGCTACACCTTCCAGGACCTCATCTGTAAAAGGGGTCAGGAATGGATTGTGCACACATTCATCATTCAACTTTCTCAGATTGACACAAATGTGGATTTCACTAGTCTTCTTGTCTTGGACCACCATCAGGCTTATACACTTTGATTCTTCTACAGGTTCAATGATCCCAACATCGAGCATCCTATCGATCTCAGCTTTCATGCGATCCTTGTATCGCGGGTTCAGTCTATATGACCTCTGGCGTACTGGTTTTACATCTGGTTTGAGTGGAATATTCATTTCCCCCAAGTCATCGAGTATCCCCTTCATTTATGAAAATTTTGTTGGGAAAAGGTCTTGGAATTCATGCTGTAAATTTGTGATTTTGGCCATCATCTCTTTGCCCCAATAGTCTTTGACATTAGCAAATTTCGGATTCTCTGGTGACCCAATGTTAACTTTCCGAATCCTCACCGATTGATTCATCAAGTCTATCGGTATGTTGGGAGCTGCAACACCATGACTTCCTTTGGACTCTGGAATATTAACATTCTGCAGCTTGTCATCATCTTCAGGTTCCCTGGACAAGTTGTAGCACATCATCATGGATTGGATGGAGAAATTTTCATGTGGATCAACGGGGTATGCAACAGGGATGAATTTCAGTAGTATGTCACGGATAATGTGTAAAGCGTTACATACCTCGGGGTTGGCATCCTGGAAGATAAACCTTTGCACAAAGAAAACTAACAACTCCTCCCATGTGATAATGGTTTTGTGCAATTCTGCTGCTACATACCAGGATCTTGGCATCTCACTACTACATTTCGATCCAAAATCCGACGGTTGCTTCCGACGGCGCGTGGATTTTTTCTTTTAAACATACCAAAAATCAGAAAGTTAAATTTTTTTTTTTAAATTTTGGTCATAAGCGTCGCTTAAGCGACGGCTAGGCTCATAAGCGTCGCTTAAGCGATGGCTATCCTAGCAAGCGTCGCTTAAGCGATGGCTATCCTAGCAAGCGTCGCTTAAGCGATGGCGCATAACTTGATTAATCATTTAAGAAATTCATTTAGAAGGAGAAGCATTGTGCATATTGGAGGAGGGCATCAATCCTTAGAAAACATGGACTTATTGCATTCTTGGATGGATGTTTGGATTTGGATTGAGGTTGCTTGGGACATGACAATGTACTAGTTGATGCCTCTATGTTATGTCATTTCGGTGAGAGGTTGCTTGTGTGCTTTAACTAGTAATAAAATCATCCTTTATTTATTTTCATGTGCATTCAAGGTTACTTTTGGAAGGAGCCATTTTATCATATAAATTACAGCTTTATAAATCTTCCCTCTTTTGTTTTATGAATGTTGGTAACAACAATAATTAGATCCATGTTTCATGTATATGCAGACATAGTTATTAATTTATGACCCCACTTTCCCTTGTGGAATTTGGCACTAGTCTTAGGCTATAAATCACCATAAATTTAATCGCTTAAGCGACGGCTATCCTAGCAAGCGTCGCTTAAGCGGCGGCGCATAAATTGATTAATCATTTAAAAAATTCATTTAGAAGGAGAAGCATTGTGCATATTGGAGGAGGGCATCAATCCTTAGAAAACATGGGCTTAT
>LPNX010001179.1:7522-17611 GCA_001517045.1 Pseudotsuga menziesii | reverse complement strand
TTTCCTTTTAAGATAGCACTTCTGAAAATCAGTGCCTCATAAGGAACAAGCAATGCCATTAAATTAGCTGTTAGGCATTCAACAGATACTAAACACAAGAACAAACCAAACTAAATATCAGCTCACATCACAACACAACAAAGAAACAAATATGTTTTGGCCACGTGCACAAGCTGTAGGGCTCATCGACATCCCAACTTGTTGATATATTGATCCGTAAGATCTAACTTATGTGCAAATAAAAGTCTTATGAATGCTGAGAAACAGTTTACTTCAACATGACATAGCAGCTGACATGTATATGGAAACTGTTAAACATTTAACATTTATCATGTAAATGGAACTATAATCCGAATGTAACGCTAGAACAGAATTTAGAGAAGAAAAACAGAGAATGAAAACACAGCAAAAAGAGTCACCAAACACCGAAATTGTTAATGAAGTTCACCCCTTCTCTGGGCCACGCAAGACTGTGCACAAAATGTAACCACGGGATTGTGCACAAAGTGTGACATATATGTAGCACCATTGCGCGGGCTTGGATTGTATGTTAATCAACATCCTTCGGACTATGCAATACGATTATTCAACGTTTCATAACCATTGCACCGTTTAATCAAAATGTTGTGGAATATCATTGACCCGCACATTGCACAAAGTATATCATATATGGTTATATCATACCATATAGGAAATTGATTTTAAATTGAAGATTCACACCCACCACTCTAAACCTTAAACAACAACTATTATAGAATCTAGTTGGAGATTGGTATCCAAAATGAAAGAAAGTCTATTTGGGACCTACAATCAAAAAATTATCTCCTTGTTTGCTGAGGGTACCAAAACCCTCATCAAAAAATTGGTGACTCCCATGGGGAAGCATGTATTATATAATTGATCATACTGGACATAGAACACACTTACTTAAATAATTTTATGATTCAAATAAGAGTATACCAAAAACCTCGCCTACCTAGTAATTTGTTTTTAAAATGCATCCACCTGTTTCCACTCCAAGTCCTAAAGTAAGATTTGATGATTCCTCTAATTAGTTTGAACATATAATTAGCCAACGTTCCAATTTTGATTTTGAATAGTTTGACAAAGAGTAGGTGATACTGTATTTGGTCTCAAGCGAGCACATTGATGAGATTTATTAGAATCACTAGAGCATACAAAAGGCATATTGGAAAATTACCCATAGCTAAGGAGCTTCCTAAGAGAAGGTAGCTAAGGAAGACAATGTTTCACATCAATGATTATTATTGTGCTACTTTTCCCGAAGATCTTATTTTAGAAACATTTCAAGAGATTGAAGAACCATTTGATTTTATTCTTTTGAGCCCAGTTAGATCCTTTTTATGTCAATTATTTTAAAGTGGTGTATATGGACCTTTTAGTCCTCCACCAAACATGCCTGCTACTCCTCCATTTAGGCCTCAACTATTCCAAGGAACACAACAAGCATGAATGTAAACAATCCACCAACACATCCCTGGTTGGTACTAAATGTAATGGTAGTTTCAGGAGTATTGTAGATCATGAACATCTACCATGATTTTCAGCGCCATTTCCTGTACCAATTACAACACCATTTCCCGTACCACTTCCAGTTCCATTTTTGGCACCAAATCTAACTCTGTTCCAAAACTTACAAATCTCTATAGTTCTCCACGAACTAGATAATTTTCTACGAATTTCTTTATGGGATCTTGTATAAGAAACAATGGATTGACCTCTTCTCATACCAAAATAAATTATTCTATGATGTAAAATTATACACTTTGCGTGTTTGAGCAAAACAATGGTGCTAAAATAAATTTCTAAGCATATGATAATAAATCTTTCACATAAAAATAAAACGACAATAATATTAATTCAATTCATGAATTTGACTCAAATGTAATATATAATTACACAAAAATCCTCCTATTCTTTATTTAATTCTCCCAAATATGGAAATATAATGAATTGACTTACACACAGAGAATGATTCCCATAGTTTTTTCTTTGCTTCCCGTTCCAAGAAACTTAGTTGTTATGATCCCTCTTCCTATCAGTTCCTCCAAGCTATTAGGGTAATCTAGTCTTCCAAGCCTGATGAGATATCCAAAGATACTTCACAAATGAATCTCACAGTGGTTAAAAAGAACATATTTTTTTTTTTACAGATCCACCAGTATATGATTGTATGCTTAACAAATTTAGGACTTAGATTCTATCTCCCATATCTATTGCTAAAAAGACTCAATAATTTTAACTAATCTTATCCCTTTCTATTACACTTCGAAGGGTTGGACCTTCTCTTATTCATTCAAACTTGTCTTCTATCTTTAAAAAAAAAAAAAATTACAAAAGAAATTCTAGCCTATTCTAAAAAGTTTGATGTGACTTAGGAAAGTTCCTTGTGTCTCTCATCATTAAGCCTATGCTCCTCCATGAGACTCCATAGCTTAAGATTGTTTATGGGATTTTATCCATGAGTCCCTCCTATGTTGTTTTTTGGTAATATTTCAACAGGTTGCCAAGGTCTTTTCCTGAGTAGCTTACTTTTCCTGAATAGTTACTTCAACCAAACACTCCAGCCAAGTTCTTCTGCCTGGAATAGATTCATTTCTAGACTTGATTCTTCTGTTAGATGATATGTATGTTCTAATTTCGCATAAAAAAAATTGTTCACCATCCTTTATCACTTGACTTGCAAACAATTTATCAGAAGATCCACCTTGTTTCGCATTTGAACAAATCAAATTTCTTGTTACAAAAACAAACATAAAATACAATGTCATAAAAATTATGGAAAACCAAGAATTTTGGTCACATTTCGCCTTTCTTTCTTTTGTCACATCACCTCCCTTTGTCACATCATTTTCATTTGCAATTTGACTAAGTATATCCCCTTCACCTTCCTCCATGACTAAATGTTGTGCTTCCTAAATCATTGCATAACCTGCAATTGACATACCCTATTGATCTCTCCCTTCCATGTACCAGTCATTGCACATTGCATTAGTCATCATAATATCTAAATCATTTCACAAACTTTCTTGTGAAATTACTTTTACTCTTACTTTTGGTTCTTCCATTCTTGAATCCATGAAGGATTAATTATCATTCAACATCAACAACTGATTACTGACATTAACTTCATGTTTCTTACCTCTTAATCGATGACTATTGTGCCTCGTTCCATTCACTTCAAAGGAACACACAATCATTTTTCCCTCATGCACTTCTTTTTTGTCAAATTGCCAAGGCGTACCTAATAAAATATGAAAAGCGTACATGCCAATTATGTCACATATTACCTCATCATGATAATTCCTAATCTAGAATTCTACTTAGCACTGCTCATCAACTAGCACTTGATGAAATTTTTGCAGCAATGCAACTTTGTACAATTCTATATATATTGTTCTCCTCAAATTCAGTTTTTCTACCATTTTTGTAGACATCAAATTGTGAGTACTTCCACTATCTATAATCAACTTACAACACTTAGCTTTTGCCTTAAAGGTTGTCTTGGATAAACTCCTCCTTTCGACTGATTCACTAGCCTCGTCATCTACTTTCCTAAATATCAAAGATTCTCCTTCTTGAAAATTTTCAGCCACTTCCACTGCTTTTAGAGATTTAGGTTTAGCTTGCACCACATGTGCTCCTCTCACATTTTTTTCCAGACAATCCCATGACATATGGCCAAGTTTTCCACTTGTATAACACCTTGCTTGTACACCCCTTCCTCTACCTCTTCCTCTTGAAGAAACTCTCCTTCCTCGGTTATCATTGGTTCTGTCAGGTTGTGTTTGCTGATTTGAACTGATAGTTTCACCTTTATGTTGTTGTTCCCTTCCTCCAAAGCCTCTTACCATTGTTCTCTGACTCTGTTCCCTCATCAACTTCTTCTCAACCTTCAAAGCAACCTGATATGCCTCTTCAAAATATCTCAATGATAATAAGCTTAGTTCATATTGTATACCAAACCTCAAACCATTCACATACTTGGCTACTCTCTCAGGTGTGTCTTATGTGTGACCTGATCTAATATTCACTTTACAGAACTCCTGAGTTCACATCAAGTGAAAGGCTTGCTATAAAATCTCATCCACTCTTGGTGACTCAACTTGTCTGGTGCCTACCATGTTAATCCACTATGTCAGCACCTAAATACCTAGATTTGGCATCGATACCTTTACACTTGAATTTGCATTGAGACCAACATCTCCACTAGTAGTGGTACCTACGTCGTAACAATATAATCTTGCCATGGTCCTGGGAAATTTCCAAACTGCCAGAAGGCTAGTCCCAGCAGATTCGCCTTGTCCTCTTAGATATTCTTCATCGGGCCTACTCCTAACTGGTACTCATGGATCTTCATAGTGCTAGTCTCGTGAAAGCCAGAATATCACATCCTACATTTAGAATTGATACACTTACACTAACTGGGCTAAGAGAATCCACCATTGGAGGCTACGCTGGAATTGATGGGGAGACTAAAGGATTGTTTATTTTCCCTTGTTTTGAAAAATAGACATGTAAGTGTTAAACATACCATTGCTTTCGGCACAAATTGCTGAGAATAAAGGCTATCAAAAATATCATAATTATTTCTTAACATTGATGTTTGCTTTCCCAGTTCCTCTTTCCTAGCTTTAGTTACTTCCTCCATCTCAGCATCCAATCTAACAATGTTAGGAATAACAGTGCTATATTCTATGCGCTTCATAAGCTGGTATCAGACCATCGGTCCAGGAAAATACAAGAGAATCGCTTGATAATAAGGTCCCAGATGTGGATTAATTGAGGGTGAAGGCAATACAATTACACATAATATATTGCAACCTTACTCACAATGGGGTTTGCCCCCTTCCAAGAACGAAACAATGAAAAATGAAACTAGATTGGGACTAACTGCCACGACAGTCTTCTACATGTAGATAGGCTTGGTAGGGTATGCAACTTTCGGGAATGATGCTCCCAAAAATATACTAACCAGGTTTGGATTCTATGAGCCATTCTAGTTGATTGACATTGGTAACCAGGTTTGTATTCTACGAGCCATTCTAGTTGATTGACATTGGTAACCTCTGCATCGGTATTCACATAGTGGGTGCATATCAGGTATATTGGTATTGCTGCACGTTTATCTTGATCATTACTATTCATTTTCCACTGGGTTACTTCTCATGTGTTTTGGCTGGTCTTTTCTCAGCCTGTATTTGCAGTATTTGAAGACCGGATTTGTGATAGATGGAAAAGGAGTGGTTTTGTCCATAGAGTTTACACTATAAAGTTTCCATTTTGTGGGTCAGTTAGTCGGGGCTATGGGGAGAAATCGATTCAAACAATACCCTCGTAACCAACATGAATTCAGACAAATAGAGGACTTCAAAGTAGAGAAAAAAACAAGTAAGATCACCATTCAAACAATACCATTAGAAATTTATGTAAAGGTGTTAGAAAATTGGACTCACCCGGTAACTTGTTTTGCTGTAACCCGTTTGCAACAGTAACAACTTGCAAGTGTGAACTGGATGGCTCCCAGTTTTAGCTACCAATGGAGAATATGGACTGTGGAATCTTGGACTCCTAACTTTGAACTAGAAGAAATAGTGAAGAGTATGGACACTGGAGTTCTGGACACCGAACTTCAAACTAGAAGTTGCTTGTAAAGTTGTAAAGCTACAGCTTACAACTCAACCTCCAGCATTGAGCCCCGAGTGAGTCAGAGACCCATGATGTAAACATCATATCAATGACAACTGAGTCTCATTCGGCATTAATGTTTCCTACCTATCCAGTCGTCTCCTTCCTATCGGGCCGTCTCGAAGCTCTTAAGAGCTTTAACTCCTCCTTACCAGGCTGTGTGGAAGCTTTAAATAAGGAGATGACAGGGCTGTTCCAATCTTTGCAAGTTTCGGTTCCAATGGCTATTACAAATGCATTCAGTTTTTGTTAGACACCGGGCCTTGCTTAATATTAATAATAGGCCTCATATCCTACGAACATCAACCCTATTTCAATTTTACAACATCTAATTATTGTTTTGGGAAAATACAGAGAGAAAAAGTGCTAAAATTAACACGAAAAATCATGTCTGAATTGGTTAAAAAATAAATTCGAATTCCAGGATAATAGTCCAATCGAGCCCGCTATTCAATGCCGAGTCAATGTTTGTGTTCAATGAAGCTAAATATAAATAACCCACCTTATCATAATACTGTAACAATACTCATGATTTATATGAGTTCATTATACTAGCTTTTTATGGGTAATGCTTATTCGGTAATAAAATCTATTAATTAATACAAATGTTAACTTGAAATATAGATACATAATTATTATGATTAGACATCCAAAATAGAGAAAATCCACAAAAAATAGATGCATCAATAAATACACCGAAATCTATATTATATCCAATTAATTTGTTATTATATACAAATACAAAGAGTTCATTACGCCACCTAAGTATTTTAATTTAGTTTATATATTTAGTTTATTTCTTTTATATATAATTTATAATTTGTGTTTTATATTTTTTATAGTTTGTTTTTTAATTGTATAACTAGTGTATTAAAAATATGTTTTTTCATTTTTAAATAAAAATAATTCTGGATATATAATTTCTGAATTTCTATTATTAATAAATTTTAGGTGTATAATTTTTGTAGTGTTGAAATATAAATTTTTAATATCTATAATTTATTTTTATATGTTATTGTATATTTGATAATTTCTTGGTAATACAATTTAGTGTCATTTTAAATCAACAATATAATTATTTAAAAAAAACAATTAAAAGAAAAAATAGACAATTTTTTTCAATCTCCATTGGACCAATTAAAAATTAAAGTAATTTAAAATTACAAACTATCTAAAACCAATTAAATACTTCCATTCCTTAGAATTAAATTTTTAATGAAAAGATGGACATAATTATGTAATATATATTTATTAAATTGTTGTTCATGAATTTATTTTTTTAAGTGAGTTTAAAAAACATTTTTTTTATGTAACTATGGAAATATCTTAACAGTGTGAAGCATTACTCTCTTGTGACTACCCCTAATTGCATAAGCATCATGGACTGCAATATTTGTTTTAAATAAGTATTTAAGGTTCATTTATAATTAATGAAAAAAGATAAAAAGTATCCATGTAAGAAATATAAGTTGAAATGGAATTATTTTATATATATAATTTATACAATAATTTTCATATATTTTATTTTTTAAATATTAATATTATAAAATTAATTAAAATGTTCTAAATTAATATTAGGTTATGAAAATTATATAAAATGTTATTATTAAAATTTTAAATTGGTATGATTTTATCATTTGAAATATTTTTGAGAGTGTTTGGAGAGGAAGTCATTAATATCAAAGGTAACATAATTTTTTTAACACATATATGTTTTTTTAGTGTTTAATTTTATTGTTGTCTCCCGTTAATGTGATTTGTATCCATTATTATATTAATACATATTATTTAAAAATGTTTAAAATCAAATTTTAATTTATTTGCAAAATATTAATAAGAAAAAAGATAAATTACAATCTCAAATACTTGAGTTTAAGGAATTCCTTAAAAGTATAGGAAGTAAAGTGTGTATAGTTTGTTATTGTTATGAATTTCCACATAAAAAATAATGGAAGTAAAGTGTGTATAGTTTGTGAGTGGAAACTTTTTATTTTGGATTTTACATTAAATAAAATTACATTATTTATATTTGTAATCTAAATTAAAATTAAACAATGTATGTTGACCCTAGTTTCTATAATATTTATAGAATCAATTCCAAATTTAATAATGTTTCAAAAATAATGAATATTAATAATTATAATATAATTTTTAAATTATATAATTTATAAAATATATTATAGAATCAATCCATGGACATCCATATGGTCAAACATGATTACATGGTTAAAAATCTTTAAATGGTAAAAGGTGGTCAAATTTGGTCAAGAAGGTCAATGATATGGTCAAACACGGTCAACCACGGGGTTAAATAAATGGTTAGAAATGGTTAAAAGTGGTCAAACACATCGTCAACCATGCTTAACCATGTGGCCAACCACAAGGTTAACTACATCATCAACCCCATGGTCATCCATGGTCAACAATGGTTGAACATGGTCTACCACATTCTCAACCCCATGCTCAACTATGTTTAACCATGGTCGAACATGGTTGATCACATGGCTAAAAATGGTCGAACATGGTAAACCATGGTCAACCACATGGTCGAACATGGTCAACCACATAGTCAACAATGGTCGAACATGGTCTACGACATCAACAACCCCATGGTGAGTCATACTCAACCATGGTCAACCATGGTCGAACATGGTCAACCACATAGTTAACCACATAAAAATGGTCAACCACATGTTCAAACATTGTTAGCCACATTTTCAACTACATGGTCAACCATGGACAACTATGATCAAACAAGATCAACAGCATGGTCAACATAGTCAAACAAAATGGTCAACCATAGGGTTGTTCATGTTTAACCATGGGTGAACATGGCTAATCATATGGTTTAACATGGTTGATCCATGGTGAAAACATGGTTGAATCATGGTCAAACATGCTTGAATCGTGGTTCATCGTAGTCAACCATAGAGTTGAACCATGGTCAAACAACATGTGAAAACACATTCTTGACCACATGATCAACCATGGTTATCCACATGGTTGACCATGGTCAACTCATTGACAACCACATGCTCAAAATTCATCATCAACCATGATGAAACAATTGTCGACCATGTTCAAACAGGGTGAACCAAAATCAAACACACCGATAAACATGATTGAACCATCACTAAAAAACATGGTCAAATAATAGTTAAAATCATAATCAAGTCATGGTTAAAACACATGGTCACACCATGGTCTAACCACATGGTCATATCATGGGAAAACCATGGTCAAACCATGTTCAAACCACATGGTTCAACCATGTTGAAACCATGATTAAACTACATGGTCAAACCATGGTTGCATGTGATTGAATATGGTTTCCTATGGCTGACCATGGTTTACCATGATTTCATATTGCTAACCATGGTTTTTATACAAGTCCATTTAAAATGTTATTTGTATGTATAAGTTATTATATAAATTATATACAATTTATATAATGAGCTTACCGATCTGCCATAATCCAAGGCAAAGTTGAAAGGCAACCAAGGCGCTACTCAAAATTGTCTGGACTTCTTCCATTATCACACTTCCTCTACCAATGATGAATGGCAGCCTACTATCCTACTTCATCCTCTTCTTCTTATAATTTCTTCATCTTTTTTCTATATTTCTTCCTTATGTCTTATAGTGTCTCAGATAGTCCATCAATAGAGAAGGCAGTGAAGTAAGAGGACTTAATATATAGCATCCCAGATAGTGTCTCAATTGAGAAAGCAGTGAAGTTGGACGTTGAGAGAGTAATGGAAGACGTCGAGAGAGTAATGGTCGATAAATGAGTGAAAAGCATGGGGGCTTCACTTGTTAACCAATACCATACCACGTGAGTTCATAAAGGGGGATTTAAAAGTATCAAAATTCAAGCCAATATATTGCATATATTTAGGGAGGTAGGGGATTTTATATAGGGTGGTAGGGTGGTAGCGGGTGCTAGAGCTCAATTTTCCATTTTCGTGCACATTCTTTGAGCAGGATTGCGCACAACAATGACCCTGTCACCTACAACAGTTCACTTCCCTTCCTGTTGATGTGAAAACATGACTAGTGGGATTCACATATTTTTCAAATTTGTTGAGGGAAATAAAAGGCAGAAAAAAATGTTAAGGATGTATCGCTTCATAAATTCTCTAGGAGAGTTGGTAAGATTCTTTTGTAGTAGGGAGGAGACCAGGGTTCAATCCTCCACCCCCCTATTTTGTAAAAGGGAACTTTTGGAGAGAGAAGCGTAAAAGTTGAAAGTAAAATATTTGAAAAGTCAAAAAGAAGAAAGAAAGAGGGATAAATGCTCTTTGGACAATACTCTGGCTTGTATCCAGATTTTTTGTGACTCGGCCTCTGGCTCTAAAATCAAGAAAGAAAAAACACAGT
>LPNX010001175.1:523166-565572 GCA_001517045.1 Pseudotsuga menziesii | reverse complement strand
ATCATGTGCTGGCCCTAGGAAACCCACGGGTTTCCTAGCCCCCGAGCCCACAGACCAATAAAATCGAGAGCAGCTTCCTCTCCATTCTGTATCTTCTCAGTCTCAGTCGTTTATAGATACTCTCATCCTTGAGTTGTCCCCCTCCTCAAGTATTTTTCCTCTTCGTTTTCCTCATGCAGAGTCCAATTTATTTTCTAAAATAAAGTCCAACCTTCCCTCCTTATACCTCCTTCCACCGCCTCTTTCATTATTATTTTATTTTATCATGGGTAGTGCCGTTCCGATAGGTCTGACATGTGTAATGTATTTCTCTTGACTTTTACGTGTCAAAAATGTCATATATTACCAATTTTAATGTTTTTACGCAATTGTAAAGTCAGTAAAATAATTAGTTTTAATTTAATAAAAGTATTTACTAATAAACTTTAATCATTCATATAGTATAAGTTTAATTTAATAAAAGTATTTACTAATAAACTTTAATTAACGTTAATATGGGGCATTACACCTAGGGAGTGGACGCACTCCTGGTGTCTCAATACTTGATAGTGAATGATGTGAAATATGATTACAGTTTTAGAGCAATACCATTGATGAGTTTACTTATATTGCTTATGTTTACAAGCTAAATAGATACAGTTGGGTGTTGCACCTTAAAGAGAAAAGGAAAACGGTTGTTGTGAGGGGTTGCGGAGTAAGGGTTATTGTTGATATAAGTGTATTGTTTTTATAAGTGTATTGTTGATGTAAGTGTGCATTATTGTTGGTATAAGTGTATGTTGGGCTGTTATATGCCTGGGGATCCATAGTAGATCCTGGAGCTGGAAATGGTCATGGTAAAGTTCCAAGCCCAGTTGGCATGAAGGTGTACTGGATGGACATTAACTATTGATGTTGTGGAGTATCTTGCGTGCTGACCTAACATCCAAGTCCATAGGTGATCCCAAGGCTTGCAAAGTGAAGCAGGATCCTATGGACCAATGAGGAAATGCACAATACAGATAAGTATTGGATTTTTTTCTTATGAATGTACATGTGTATTCGATTTGGTTATGATGTTTTAAGCTCTTGTTCTAGAGATAAAACAGATGAGAATAAACTAAACATGTGAATCTATTCAATGTTTGGATATAGGTATTGCTAGGAGCAAGGACTATGAGAGCATCTTAGGGGTGCATGTGGACATGTGATTGTCCTAGAGAGCTCAGAATGAGTGGTAATGAAAAAGGTGCTAGTGAGACTGTGAAGTTCCTAGCAGCCGAGGAAACCATGTGGGGAGGCTCCATGGTTTATAGGTCTAGAATAGACCGGAGACACTAGTGTCATGACCAAGAGGGATTGGTCCAGCATTCATAGTGAAGTGAAAGAGGCTGAGAGCATGAAAATCCATAGCAGTGGTGTGGGTTCTAGGATGGAACAAAACAAAGAAGGGAAAAACTCTTGCTGCTCTCTCTTGCCCTTATATATATATATATATATATATATGCGTGGTGGAAACAAAAGATTGTTGAATGCATGTATGACTGGAAATGGAATGTGTGTATTTGCTTAAAGTAAATTATGAATGTTGGAATAGTTAATTCCCTGCCCAAGAATGGACATGAATGAGCTCGTGTACCTGTTGGGAAGGCATGGAAATTATGAAAGTATCCTTGATGAGACTTGCACTATCATGCCAATTGGACAGTTAACTGACTGAATTTAATGTCTATATTATGCTTGGCCTGACAAAATTTAAATGGTGCATTTCACAGGTGAGAAAAGTGAAACCCGGTGGTGCACATTGATCATGGCAGTAGATCAAAAGTTGCTGGACTTGGCTGGAAGTCTCCTTCAAATGATTTCTAAGACCCAAGAAAATCTTGGGGAGATGCTCAAGATACAAAAAAGGCAGAATGAAATGACCCACCAAATTTTGCAAGACTCTATTGGTTTGCAAAGGGAGGTGAAGAGCCTTCTGGGAGCAATCGGAAAGGGAAAGGAAGGTGGACCAGTGAGGGGATGTTCGTCCAAGCGACCCATTAAGAAATGGTCCAGGAATGAAGACTCAAAGGAAATTGAGGAGGTAAAGATGAAGCAGCCAGTGAAATGCTGGGAATGTGGAGGACATAATTTACGCTGGGACTGCCCAATGAGGGAGCATGAAGAGGGAAATAGCTGCAAAGTTCCTAGACTTCGGGATAAGCTGAAAGCTGAGAACCAGCAAGAGAAGTTCGTGGAAGTCGAGGGGCTTGGTCCTGAACATTCAAAGTAAGTAATAGAATGTGGGACAGATCTGCAAAAACAAAAAAATAGAAATTTTGGATGTGAAAATTGTATATGTATTCCTATGTATTGGAACATCGAGGACGGTGTTATTCCAAGGGGGAGGGGAATGTAACACCCTAGTTTTGACCCCGTTTGCATGATGTATATAATGTAATTATTCATGGTGAGGAACTAAGAACAAAATCCCCACCATTGATTTGGTTGTGTATGTTTCGGCAATAGGGATAGTTGCCGATGGTATATCATGCTATCCGACACATTATATTTTGGCATCATGTAAATACACACATCAATTAAAATAAACCTATAGCTAGATACAACGGTGCAACGTTAAAATGAAAAGGGCATGATTCCAAAGGATAAGGGGGGGGGGGAATGATGAACCTTGAGTCATGGCATAAAAAGCTACATGTCATCACCCTGTCTGTTTTTCCCACCTTCCCTTGTCTTATCCAACTACCACTTTAATGTTTTGTTGAGTAGTTGAGGCAGTTATGGCCGGGAATGGAGTGTGGCAGAACTGTCAGTCCTTGCCCACATGCACACTCCACCAGTAGGTTGGTCTCACGTTGGAAATAAAACCACCACCACCGCCATTCTCTCCATGAGTCCATTCTCTCCATGGGGGGGGGGGGGGTTCACTCTCATGCAGGGATGTGCAGGAGGGGGCCGGTTAATATTCCTCACGCATGGAGTCAACGTTTTTTCCTCCACCATGGCTGGACTGTGAAGAATCACTGTGGGTTTCTTTTGTTGTTGATGGACTGTTGTTTTCCATATTTATTGGCCGCATCCTTTTCCCTCATGCACAGATTGATGGAGAATTGGTTCTTTCCCCATTCTTGTTTCTGTAACTTTCTTTAGCGAACGCATTGAGGAATTGTGTGCTATGGGCTCTTGGATGTTGGACGACTGCTAATTTCCACATCCGTTGGCTGAGTCTTCCCTATTATATGCTGGGAGTTTTCCTTCTTCCCCAACTGTGGACTGTGTAAGGTTCTTGTCATTTCCTCATCAAATTGTGGTCTGCGTTTATGTCATCCTTTTTCCCAAGATTAAGAATCAAAATTCTCCCCTATTTTGGGACTGTGTAAGGTTTCCATAGTTTGCATTGTGAGTTTGGGCTGTCGATCCACCCTGGTTTTGGGTTTCTTCTTGGTTGCTGAGGCAACAGACGTATTTTGGGGATTGTTGCTAAGTTGTTTTGGCCATGCTAGTGCCAAGAACAACTTTGGAGTGTGGTTGGACCTGAACTGTGTTTCATCTTTGGTTTGGGATTATCACCTGATTGTCCTTGCCTTCTTCACAGAGTTGTGAATGAGTTGTTTTGTTGTGGTATGAAGTGGTTGGTATTCAGACTGCTGAGAGTTGGATTAGAGGTTGGGTATGCTTAAGAAAACTGGTGTTTGAGGCCACCAGCTTAGCATTTAGCCTTTCCTAGTTCCTTGACAGCCTGATAAACCCTAATATGTGGGCTTGGCTGATTGGTGTACCTTGACTATGTGTAAGCCTGCATTGACCCTTACTCCTTGAGGAATCATGCCTAGCTTGGGGGTGGCAGTGTTGCTGAGAGATTGATGAGCACGCTGGCCTATGGTTGGGTGGAACGTTGCAACAATGTAGCTGGTTGCAGGGTGATTTCTTCATTAAAAGATAAGTACTCCTGACTATTTCATCTCTGCAATTATATCTACTATTTCATGAATTCTGATGAACATGCTGAATGATGGAATGTATATGTTTTCTTTTGCTGAATCTCGAGTAACTATGTATCCTTGTATGTTATATGCATCTTAGTATGTATTATGTTAAGCTTTTTAATATCAGCATTTATCCCTGTTCATGTTCATGGGGTTGTTTGTCCTTTTGTTTGGTGTTAGTAGCGCCCTCTTCACTGGTCGGAGGGTCGGGGACATTACATGGATATTCCCATTCATGCCTAGATTTGAAAATAATCTCCTTTTGTTGCTCACCATTATTGTTATAAGGGTGTAAAAGGTACCAAAACTACCCAAACATTACCACAAAGTTGTTTCAGGCACAAATACGGACACGACATATCGCTGCCAAAATGGTGGGAAAACTATAAGGATTCACTTATACAAATAAGAAGCAACATCAAACAGTAATAAGAAGTAGGAAATAGTCAAAACATTAGTCCTATAAGAATGTACCCAACGACAAGGTGTCACAATTGTGAAATCTGGACACCTTTCATCTTTCAAGCCTGGAAGTTTGGGTCTTCAATGTAAATTCAACCCTGTCAACAACTCTGAGCTTAAAAAATAGGTCACCTACAGCACTCAAATTACTACTTGTACTTTGTTCTCACAATAAAGACACCATCTGAGGTTTTATATGTTGAACCTTGGATGATTCTAATCGGCCAGAGTGAGTTCAAGGATAAAGATGGGCAATTGCTTGCAAAATTGGGCTAATTCTCATTAATTCTTGGGAAAATTGCTTCCTGAGAGAGAATTTATAGGCATGAAGGGTGTAATTTGTGTGATAGTAGTCCTCTTATAGGAGAGTCTAATGTGCTCTCATGTTTTTAATGTCAACCCTTAGAGACTGTCCAAAAATATGCCTAGTGGATTCTACTCGTTCTGATGTGATTCTCCTTCAATAAATTCTTGGGGAAGTTGAAATTGCTAAAAAAATTATAGATGTTATGTTTTAGGGGTGGTTTTTTGTTGTATTGGATGTAAGGGGTCATCGTTCTAAGGACCTGGCTGCAAGATGGAATTCTAGGGCTATCAAGGTTTCAAATTACTGGGTTTTTGAGGACTTTTTGGGTATTTAAGTCCACCCCTTTGATCATTGTTTGGATGTTCTAGTGATAAATATATATGACCCTATCAGGATCAGTTCCATTTCTAATATGTTTTTTTTTTCAAAATATTTTATGTCTTTTGATTTAGTAATCATTGGGGGATCTTGATTTTTATTTGAGTGTGGCTGAAGTATGGGGGCTAAGGGAAATGTTTGATTCCTTATTTTGGTATTTCATCCATAATATGGAAGAAAAAGTTTTATATATGTTGATCCAATGAATCTCAAACCCTCTTGGAAATACAAGTGGGCAGGAGAGGATCGAATTACAAAGCGAATAGACAAATTACTGGTGGCCGGATCAACATGATGACAAAGAAGTTACAACAAAATGGAGAAATTCAGGCTTGTAGCAACAACCTTGCTAAGTTTGTAGATTATTTATCCTTGTATCATGTTACCATCACGGGTATTTCCATCGCGTTGGAAACATGTTAAAGCCTGATTTAAGTAACAATAGTTACAAGAAGGTTTGTGTGTCTATTTTGGGTAGTTTTGGTATACCCCTCAGCATATTTGTAATGCTTCCATTTGAAATAGTAAAAGGGTTTATATTTCCATACATGGGAAGGTGATTTTATTGCCATTTGTGGATTTTGAAACACCCAGCTCATCAGGGTTACTTTCATCAGATAATTTCCAGCAAAAGGATGTTGTAGAGCACACACCCAAGCATGTAATGGAGGATCTATGTTGGTAAACATAATTTGAAGGAGAACGCCCGGATTTTGGTGGTTAATACTACTGTGTAGTAGACTAAAATGATGGTGGCTTGCAGTAGACTACTCCTTTGTATCATGTAGTAGCTTCTTAGTACAAAAATTGTCAAAGTTTCCTGCACCAAAGCGTCCAAGCCAATCCATTGGTCTATAAAACGTTTGTCCTCTCTTTTAGATGTTGGTTGAGTATGTATCAAGATAGGATGTGCATTGTATCATATTATTGGAAGGATTGATTACATATTCAGTAACCTCAATCCCTAGTGGAGCGAAAGTAAGCAAAATCGAAGCTTCTGAATCCATACATTTTCAATGAAGATGGCAAAAATTTGGCGCCCACATCTTTTTTTTTTGAATTTAGTGAAATTGATTTTTTTAAATTTTTTAATATAAAGAAAGTTTAGTAATGAATTTTTATGACTATAACACACATAACAAGATGAATCCACATAGCAATTTGTCCCAACAATTGAATCAAGATTGTGAAAAATGGGAATAGTAAAGTAAGTAAAAACACAAGATTTATAAATTAGTGTTTTTTTTCTTTATATTCGTATGTTTTACTTTTCTATCACTTTATAACAATTAATAACAATTTATATGATATCCATCATCAACTTTTCAATCACTTAAATAGCAATTTATATGCTATCTATCATCAACTTTTTAATCACTTGAATAGCAATGCTTAGGACGTGTAGGATCTACTACACTTGCACTTCTATAATGGCTCATTAAACAATGCAAATACATAAACAAGGTGGAGGCTATATATGGAAATTTCATGATATGTGGAAGATGTAAGGTAGGCATAATTGAAATTTAACCAAAGGGTTGTGTTGGAAATGAAAAGGATTTCAACAAGCTAAGCACTTTAGAGAGTTGGGGTTTATAGAACAATCAACTAAGCAAATTTTTGTTGAGTTTCCAAGGGATAGGATAGTTGAGGAATGGCCTTATTCTATATTAGTGGGGTGAATATGGCCTAATATGACATAATGAAGTTGAAACAGTATTGTTGGAAATACATTAAATCAAAAGAAATGGCGACATTAAATCAAAATGGAGGAAAAATATATAATTTTAGCCATTACCACCTAAAATACATTATCCCTATAATCATAACCAAATACCCTATAACCTATACATCGACACACATAATGCAACTAACCAACACACTAACACAATAAACTTTGACGTTGGGTTCTAAAACAATTATTAAAATCAAAACCTTTGGCATAAACATTTGAATGATGAGTAAATGGGTTTTTATCAAAACAAAATCGGTGCCCAAAAAATCCATAAGAACTTTATTATAGACAAAATACTCCCTATGTAGGGCATGTATGATGGCTCAAGGCCCTTGCATGGCCCAAATCTCAAAATAAAATCTTATTTCCTAAAACCCTACATTTTGTGCGTAGACCATGGCTTAGGCTCCTAGAACCATCCACAATGTGAAAATACTAAAAATAGTGAATGCCTCACTCATAAGATAAATATTCCCTATGAATGTGAAATCTCCCATGAAAGCGGGGAAAGAAAGTGGTCGTGTTGATCCAAAACCCAACATTGTAATATTTTTTTTTATGTGTAGATTATTTAATTTTTTATGTATGCCATATTTGAAGATTGGATATTAAATGTATGTATCTTCTTATTTCATTCTATCTCATGCAAACTACTATATTGGCAGACTAATTCTCCCATTCCATATGTTGCATCAAATCAAGAACCTTTTCAAATCTCACCTCTTTTCAATTCAAATACAACATGTTTGGTGAGGCTAAAGGTACACTATTGTGACCGGCTTTACCATATAGCTATTCAAGTGAAGATTGCATTGGATCATCCATTGAAAAGTTAAACAAAGAGCTTGTTTGTGAAATAGGATAGGTAATTGACAAGAGTTCCATGTTGCAACAATTTGTTTGAAACTGCAAAAATCAGCTATGTCGGTATTCTTTGATTTTATAAATACTACAATGTTACAATAAACTTCATGCTAGTTATAATGAAGATCCATTTCTTATATGGGAGCATGAGAGTATGGGAAGGACAATGTTTCATTTTTGTTCCAATATTGGGTCCTTACACAAAATGAGATAGATTTGTACTTGTAAGGAATGAATTCCTAAGTAGATAAAATTTATTGAAAACTTCCCAAGGACACGAGGCTCCCATGATTTCCATTTCTAATGATAATCCAACTTCTTATATCAGTATCTATTAAGGTATCTTTTTTTATTTAAAATTACCATAGTTTTGTCTAAGTTATTTTAGAGTATTCTTTTTATTCTCTCGACGTAGATAAAACCAAATTCAAGACTAGTAAGATAATGTGGGTCACAAATGACAATTTCTTATTTTGTAGTTGGTTTGTTTTCCCGTGTGGTAGAACATAAACCTAATTCTTTTTATATTTCCTTCTTATTAGTATAAATATACTATATCTCACAAAAAAAAATCAAGTTGATAACAACCATAAGCTAAAGGTGACATGTTAAATATGGAATTAAGATCATGAATGATATTAACAATATATTGAGCGGACACTATCCCATGGGAATTAAAAATTGGTCAATACTCTAGTGTAATGCTGGAATTTTTGATAGGGGCCATAAAAATTTAGCAACTAATTGCTTTTTTCCTTGAGAGATGTCTTCTTATAAGGCCAAATATGTATAAAAATTTGATCCACTTCTTCAAAGTAACACTATGAGCATGATTGAAATGCTTGTTGCTTCATTACATTTTAAACCAAGACCAACATGTCCTTAAGAGTACAAAGAAAGGTAGCTTTTGTGTTAAGATTGATATCCATTTCTTGTGCATTGGTTGTTCTTATAAAAATGAGGGTATGGATGGGTGACATTTTTGTAGCACCAGGATAGGTGGTATTGTACTACCTTTCTGCAAGGGGGGTGTGGGAACTACTAAACCCTATGGCCATATCAGTCAATGTAAAACCAAATGGACAACAATGTTTTTATGGTCAACACCTCACAACCTCTATTACTTGTTATTAACTCCAATATCTCAAGTCATGTAGTATCCAGAAGTATTAGGACCTACATCATCATCATGGACATCGACGTTGTCATCATCATCATCATCATCATCATCAATTCCATATGGTAAATTAACACCATCTTTATCACCATCCTCATTATCATCATCATTGTCAGCATTAAGTACATCATCAACAAAATCATCATCATCATTGTCATTATGGTCACTCATATGCCGTTAGTGCTCTTAATCACTCATCTCCATTAGGATTCATGTCATGTAATTGTTAAGGTCATTTATATGTTGCTAAAGTCATTTCTATGATAATAGGTTCATTTAGATGTCATTATAGACATTTAGATTCCATTAGAATCAATTAGCATCCAAAAGTGCTACCACATGCCTAATCATCGTTGACATCAACATAGTCATTATCATTATACAATAAATCAACATAATTGTCATCATCGTAGTCATCATCAATATAATTGTGATAATAATGAGCAAGGAGCCCTACTACCTCACAAGAATGGATGATATAGTCTTATACTTATCAAATCATAATTATCGTAATGCATCATCGTCATGTTGTTAGGGTCAATTAGATGCAATTAGGGTCTATCAAATGTTGTTGGAGACACTCAAATTCCATTAGAGCAATTTAGGTTACATTAAGGTAATTTACCCATCATTAGGATTAATCAATATCCAAAAATGCCATGATTATGATCATTTAGGTGCCACTATAATAAATCAAGATCCAAAAGTACTATCACATGAATCATGATCATTGACATTGATATATCTAAAGTTATGTCAGAC
This sequence comes from Pseudotsuga menziesii, assembly GCA_001517045.1. Lineage (NCBI taxonomy): Eukaryota > Viridiplantae > Streptophyta > Pinopsida > Pinales > Pinaceae > Pseudotsuga > Pseudotsuga menziesii. Next base: position 555,919 of record LPNX010001175.1, on the reverse strand, counting down.
GTTTTTTGAACACAATTCCTAGCTATAAACCTAGTGCAATTCCTAGCGTGGTTCCTTTCAAAATTTCTGACATTATTCCAAGCGCTATACATGGCTCTATACCTGGCAGTATGTTTGATGTTTTCTAGGCACAATCCATTCTTGGCTCTATACTTGGCGCTATGTTGGATGTTTTTCCTACCTAAATTCACTGCGCAATTCTTGTCGTTTACCTTGGATTAATATATGGTGCTATGTTATTCAAGACATTTGTTTGGAGGCTATTCTGAGTGTTAAGGGATTCTTTTTTGGATGTTCATTGGGATGTTAATTGGGATTCTAATTGGGATTATAATTGTGATTCTAATTGGGATGCTAATTGGGACGTTAATTGGGATGCTAACTAGCGTCCCAAATAGTGCCAACTTTTAAAAAGGGAGACTAATTGGGATGCTAATTGGGATTCTAAATGGGATGCTAATTAAGATTCTAATTGGGATTTTCAATAGCATCCAAAATAGTGCCAACTTTTAAAAAGGGACACCAATTTGGATTCTAAGTGGGATGCTAATTGGGACGCTAATTGGGATGCTAATTAGGATGCTAATTGGGCCATTAATTGGGATGCTAATTAGCGTCCAAAATAGTGCCATATTTTAAAAAGGGACACAAATAACACCATTAAAAGAGACATCCCATGGAAAAGCATCCACTTTGTCCAAAAAATGATGAAAAATACAGTAAAGGTGATAATCGAGGCTAAAATGGAATCTAAAAGAGACGCTAATCACAGGGTTTTGTTTTAGTGATTGCTAAGGCAATTTTTGGGCATGGAAATTGAGCAAAGTGAAAGGGGTATCATGATGAGTCAACCACAATATGATTCATATATTCTAAAGAATTTTAACATGGATGAGTGTAAGGCATCCAAGTCTCCCTTTCTTCCTGGCATCAAGTTGCTTGAATTTGGAAATTCTCCATTGGTGGATATTACTAATGAAGAACCACTCACCCAAGACTCGCGAGTACTCATGAGTCGGGGCGAGTCAACCTCCGGAAAAAGTAATCGCTGAAGACTCATCTCAAACTCAACACACTTGCATGGACTCAACACACTCGCGTGAAATCGACACACTCGCAAGGACTCAGTGCAAACTAGACATTAACTCAGCAAGCACAAAAAATATCATGATAGACGTCTTTCCTAAGTCTTTGCCACATACTTAAAAAATGGTATGTTGTTTAAGGGAAAGAGTCTTTCAGGAAGACAACATGCACTCTCAGGTCAAAAATTCAAAGGTTGGGTGCTCTACCCATGTTGATTTCCAATATTGTCCACCACATCAACAAAGACTTCAAATTAGGTCGCTAAACCAACGAAGTTATCATTAGTATGCTGCAGCCACATCTCATAAGTTATCACCAATATACTACAACCAAGGCCTAATAGATCATTTCTCATTGGTGTGTTGCGATGATAGGTTGATTTAAAATTACAAAGGTGAGGTATAATTTGAAAATGCGATGGTTTTTCAGTTTTAAAGGGGAAGGTAGTTTGTTGTTCGACCTCACCTCCAAGTGTTCCTAATATGAACAAACGTACAAATAAAAGGTAGGGAAGTGGTCATGCCATTGGCATGTCCTTTCCCATTTAAATACAAGTCTGTGTGGAAGGGATTTTATGGGGCATGCTTACGTGGGGATTTTTTGTCATGGAGGCTCCCCATTCATTTTTTTTAATTTTCTTATTTTAATACATTTTTATATTACATCATCTTACACAAATTGGAAATGACATTAACCTCTTTTTTTCCTTGAAATTTACCATATTTTAGAATTTTTTCCTATTTACCGAGTCTTGCCAAGTTTTTCCGGGTCTTTCCTGAGTCATTCCCAAGTCGATGAATCAACTTCCAGCTGAGTCTTTACCGAGTTCGAGTCATGCAACTTTGTATATTACACTCTACAGGAAACTAGTGTGAAGATTGCTCTATCTTAAACATATAAGACCTGATTTATCTTATGCTATAAGTTCTATAGCAATACATATGAACCAACCACATGATATCCATTAGAAGGATGCAAAACTAATTCTTCAGTATTTCTAGGGCACAAAGAATATCGAGGTGCACTACTCATCTAGTCCCTCACTTCAACTAGCTAGATTTTCTGATTCAGATTGGGCTGGAGATCCCACTAAGAGGAAGTAAACTTAAGGTTTTTTATTTATGCTTGTTGAAGGTACCTTATTCTGGTCAACTAAAAAACAACAGACCATTTCACTTTCATCAGTAGAGGCCAAGTACAGGGAAAAAATCGATGCAGCTACACAGTGTGTTTGGTTGCAAGGTATTCTTCGAGAATTTGGTGTCATAATTGGTTCTTCTACAAACATTTGGGTGGACAATAAAAATTCCATAAAAATATCTACTGCTCCAGTTCATAGGAAAAGGAAAAATCACATTGATATCCACATGCACTATATTCGGGGCTTAGTGCATGACAAGGTGATTTTACTTCAGTATTTCCCATCCACTGAGCAAACTACCGACATTTTCACCAAGACTTTCACAGAGAATACCTTCACTTACTTGAGATATTTGCTTGGGGTGAGTGATGGATGGTGATTTTATGCTATTTGTTTCAGGTTTCAGCCCCATGTCCATGCTTGAGTGAAGGTTTTGTCCCATGAGGTTTTCCTTCTTTTCCTCAGTTTACATGGACAAATAAAATTTCCGAATTATCTATTTGAGGTGACTTAAGCCATTGTTGCCAAGGCCTCCTTCATTTTGTGAGCTGTACTTAGTTTTTGGATCAAGGGAGGGTTTTAAAACAGTAATGCAACTACTTAGTACCTTATTTTATCTCCTTAGTCAATTTTATTGCTTTTATGCATTAATACACTATGGTTTTGGACAAAGGGTGCTTAGTTGGACCAATAGCTAGTCAAATTGAGGCATTTACATCCACATGGGCACTCCAGCTCAGTCAAAAAGCCACATGTGCACCCCAATAATTGCTGGTTCATTTCCATTCATTGAATGTGGACAAATTGGTTGACTAGGTGCGTTAGAGGTGGATTTGGTCCATTTTTGGCTTGATTTGGTGCATTTAATGCTACCTCGAGACTCTAAACCACCCAGAATTCAACACAGACATATTCCAAGGTGTAATCATTTCCCCACATCACATGAGGCATGTCCACACATAAATTTGTGGCCACTTGAGCTGATTTGGAGCATGATTGTCCCACCTAGGGGGGATTGATGCCAATTTGGCAATTTTCACTTGTACAGTCACATTGGGATCTCAAAGCCTCATGAAACACTTCTGATGTAATATAAACATATTACTAAATTTTTTTATGTTATACAATCAAAATATAACCTGTTTTTGTTCACATTGCATGTGTAATTTGCTTCTCAATTAATGGTTTTTTGTTGGTTTTGCACCGAATTTGATTTGTGAGTTTCTCTAAGGCTCCTAGATCTTCCTGTAGATTGAAATTCTGACATTGTGTATACCATTTACAAATGTTTAGGACCAACTTTATTTTTTTTGGGTCTAACAATTATTTCAAATTCAATTTCTTGAAATAAAAGTACCCATCTACATATGTGACCTAGTGAAAAGTTTTATTGAGTAAATATTTGAGTGCTAATGATTAGTGTAGAATACAAAAGGTTTAGCCAAAAAATAATTTCAGTACTTCTGTAATGCGAAAATCATGCCTAGAGCTTCCCTTTACACTGTTGAATAATTTCTCTCTCCTTTGTTCAACTTCTTGCTAGTATGCATTAGGATAATCCATTCCTTCATCTACACGTTGAGTAAGTATTGATTCGAATGAAATATTAGATGCATCGATATGGATGCAAAATGTGATCGATGAATTTGGGGACCATAGTATTGGAGCTTCGATTAATTTCCTCTTGAGTAATTCAAATGAATCTACACATTCTTGTGACCACATTAAATCTTGATTTTCCTTTAGTAATTATTCCAAGGGGTACACCATATCATATTAATGTCTAATAATTTTTTGATAGTAGCTGGTATGCCCAAGGTGTAGTCTAAATTGTGTTGGATTTACTATTGGCTTGAGGATGAGAATAACTTTGATTTTGGCATAGTCGAATTTGATTCCCTCCTTGAAAACAACATTTCACAAAAAGATTCCAATTGGTGTTGCAAATATGCACTTTTTAATATTTAGGGATAGTTTTATTTGACTTCATCATTCTATCATAAGTCGGAGCTGTTGAACATGGTATCTTAGTAGTGAATATATTACCTAGTTTTCAAAGTAAACAACCGCATTTTTGTATAAATATTCTTGAAATTATTTTAGAACTATTTTGGAGAACACTGCAGGTGCGTTCTTTAGGCTAAATGACATAACTTTATAAGAAAATGATCCAAATTAGCATAGAAATGTTGCTTTCTACTAATATTCTTTCGCAATAGGGACATTATTATATCTAAAAAATCCATCGGTGAAGGAATAACAATTGTGACCCACAACTTCAATGATGATTTCTTTTACAAAAGGCATAGGAAAAGGGCCAGCTATTATTACTTTGTTTAATCCCCTAAAGTCAACGCAGATACACAATTTTACTGGGTTATGTTTCCTTTCTTGCACAACCATAGGGATGACCCATTTAGACTAGTCCATTGGATATATAATTCCATAAGCTTACATATTTTCTATTTCTTTCTTTACTATGTATTTAGACTTGTGTGCCAACTCATATGGTCATTTTTTGACACATCTGGCATCCAATTTTATGCTGATTTTCATTTCTCCCATTTCTTGTACTAGAACCTCTAATTATTTATAATCTTGTGTCAAGACATCTTGCTATTCCTTTAGCAAATTAGTGATTTATGCTTTTTGTTCATTAGACCAATATTCTCCTATTTTTTCCATGTTTGGTCAATCATCATTTGAAATGTTGACTTCTTTCATTTTTATTTGTGCATCCATCCATCTAGGTACTTTTTCCTCATTGATTGGTGTTGAAACATATTTACCATCCAAATCTTGGTTAATAATCATTTCATAAAGTTCTCAGTGTTTAGTGTAAGTTGTTCCATGTGAAAATGGTTCTAGTCCCTAGTCCAGTGCCTTGGATCCTATTTTTCCCACATTTAACCTACTTAGACTAGTGGTTATGTCATAAAATATTATTTTTCCACTTACCCATAATGAATATCTCCACGACCATGGGGATTGAATAAATATTCATTATTTTGGACTATTTGATATAGTTTTCAGATGCTAGCGTCATTATCATCGAGATTAACCCAAGGTTTTCTTTGGGATGGCTAAATGGGCACGAATACTCTATTTTATTTTCCTTCAAGATTAATTATATCCTTTTCAACATAAATGGAGGCTTTCATTTTTCATCCCATGGCTAACCAACTAATGCTGGGAAGGATTTAGATCCTTCTCTTGGGTCTATAATTTCAAAGTTAATATGTGTACTAATTCCCATGATTGTAGTTTTCACATTTTTCCATACACCAATAGTTTCAATTAGACCTTGGTTATCAATTTTAAGGTAAATTCCTAGATTGATTAGTTGAGGTCGACCCATGCTTTCCCATGTCGATCTCATCATTATGTTGGCTTGCGACACAAATTCAAGGGAAACTTGTGAGATGCAAAACCATTCAAATTCAAGGTCTATGAAAAGGTCAGTATCAAATTTATGTTTTTTATTCATGCTACAAATATTGTTGGTGACTTTTTCATTTTATAGGTTACTTATGATAAGATACATTAGATCAATTAATCGTGTGCAACAACTTCTTCCTTTATTAAGAGTTGTAATAACTCATTTACTGTTTTATTCTTGTTTTATGCATTGTTTTTGTCAAATGCAATTTGTGTGAATATTTCAGAAGCATTGTTAAATATTTATTTTTGATTCAAAGTATTAGGATAGTTGTCTTTCTTTCTTTGTATACTAGTGACTTGGGGGTTATTCCCACCAATTTTTGTGCCTTGTCTGTTGATTATTTGCAAATTCCTAGTATTCAAGGATGCATTTTTAGAAACACTAGACAAGAGGCTAACATTCTTTTTATTATTAAGCACTTAAATAATGATGGGGCATTCTTCTAAGCAATGCTCTCCAACACCATATTTTGTATAGAATTTTAAATATGTCATGTCCTTCCATGGGAAATCGGGGCTCATGTGTTCTTCACTATCGAAAATGAAACAATGTGGATTTCACATCTTGACGATTAGAATCCTTCTCTAACATTGTATCCTCCACTACCATTGTATCCTCCTTGTCGATTGTTTTTTATGTTGGGATGGTCATTATTGCGACTGTTCCAACATTTATTCTCGATAGTCAGCATTTGGTAAACTGTATTATAATTTGATTTGGTATTTACATTATTAATACATTCAATAATTTAATGTTGTGTCGTACAAAAACTTCCACACCATTTAGTTTTTATGTTATCATCATTGTAAGACAATGTGTAGTTGGTTGAGGCTGAAATCTTTCACCGATCTCGCAAAAATAGCTTATTTGTGATATTTAGAAATTTTTTTGGCTTCCATTCTTCTTGGAATATTCTTGGACTTTCTTAAACATGCTTCATTTCCCTCTAGTATGCACTGCTATTGTTATGGTATCTTATTTTCTCATCATAGGGGTAGGTATCTATGGCATGGACTTCCCTAAAGCATATGGTACACCATAGGTCATTGTGATTCATTGTAAGGTGTTTTAGTGACTTTTGTATAATTTCAATATTTTATTCAAGAAATTTGTCAATGGGTAGGGTTGAAAGTTTTTGTTTTATTTGACTCTTAAGGATTTATTTAGAATTTCGTTGTATGTTGTGTATTTTTGCATTAGAAATGATGTCTTGATTCTTGGATGTAGTCGAGTGACAAATAATTGTATCATTAGTGCTTGGACCATATTAGATGGAATATGGATGAGGAGGTCTTTAAACATTATGTTAGATTCTCATACAAATTCTCCTATTCTTTTCTTGATTTATTTAAATTTGTGTCCAACCAGATGCTTGGTGTCTTAGGCTTTGAAAAATTCTAAAAACTTGTCTTTTATTTGTTGTTTCGACTTGGAACTTGACCAGATTCTTGGTGTCACCGACTATGAAAAATTCTAAAAAAAATGTCTTTTATTTGTTGTTTCAACTTGAGACCATCTTAGACAAAGTTCATGTACCACATGAGTGCTATGTTCTTATTACTCTTGCAAACTGTGCAATCTACTGATTCTCATCATGAATGAGGTTAGATTATCAAATGGATTCACATACAAATTGATGTTTCTTGGAGTTACCATCCCCTCCAAAAGTAAGAGTATTTACTGGAATACGATAAGCCATATTGCTTAGTATTTTTAATACTTACTAGAGTATATTTGATTGACTGATGCACTTACTACTGGATTCTTATTGCTGACTTCTTGTAGATTCAAATGGTACTAGGACATACAAACTTCTTCTAATGATTCCTCATCACTAGGTCAATTTTTTGACAAGTTGGTCACTTCGATCAATAATGTTACTGGAAGGGGTACCTCCTTATGTTTTGAATAAAATAAATTGAAAGAGTTTCTTTCGAACTCAGGTGTGAAGGTAATCCTGTTACCCTATGATAGTTATTAAATCATCAACATATCTATAATTCATCCACGTTGATATAGTTGATTCCATATGCTGTCGTCACCTATCTTTAGTACCATGTCACACTTGGATATTTTTCTAATAATTGGAACAATCATCATTTTCATTGGAACAAACTCAACGACAGTTGAGGCATATGAAATTGAAATGTGAAACTCTTGTGTGGTTAATATCATTTTGTTCGACTGATCTACTGATATCAAAACTATTGTTGAAAATGTAAGTTCGGAATATATTCTTTTGTATATTATTATTGTATTTTATTGTACCTCTGTAGGAGATGTTTTTGCTCCTTTAGGGGATGTTATTATTGTATTTGGTCATGCTAGAATAATTAGGTAAAACATCCATTGTAATTTGGGTCAATAGTCCCCATAAGAAATATTATTAAATGTATTTTGAGTCTCCCAAGAGTGAAGTCGACCCTGTTAGGTTAGGAAGTTGACCTAGTTAGGGTTTTGGGTCAGTCACATGTAAAGTATAAATATGGAGGAACCCTCACTCATTTGTACACACAACAAACAAGCAAGTTCACTCAGGAGAGAGAAAGACAAGTGTGCTGGTGAAGAAGAGGAAAAATATACTGAAGACATCTTATATTTGGGTATTTTATCTTGGTTTGACATTGTACTAAGTGGCAGAACTATTCTGAAGAAGTTGAGGGGTTTTCTCCTTTATGGCTTCCACGAGGAAAACATTTGTGTACTTGTGTATTTCTATTATTGTCTATATTTTAGTTTATATATCTAAGATAATTGAATTAATGTGCAAACTTTAACATGGTATCAGTGCCACCCTGAAAGAAGGAGCTGTGTAGTTGTGGAAACTAGGGCTTGCAAGTTCTAGCAATTTTCTCCCCAAAACTTCTAGAAAAGAGGGCTCAACTAACTAGCGTCAAGGAGGTGCATCTTTTGGTGGAGAAATATTATAGATCATAGAAGTTTTAATTTTTGTTTGTGGGACACTACGAGACACTGAGGGAAGGAACTAGGGCAACAAGTTTTTGGATTTCCCCTCCACATATTTTGGAAAAGTACCTCACTAGACAACTCACGTGAAGGAGGAACATATTTCTATCTAGCTAGAATTTCAAGATTAGAACTTGAAAAATTAGAGTTTCTCTATGGAATCCTAGGTCAACTCGATCAAGGAGCCACTTGTGTATCTCAAATTGGTAAAATATATTGAATTGATATTTCCATTTGATTTTATAATATCAAAAATATGAATCACATCAAGATTGAGGACAAGCTTGAAGGAGATGAAAACTTCTGAGCATGGAAGTATATAATCTCTCTTCTCCTAGAAGGGAACGATTTAGACAAATATGCCACTGTGGAGATTCCAGAACCAGATGGAGATGATTCCAAGACTACTCATAAGAATAACATGATAAAATCCAAGAGGATCATTTCCGACTCAATCAAATATAATCACATCCCTCATGTATCATCACTGAATATCTCAAAGCATATGTTTGATGCTTTGATCAAACTATTCGAAGGGAAGAACATAAACTAGAAGATGATCTTGAGAAATAAAAAGTAATCCAAACCGATACTCGTATGAAAAGAGTGCCCATTATTTACGTATTTACAACTGAACGTAAATCTACAATTTTCTCCACTTCCAAATGTGGGATATAAAATATGGATCACTATACTTTTCTGAAATGAATAAGGAAAATCAAGAATGTGAAGATCCAACAATCGAAAACCACTCAGTCCTACTTCACTAGGGTTTCTCAAATCAAGGAGAAAATAGATGCCATTGAAGAAAATTTCAAAGAAGGAGAGATCATGATGACTATCTTGAATGGTCTCCCAAGACCATGGGACTCATTCATTCAAGGGATATGTGATAGAAAGAATCTAATCAAGTTCAACAAATTATGGGAATATTTCACTCAAGAAGAAGCCCAATTAGTGTCAAGAGAAGGATCACATGCAAAGGAGAATAAAAGAACAAGGGATGATCACGCACACATAAGGAACGAGATATTCCAGAATAATCATAGACCTCAAAAGGACTACTACAATATTAGACATTTCACATGTGATGAGAAAGGCCACTTTGAAAAATATTGCCCATAAATAAAGGATCCAATAGGATAAAAAATAAGAGGTATCATGCTCACATTGCTAAACAGGATGAACAAAAAAGGAAACAAAATGAAATAAGATTCCTCAATTGGTGAGGACTGCGTACTTTAAGTATTCAACCCATAATGATGAATGTCATACCTTATGAACGTGATTTGAAGAAGAACCTCTCATTCAAGATGAAAATGCAAGTGGAGAAGAAGGCACACTTAGAACCATTAAACAATCCTATGTGATCTATGGTGCACAAGAATTGCTTAGCAGTGTCGATCATGAACAAGACAAACATAGCTCTCTAGAATTATATGATGGATGAATCATGATATAACTGAGACACAAAGAATGGTAGATCCACCTCAAGAGGTGAACACATACAAGATAATATCAACTTGGGCATGTGAGATCATCCAAGATGAAGAAAAGTATGGTGCTCTGTATGAGACTTCCAAAGAAAGAAAGAGGCCTTGGACACACTATAGCTATGTGGCACTATTCAGTGACATCATTGATTCAGATCCTTCCATCTATGAAGAAGTAGTCGAGAAGAAAGAATGGAAAAATTCCATGATTGAAGTGTACCAATTGACCATGTCTAGGATGTGGTTCTGAGATCTGAAGGGAATTCTGTAGTGTATTCCAAGTGGATCTACAATATCAATCATGCAACAAATGGAAACATTGAGAAATACAAAACAAGGTTTAGGGAGTCAATTATCTAGACACACTTCAGTGAAGTAGAAGTGCATATTGAGCGTAGAAACACATGTGCATAAAAGGATTTGTAAAGGATCATAAGGAACCCATGGGATAGCACATATAATTATATGAGGATCTTAAGGATCACCTAGAGTGATGAAGATCTCAACCTTTTCTACAAGGTTGAAAATGGAATCCTATAGAGGACGAGAAGATCATAAATGGGTGCAAGAGTAACTTTCAACAAAGTTCAAGATATAGGATCTTGGTATCTAGTGACCTTGCGAGATAACATAGATGGATACATTGAAGACCAGTAGCAGAGGAAGCTACTTGTCCCTCCAGTGTAGAATGTCCCTATACAAATGCAGAGAGAGGATGATGCTCCTCTTCAGAGGGAGTGACTACAGTAGATATCATAGTTCAAGAATCTTCACATGATTCTTGGGATTAGAGGTGTGTGTAATGGGGTTCTTACCCCTGCTACATGCAAAATCACCAGCCTTACATCAATGGGACTGTAAGGTAGATTTCATGGTAGAAGGATACAACAATAAATGATATTAGTAAAATGAAATAAATAAACATATACGGCTAAACTAAATAAAAGAAAATACATAAATGTTGTACCTTCTTTCATTTGAAAATGGGCCACTGTGCCCGTCTCGGAAATAGTCGACCTCTCCAGAAGCTGGTTGGTATGGATAATGTCTCAACGTACTGAGTGGAAATGGTAGGGAAACAATATGATGGCCATAATGGAGTGTGAATACTTTGAGAGCAAAAGGTGTCTCACCATACTCAGGGAATAAAATAATGGAAAAAAGGGATAAGAATCTTTTGATAGAGACCTTGAAAATAATTTTATAATATGTTTTTAGGTTTTTTGACCTTTTCTCTCTTTTAGGGTTTTGGAACCCTATTTAGGGTTTTAAGCCCTTTTTTGGGTTTTTAGCCCTTTCGTGGGCTTTTTGGCCCTTTTGTGGGTTAGAATGAAGGTAAACCATAGTTGTGAAGGTCAAAAGTAAGGGAAATATGGTAGGAAAATGATGTATGTATGTGGTTTAGACCATGCAAAGCTAGTTGGGAATTTTTTTGCGTTAACAAATTGCCCCATGATGTGTGAGGACAGGAGCTCATCGTATGGCCAACAGACATCATAGGATCATGGGGATAGTGGAGAGACTGGAGAGACCTGCGAAGAAGTGACGCTTCCTCGTTTGAACCACAATGGATTTTGGTTTTGTATTAATGGTTCCCAATAATCGGTGAGATACATATAATGTGCGACATTTATATGGATGAGGTGGGTATACCCATGCTCGTAAAAATGCCAAAAATAAAATAAAAATGGGATCAAGGCTAAAAAATATGGGATCCGATCAATATATATACAATTGACGTTACCTAATGGTGGCCTTAATGAGAGGCTGAATACAATGCTGATCTTGAAGAACTAATACATAGGAATGATGGCATTATGTTGGAATGCAATATCTTCACAATTGATGTTCTGTTGAATCTGGAAGTGTGCATAATTGGAGGGATTCTATGACGGAGATTCAGAATATCTATGTACAATATGCTGCATCTATACCAGAGATGCATGGAATCACTGCACTAGTGCTTCTGAACAATGTTTCCAACGCAACCCAAAAATCACAAGGGACATGAACATGTCTGGGTCCCATATTAGACTCACCAATGTGTTAGAGTTAGGTGACAACCAAGGTATTTTTTCAAATACTGCACGGACCAATACCCTGTACGAATCCCAATAGTGTGATGATGCAGCTGAAGTCGAGCACATGAGACACAACCAGCCCGAGAGGCACTAATGCCTTCTCTCAAATGGTCCAAGAAGCTCTTCTGTAAGGTGAATGAAACCAAGATATAGGGACCTCTGGAATTAATGTGTTGATGTCGACAGAGGGAGACTTGCAAGGCTGCAAATAATCAAGGAAATAATGTTTGCTTGACTAGAAGCATGAGGGGGATAATCAAAGGTGTAGGAAAATCTAGCATCTGGCACATTGAATGGGGGAACATGGGCAGGGGAGTACGGGAGACTCAAACTTTTTTTGTTCGAATTGTGATGGTAGGGCTGACCTAGCAGCGAATGAAACAAACTAATGGGAGAGGGATCATAGCTATAATAACTGCAGATGGGAAATGTTTGAGGGAAGTAACTGGACTAGTGATATCCAGGGGATCCAAGGAAGACTCATTACAAAATAATATTATCAAAGGAGACAAAAAGTGGGGAAGCTGCCAAATTGTAATATATAGGGTGGCGCCTAAAGACACTATTATGGCACGATCTCATTGATTTTTAGTGAGCTTGAGAAAGTAAATGTTCGGTGGTGCTTTAATTTTTTGAGATTCTGAAAATGTTCGGTGGTGATTTTTAATATCTAGTATCTTGAGTCCGAAAAAGGATAAAAGTGTGCGCACGAGAGCTCTCCCAACCTTTGGGGAAGGAATACTTCTTTACCATTTGTATTCCAATCAGGATGAAAAAGGTTAAACCTATACTGACTAGACGGTCATTCAAATACTTTTATTAGCATATAACAAACCAAGTTTTCTCGACAATCTTTTCTTAATGAGAAGGCTGGAAAAGAGCTTAAAGACAACCGATGATGATCTTTTTCATAAAGTTCGGTCCCAATGCCCCAGAAAGCATAAAAGGATGCACAAAGAAATGTTCCTAGCCTGAGTGTGCCAAGGTAGTCCTTTTCTTATGATAGTCTACATAGTATGAAAATGGAGGTACACGAGGCTACATAGACTCCCTTTCCAATACTTTAAAGAGCGTGAAAGGAAGCAAGTTTGCTCGATGATATTTTCATTCTTTTAAGAGTCAGAAAAGAGCTTAACAGAAACTCTATAATGGTTAATCAAGCAAGGGGGAAGTGTTCAATATATGACAAGAGGTTATGTTGTGAACATGGCTAGTGGGAATAAATGCAGAACACTAATGGGCCCCCCTTGTGGGACGATGAATGGCAACAAAAAATGGTCGACTTTGTAGTATGGATGGAGCAAAGGGGTGATGAACATGCCAATATGTACTAGGTGGGATTCACATGGTGGCACACAAACCAAGGTGGTTTTCAAGAAATGTCCTAGAAAAGGCTAGTGAGAACACGAGACAAGGGTCTCTTCAAAGGATAGAGGGTAGAAAAATGAACTTGGTGGTGTGAAACGACGTCCCAAATGGACTCCAGATGACTATGTGGTGCACGAAAGAAAAAAAAACCCAATGGAGGCCTATAAACAAGGGGGGACCACATGAAATGTGTCATTGTTGTTGTTTAGTGATGAGTTGGAGTGGAGGACCCTAGATATCTTTGCTGATTTCTTTCATTTCGACCGTTGGTATTCATATTCATGACTTGCAGGTACAAGTACTTGTCAAAACATCCTTTTCACTAGTTTACATTTGGTTGTAGCTCATCCAGGTGATTTTGCTGAACTAGGAGGGTTCATAGGTCTGGGTTGTGCTTTTCAAGGGAAAATTCATGACCTGGGTCTCTCTTAATGGCTAGATAGTGGTGACCCAGTCACACCTATCGAAGATATAGGCATGGCCTACGTCGCATTTGTTCATCCAAAGGGTGTGATTGAGTCGCATCTTTTCAATGATTGAATGCACCTTGGTTCGCTCACAATGGTTGAATAAGAGTGACTTCATCCCCGGATGAGGATTTTTATGTGAGATTGAGAATGATAGGGATTGGTTTGATTTGCAAGATGTCACGACCGGTGTGGTGAGAGTGGGATATTAGTACCTTGTAGGGGCATGAATTGAGAGATGCGGCAGTGGTGGAGATGCTTTCCCGGAGTGGGCTGTTGAAGTAATTTTAGGTTCCACTTATGCGGACCATGAGACTATTACTAGAGACATTGGTGAGTTTTTTGGACACGGATATAGAGTGCTTCATCATCTATGGGGAGAAGATAGAGATCATGCTCTCCGATGTGTACTTCCTAACTAGGCTCTTGAGGTTGGGTGCAATCAACAATACTACGCCGAAGCTCACCCATGGGGTGTCGCTAGAGGATCTCTGTAACAGGAATTCCTCTGCCTCTACTATGGTGCATGGGTTATACATCCTGATTGGTGACATTGAGAGTCTCTCACATCAGGCTATGGAAGCGATGGTGCTACAGATATTGGGGTCATCTAGACTGTACAAGAACTGAGGGGAGCAGCTCCATATTGTGGAGCACGTGATGGGGGGAACCTACTATGGGTGGGCCCAAATGTATTTGACTGTGGTTCAGAATTCCCTGAACCTGTTGCAGGTGCAACTATTTCCCCCCCCAAAAAAAATTTTTTTAGGGCCCCCCCTTATCTTTTCATTTTTAGAAGGTTTAGGGAATCTAATTAATTCAACAAATTTTGCCCATGACTTAAAAATTTGAAAAAAGTTTGAACATTTATTACCTATATTGAATGCATAGTTGACTATTTTTCTGATTAATCAGGTGTGCAATTAACTAGCCAGTCGACGTTCCCATTGGGAGCATTCCGAGGCCTTTCCTCGATGTATCGGATATTGTTTAATCTATTGCATCAGAAGTTGTTTACCGATCTACTGGAAGCTTATCCCGGAACCATTTCGATGTGCTCGGTCTCCAGGTGTCTATTGTTTTCTGATATTTGATTATGCTTGGTAAAAAAAATTTAGCTGCATCAGTTGTTTCTTGTTGAATGATCCAAGAGATTAGTTTTTTTGTTGGCCGACGTTGCAGAACCGTAGTGTGATTTGGATCTGGAACCTTCCCATAGTCATCTCTAATACCGAGGTGTGCTATTTGTTTTGACTGGTGATATTGGTTTTATGTGCTTCGACGTTATCTACTTGATCTCCTGGGTGTAGTATGTCGAAGTCATTGGACGCTTCGCATCCAATCGCAAGTTCCCTTCCAATATTGACTTGTTTCTCTCTTTTTCCCACCCAAAAAGGTTATCCATCCCATGTTCAATATTATAAATCCATAAAGGTTGTATGTGTGGTCATTCTTCACTGTATTTTTCACCCATTGGAGCTGCATAGATATGGTGGTCTAAGCAAATCATTTTCCGGTGGAGGTCATTGTCGTCCAGGTCATCTGTAAGGTTTTCTAGGTAGGATTTCCTCCAGCCCTATTGCTTGGAAGTTTTTTTTACCCACAATTTTTTTTGGGTTAGGTCATTTGTTATCCAGCGGGGGTTTATTTTGAAGTATGGTGGTTGTTTTCTTTATAGAGGGTTCTCCCTGGTTGTTTTTGGACGTCGTTTCACTAGCCGGACCATGGTTTATTGTTTATTCTCGCTAGCCTGGTTAGGGTTGTTATTTCATCTGGCCATGGGTGATCATTTGACAGTTATTTCATCTGGACATGGTGATCATTTCAGCATTTCAATGTCTTCACTGCTCCCTCATACCCTTCACCTTTTTAAACCACAGATTGCGTAGCCATCGTTCGAGCCCTGTTAGGTTTTCATGGGACGCCAGAGGAGTTTTTAGTGGTAAGAGAAGACCAGTTTGGGGGGTCAGCAGTCCGCGGCTCCAAGGTTTTCCCACTGTCATAATTGCTATCCATAGACATAAGGGCGCAGTGAAGTATAGGGTTTTCCTAGTAGAATTTATGTTGCATATTTGGGTCCAATAGGGTTTTGCAAGATTCATAGTTTTGTTAAGTTTCACATACATAAAGATTATTTGGTTTGATAAAAGAAAATTTGTTCAACATGCATATTGATGAGATGGTAGTGTTCTGGTTAATTTTGTTGTTGTTTTTAGTATATAATTTGTTATGGTTGAGTGGACTAAATCTTTATTTGTATGATCAATAGAGGTCCATCATCAACACAACAATATGCGTCGAAAGCAGAAAAATAAGGCCCAAGCAACATAGGAGGAACCAAAAGTATAACTAATAACCCAAGTTGAGGTTATTTATGAAGACACAAAAGCCATCATTAGGATTGAGCCTAAATATAAATGGGGAGAGATATACAGAATGATCTCAAATCAAAATGTACCAGAGGTTGGATTCGAGGACTTGGTTATTTATGCCAATATTGAAAGATCATCCATAATGAAGGTTCCTACCTGACCTGAGCTTTTCCCTTGCTCAGAAGTGATAGGATGGATCTTGCCTAGGGAATATGTGACAAGGATGATATTGGCTAACACTGAGGGCAAGGTTATGCCTCCTATAGCCCAGCTTATGTAGCAATGGCTTATAAGTTGCCAACACCAGAGAGCTACTTGATTGAGATTTGGTTGAAAGACCTCAACCTATATGTGGTGGAAATAGTTAACAGAATGATGATCCCAGGTAAGAAATTTCATACAAGGCCTTCAGGAGAGTATGAAACAACAACCCTCCGTGCTCTGTATAGGTTAATTTCCTTGATGTTAAACATGATTTTTGGGAGGGCTAATGGGGAGAAATTTAAAATAGGATGGGTACCAGTGATCTTTTTTGTAGGCACCTTAATTGGGAAAACATAGTATCAAACAGTTTTTCAGCTTGCATAGGTGCAGCAATGGGAGGAGTCTCCCAAAAGAAAACAGAGTTTTATATGAGTTCAATCTTGATTGATTGTATTCTATGTACTCATCCATTCCCAGCATTGAAATGCTAATGGGATAAAGACCGATCCCCTATATATGGTACCTATCAATTATTCGGGGCTCACAAATATTATAGTCACTCCAAGAATATTTGTGAGGATTTTATTACGCCATTGTACACATTGATTTTCGTGGTTGAGTGTAATTGTATGTCAGAGAAAGCTCTGAAATTTGTACAAAATAATGGGAAATATTATCTGATAGAGGAAGGTTTGTATTTAAGAATGTATGGTGGTTCAAGGGCTCCCTCCCTTCCACCTAAGTATGCTACAGACTATGTGATTCATAAAGAGGTTGTGAGACAGTTGCATATTGACGAAGTGGGAAATTTCCTATTTGAGCAGAAGAAGGCGGTGTATCCTACAGTCCCCTTTTTTATAGGGAGTTAAAAATTTTCCAAGGTAAAAACTGCAGCGAAATTTGTTAAGGAACTAGAGTATTTTCACTTCGGTGAAATGATTTTCCATACAAATGACTCTGAGCATAAATTTTTTGATTATTGTGTCGCAGGAGGAGTGCATTTCGAGTATGCAGATATCTGGGATAAAGATGAAGAAGTTTTCTGAATGCATAGAATATGAAAGCTTTAAGAAGAAGGTTTAAATAGAAGATAACTATTGTTGGAAGGAAGGGAAAGGCTGCTGAGAAGCTAAAGAAGAATGAAGAGGAGGTTGCAAAGAAAAGGAAAGAAGAGGCACATAGTTTATCCTGAGTAGCAGAAGAGTGGCTGAGAGCTGAAGATGAAGAAAAAATAAAAGTAGTCGAAGAGGCCAAGAAGAGAGATGAAGAGGCAGAGAAGAAAAAAGAATAATAAGAGGTCCGGAGAAAGCAAAAGGAAAGTGATAAGTTAACCTTAGAAGCAGCTGATAAAGAGAAGGAGAATACAGAAAAAGCAACTGAGGAGTTATGACAAAAGGCACAAGAGGAATAAGACTATTCAAGTCAAGAGAAAACTCAGCCTTGTACTGATCTAGTAGAACCATTTGTCCCATCCAGCAGCATGGTGGGAGGAAATCCAGTGTCATCATCAAGAATTGAATTGATTACTTTTATCCCCACTGAAGAAGATGAAGTACCTGATCTGAGCACTATTTTATAAGATAAAGCAAAAAAGAGGATTGTTAGGAGAATAGGGAAGAAGGTAAACACTGGAGGTAAGAAAGGAGTTATGGTAATTCAAAATATAGTGGTGCATGGTATGGATAAAGATACAAAGTTAATGGCAAGGGCTACGGTATCCACAACACTTGCTACTGAAGACAATGTAGATAAGATTATGATGGATTTGGAACAATCCCAGAAGAAAATTACTCAATTGAAAGAGACATTGAAAAGGGAAAGGGATGAAAGTTAGAGACTTAAGAGGAAGTACCAAGACATGGTTAATGAGATTCAGGAGTCCAAATCAGAATTTCAAACCTTACAATCAGACAAAGATGCTTTGGTGTTATCAGCAAGAAATATAGAAAAAGGGTCCAAGGCCACCTTGGTAGAGCTTGGGAGACTTCAGAAAAGACATCAGGTCTTAGAGGAAGAAAGGGATAGTCTAAAATCTTCAATTGAAGAATTGACTAAAGAGAAAGGAGGTCTAGAGAATAAAGTGGCATAACTGGAAATGCAAAAGACTACTGCTGAGGGGAAAGCTAAGCTTTATGAAACTCAAATAATAGCATTGGATAGCTAGAAAACTTCATTGGAAGCTTCATTAAAAAAAACTAATGAGAAGAAAATAGATATTGAACCATTGAGGAAGCATTCTCTCGCACTTAGAAGTAAAATTCAGAAGATGCAGCTTCAAAAGGTGAGAGAAATGTTGAAGGTTTAGCAGGTAGAAGTAAGGCTCGAAGAAATTGTAAGTACTGCTTGTTACTTTTTGGACAGGACACGGGATATCTTGGAGGTTCTACAAGGACGAATGACTTTGTTGGAAACAACTAAGGAACCTCTAGCTGATGCACCCATCAAGGGCCTGGAGACAGTAAAGCTAGAGTATGAGCTAATCGAATTTGGGAGTAAAGAAACAGAGGAATTAGTAAAGACAGTTAGGAGGGAAAAGGGTGTTTGTGCATAATTCTATAGGAAAGTTCTCCTAACTTACAATCATTGTTAGACATCTACTAAGCATTAGAGGAAATTTCAACTCAAAATGGGCCTCCTAAGTGTTAAATTTGAGCATATAGATCTGTAGACAAACACACAACTCACAAAGAAGATCTCACAATTTACTCAGCCATTGAAGAATGAAGCAGTGCAAAAGGCTTGCAGCTGTGAATGCTTTCATTAATAAAAAAAGTAATCCAAATGATAATTACAATAATGTAAAATGGATTTAATAGGCACAAGCAATTCAAATCCACATGAGGAAGTTCGAATTGATTAGCCTCTACTTGACTGTAGGTAACCAAGACTTTGTCTAAATCACTATCGGAGGACCCAGTAGTTAACTGTCCTTGTCTAAATCATAACCGGAGTTCATAGGAGATTTAAAACACAACCAAGTGTTACATTTAGTGTTGAATAATGGTTAACTGACTATGGTAGGTGAGAAAAGCACCCCACATGTGTGCAATCAATTAAACCTAGCGCTAACTGAAGGTAGAGGGCTAGAACTGAATGTAACTGACTCCTAACTTGGCTTGATTATTCATTAACTGAAGTGAACTGACCTTGGTTGGTTTCAGCACTCCCAGTTGCTTCCTAAATTGTAGGGATTGATCTAGGAGGCTCCTAAACTTATGCAATCAAGCGCAATAAGTGGCAGTGAGCCTCAATTAGTGTTCCCCACACTTTGGTAACTGAAACATGTGCCCCAATTAGGTCAAGTTTAACCAATGGTGCTAATGACTATAAATAGACTGGATGGACTCCCGATTTAGACATATGACCAAATTTGGACAAGGGAGGATTACTAATCCTAACACTAAGGAAAATTAATAAAATAATAGTTAAAATAATAAAATAATATTTATTAATTTGGGAGGAAGAAAAGAAAAAACTACTTTTTTGTTTGTATTTTCGACATATCTCCCTGTGTTTTTACTCAAATTTCAATCAGGAGAGCTTGTTGGATGCAGGAATAAATTCCACATCCAACGTGTACCCATTCAGCATAATTTTGACTGGCCCCTCTACCCCCAAAACAAGAAATACCTGAAACAACGTGATGATGACATCATCATCATGTTATTTTAGGTATTTCATGTTTTTTGGGTAGTGGGGCCCATCAAAAGTATGTCAAGTGGGTACTCGTTGGATGCAGAATTTAGTTCCACATCCAATGAGCTCTCCTGATAAACATTTGAGTAAAAACACAGGGATATATGTCGAAAATACGAACAAAAAAAGTAGTTTTTTTTATGATACCTATCCCCAAATTTATATTAAAAAATTGTTTAAGGGGTGCTCCTTTTTTTAATTTTAAATCATTTTTATTGGCTAATACGTGATGACATGGAATTTGTATTATTTTTGGAAGGCCCATTTTAAATTGAAATTTCCTCTAATGAGGAGGTTAGAAGAGTTTCTTGATCATGAAGGGTTTTTGAAGAAATTGTAGGAAAGATGGCAAGAGGATGAACAGGCTATTCGGCTGGTCAAAGGATTGGATGAAAAGATACTGAAAAGTGAAATACCACAGGCAATAGTTAGCAGTCATTTACTGGAAGATCAACTTCACCTGATTCTAGCTAGGATGGCGAATATAAAGTCTCAAGTTGCTAATCATGAGATCATCATCAGATTCCTAGAGCCTTCTGGTTTCGAATCTATAGCAACAGATGCAAATGTTTGGAAGAAATTTATAAATGATCAAGCTGGGCCCACTTAGTTGGTTTCTTTCAAATGATTGCTAAATTATATAATATTTTTTGTATTTATCTTTTTCTAAGTGCACTGCACTAGAAGACAATTTTTTGGAAAGGAAAAGTTAAGGGAAGCCCAAAGGGATAAAAGGGGCAGTTCAAGAGTTTTGTTGTTTGTATAAATATAGGTGATTTAGATGTAAGCAAGGACCTTTTATCATGCTATATTTATGCAATATTAGTGTAATAAGAA
This sequence comes from Pseudotsuga menziesii, assembly GCA_001517045.1. NCBI lineage: Eukaryota > Viridiplantae > Streptophyta > Pinopsida > Pinales > Pinaceae > Pseudotsuga > Pseudotsuga menziesii. The sequence continues at coordinate 534,765 of LPNX010001175.1, read as the reverse complement.
CTACTTCCTCTTATAATAAAGAATATACATTTTTGCTAGATAAGGCATTGTGTAGTCTCAAATGCTTGCCATAGACTAGTTGAATGTGAACTATTTATGTCTCAGCTATTTCTATGAACTGTGAGATCATTCTAACTCACAAATTATTTCATGTTATGAATGTTTTCCTATTTATTTCTGTGAAACTTCCAGAGCATATCTGAGTAATGAATGTTTTAATTGGAAATGAGCTATCTCTTTGTTTATATTTCTACTTATAACCATGTGTTCTGAAATATAACAGCTATCTATAATTTTCTAAATGCATGTGTTGCAATACATTACTCATCATTAATTACAGTATCGCTCCACAGGGATGGGTTAGGTAGAATTAGTTAGCATTAATATAGTTTGATCTTTTTTTATGATTTAGAAGTGAAAGAGGTAAGATGAGAGGTAAGAACTTGCGCATCACATTGTCACACTCTTTGTTTCTCTGTCAAACTACACTTAATTAGGCACTTGCATATCATACATAAATATAAAACTAAAAATACACTTAAACGATGGACTGGGCCATAACCGGTAAATCAAGCTTTAACTGTTACTTGACCTATTGTAGCCAGACCATAAACCAGATGGATTCCCCATACCAAACAAGAACAAGCTAATTGGGAACGCTTATTGGGGAGAATCTCTACTATTTTTACTTGAGATTTTCCAGGCCTCAACAAAACCATGCTAGGAATGCAGGAGGGGATTTACATTTCCCCTCATTTTTTTGCTCTTTCTTTTTCGAGTGACTGCCGCCCCTTCGACTCCATTTGGCGGTGTGGGATGGATGGCCTTAAGATCCTTGTATGCGACGGTGGAGAAATATGATTATCCCGGAGGGAGGCGGCTTAGTGGGCTGATTCTTTACTTGGGACATGTTAGCACAGTGGAGGCAGCTACTTGTCCTCATCAAGGACTACCCATATGTAGGGATGGACTACAGGGGAGATCCAGAGATGCCTCGACCTCCATGACAGGCTTGGGGACCTAATAATAGGTATACATGGTGTTTTGTGTGGTTACATTAATATATAGTTCACTAGCTTAGTGGTATCCAGTTTATGTGTATGACCAATACTGATGACGTACAGTGTGTATGTGCAGATGTCGGACCATGCCTGCCTATAGGTTATGAGTGATGGAGGAGCCGGGTGGAGGGGATAGACCCACCTACTCATGGGCACCAGAGTACATTGAACTTGATCCATCGCCACATAGAGTGTTTGTCAGAGGGGGTCACTAATGATGGCTGGAAGTACTTAGATGATGACCTGATCGCCTCCTATTACCGTGTGACTCTTGAGTGGATCCCCTTGATGAAGAGGATCATCGTCGCAGCTGAGTATGTTCGAGTGATGACCCAGGGTGATGTGCCGATGGAGGACGAGGAGGACTCCATTAGGGAGGACACAAAGGAGGATACATACATCGAGTACCAGGAGGAGGCCTTTGATTTTGTCTAGTAGCTAGTGGTGCTGCCCCTAGTTCAATGGTGCACTAGGATTTTTGTATGATATGTATACTCAGCTGAGAAAGCTTGTGGAGATTTTCATTTTGTACTAAACACTATTAGATGATATATATATATATATATATTTATGCACGTGGATGTACTTTTAATGGTTTTTATATGAGTCTTTTTATGATGATGATTCCTAGATTATGTATATGACATATGTATGCATGATTTATATGATGATGCATGATGCAGTTTTATTTCCTATATGCGATGATTGATGTGCCAGTCTAAAACGGTATTAGCCATTTAGTCTACTACACTGTTGATATTTCTGGGAACATGCATGAATGTGATGGATTCAAAATTTCTAACCAGATGTTGAGTGCATAGGAACTTTCTAAAGAGACAAGGATCACATACTCGGTAGCAGTTATTCAACTGGTAGGCAAGTAGCTGGGAGTCCAAGAAGACATCAATGTGACTAATACCCAATTGGAATGCAACAACCAAGATACCAATGACACCATCATACTCACCCTAATTGTTGGTAGCAACACCAACACACATTCCATTGATATGGATCAACTCATGTGATGGGGAAAAAATAACCCATGCATCCCAGGCAAGATTAGGAGACCACCTACTTTCTCTGTCATCTAATACAATGTAGTGATGTGAGGTATGATCCATGTGAGTAGCTAAGGAAAAAAATTATAAGATTCATGTCAAAAATGATGTAAAACAAAAGGAAAAACTATAATACAAGTGACTTATGGTGGCGACATTAGGCATAAAACCTATTGAAGTAGAGCCCATTGCGGGGATTCTTCAAGAGTTGGCCATTCGATTCAGCGAGAATATATGCCCCCTTGTCGAGGTAGCGATGGATGACATATGGGCCATACCACATGGATTCAAACTTCCATTTTCCCAACTTATAATTGGCTTGGTCATAAATGAGGACCAGATCACCTTCACTAAAATTACGAAGGTGGACATAGGAGTCAGAATGTGAATTCGACTAAGTTTTAGCTGCTTCAATTTCTTGGAGGGAAGCACGATGGTCCTCATTGGTATGTTCAAGCAGAATATGGAGTTCTTCTAATAGTGAGGTATCGGGGAGGAGCTCGATGACAAGGTGGAGTGATGGAATCTGGTATTCAATGGGAAGTACCAAATCGATACCGTAGACTAAGTGGAATGGGGTAAAGCCGATGACGGTGTTTGTTGATGTTGGGTAGGCCCAGAGGGTTGAGAAGAGAATATGGTTCCAGTTGGTTTTATGGTTTCCCACAATCCACTAGAGCATGATTTTGATGATCTTGTTGACAAATTCAACTTGTCCATTTCCCTGGGGGTAGTATGTGGAGGAGTACTGTTGTTCAAACTTCAACATGGTCGAAAGCTCGGTCCAAACCGTGTCATCAAAGTGATGAATGTGGTCTGAAACTATTTGATGGGGGACACCAAAATGTGAATGACGTGATTGAAAAAGAAATGTGTCGTTGTGTTGGCCTTACAATTGAATATAGGCATGGCCTTGGCCCATTTAGTGAAATAATCAATGGCTATGATCATGTAGTTAAGGCCGCTAGCCTAGGTATGATTACATGTCATGAATTCGATTGCCCACTTGCAGAAGGGACCGACTGTGACCATAGGATGTAAGGACATTGGGGGAGTCCTTGATTTTGGAGCAAAGAGTTGAAAACTATGGCAATTTTTGACTGCCTAGATGCAATCTGAAAAATTGGTAGGCCAAAAATAACTGACATAGAGAATCTTCTAGGAAGTAGCCAAACCAGAGAGGTGGCCACCGCAAGCTCCACTGTAACAATCATTAATGATGTTTTCAGCCTCATCATGGGTGAGGAAATAACATAATATGGTATTAATTCCCTAGTGGTACAAGACATCATCGATTAGGATATAGCGAGTAGCTTGGTGTCAGATACACCATCTATGTTCACTACTTAAGTGGGCCTCAAATTTCTTAGTGCGCAGATACAGGAGGATGCCCCCATACCATGGGTCTTCTATAGAAATGACAAATAGGAATTCATCAAGAAGTTTTATCATGATCCGTGGCAATACATAGAATAGAGGAAGGTATTCCATTAGTGTAGCTAACTCGAAATCCTTGGTTCTCTTAGGGACAACGAATTCCAAGTCAAAATCTTGAAGAACGACAATCCACTTGCAAACACGACCTTGTAGAAGGAGACATCTCAAGAGGTACCTCATGGGGTTGGAATCAGCCACAACTCTAGTGTGGTTCAAAGAATGTCAAAGCGTAGATTTTTAATAGAAAATACGATGGCAAGGGCCATCCTCTCTTCAGGTGAATCACGCAAAGGGGGACGAAACATCTTATGACTGACATAATAGATCACATGCTCTTGACGAGCATCATCTTCTTGGAATAAAACTCTAGTGATGGAATTATCGGATGCCGATAGATAGAGAATGAAATCCTTGGTGAAGTCAGGTGCAGACAACAATGGGGTGGAGGCGAGATCTTGTTTTAATTCATTAAAAGCATCTTGTGCATGCTTATCCCAAATAAACAGAATGTTGGTATGGAGCAGTCATAAGAAACCATGAAATTTTGTTGTATAATCCAAAATAAAACAACAAAGTAAAGTGTCCTTGCCTTGGAGACTCTGTAGTTTGCACAAAGTACATGGTGAGGGGAGATTCAGAATGTATTGAACCTTGAGAGGGTCGACCGTAATCCCCTTGTGAGAGAAGATAAACCCTAGTAAACGACCAGTTGGGACACAAAACACACACTTGAGAGGGTTCAAGTGGATGTTGTATTTGCGACATCATAGAAGACTTGTTGTAAGTCATCTAGATGTTGTGAACTCTTTTGTGAGCAAGCTGTCAGGTCGTCCAAGTAGAACAATATGGTATCGATAAGTTCATGGAAGCAGAAAGTCATGGATTGCTGAAAAATGAGTCCAAGATTTTTAAGGCCAAATGGCATGAATTGATATGCAAACATGTCCCAGGGGGTTGTGAAAGAAGTCTTGTACCGGTTTTCTTTCTGGATCTGGATTTGGTTATAACCGGAGAAACCATCCATCAAAGAAAATGGCTCATGTTTGGCGCAAGAATCCATGATTTGGTCAATGAATGAAGCGGGGAAGTTGTCTTTGGGACATGCCAAATTCAAGTCATGAAAATTAGTACAGAAGGGGATGGTACCTTTTTATTTATTAATGGGAACAAGATTAGAAACCCAAGTGGTATACACGACGGGGTATATGAAACCTACAATACGCAGTTTCTTGATCTTGACTTTGACCACAAAATCCTTTGACGGGTGAATGGATATTTGTTTCTAGAGAACAAGTACTAAATCAGGACATGTGTCGATATGATGTTCAATTATAGATGGTTCCAAACTAGGCATCTTGGTATAGGACCAAGCAAAGATATCATGAAATTGCTAAAAAAAGTGCTTTATATGAAGCGACTTCTTTAGGGGAGAAAAATGCTCCTAGTGTAATGTTCTCAACTACCTTGGGGTTGGCTGATATGTTAACCTTGATGGTGGGTGAAATATTGGCCATGTTTCCCTCTTCAAAGGCATCGAGTTCCAGAATGGGGTTTTTGAACTAGTCGACCTTACCATGAATGAAGTCTTTGGCTTTGACCGAGTACTGATCCGACAATGACAGAGGTTCCTTGAGAATAAAAAATGAGCGATGGTGCATATCATCCCAAGGGTATTCAGGAGACTAAAGAGCTTCAAGAATCTCCTTGTCATTTTTGAAAAAATGATTGGATAGATATGAAGGATCGTTTTGGTCTAAGGAGACGGAAGGGATGGAAGAACTGGATATCATGTAAATGATGTTGGTTGTGTCCGAGGAAGGAGCTGGAGGGTGAATTTCCTCAATGATGGTGAAATCAGACTCACAAGAATGGGTTCAAAGGTCATGAAGGGATATTTGAACCTTAGAAAAGTCTAGACAATGGTGAGACTAATGACCATACAAGTCACAAAATGCACAAGGATGGTTGGTGCACAATGACTTGTTTTTAACCACTGGATGATTGGGGATGGTGACTAGTGGAATCCCATTGGACATGTACATAGCATCCAGGTGGGTGCAAAGCATTGACAACTGTAGACAATTTTGTGTTGCATGGACTTAAACTTCACACAAAGCACATGAAAGAGCCAGACGAGGCTTTGCTATTACTTTGGTGGACTTTCTCCCAACCTTCTTTGGGAGAGGAGGGGCAGGTTTGGGAATGAAAGGTGTATTCAATGGGCCAGGGGGAGGGCATGACTTGATATCAATAGGTTGGATGGGATTCAACACAACCTAGGGAATTGAAGGTGGGGTACGTGGTTCAATTTACCACATGGGAATTCCTAATGTAAAATTAGGTAAATTAAGAGTAGCCATTACAGGCTTTCTCATGATACTAGATGGTGGAAATAGGAAGGGAATCATGTGGATCAGGAATGAACCCCAATAATTCATGGGTGATAGTAGTTGGGGTTGCGACTGATTTTGTGATATGGTTGGGATGTGACAATACAAAAATATGCTCTATCAGTCATGTTAACCCAAAAATCCCCCACATAGCTCTCAATGGCCTACACCACCCAAGGACACCATCTCACAACACTCATTTCACTCCATAAGACCTTCCATGACCTTCCATTTGAGCCCCACACCTCCAAAAGAGCCCAAGGATGAAGAAAAGGGCTAAAAACCCCCCAAAAGAGCCCAAAGTAGACCCCCGGGAACTAAGGCCCTCAAGAAGGGGCTAAAACCCTGAAAGGGGCTAAAGTTAGGGCGAAAGGGGCTAAAATCCCAAAAAAGGGTCTAAAGCCTTGACCAAGGGCTTAAAACCCTAAAACCCCTTGGAAAAACTATATAAGGAGGGTGGGGGGTCACCTCTCAAAACACTCCTCATTTGCATATTGTTATGCTGCCCATGGATGCTTTGAGACCTCTTGCTCTCAAACCACCCACTCTCCCTCTCCTCCATCTCCGTCTCATCAAGCCATTGCTTCCCATCCAAGAGAGAGGTGCTCCCATGAGCTAGGGCATGGTGGCCCATTTCCATCTAAGTGAGGTATAATCTCATTTCTATTTATGTTTATTTTCTTATTTTGTTTTCTAACTCATATTTTCATTTGCAGGTTTCTCATTAACAATTGTTTGCAGGTTTAATAGCTTAGGTTTGTTTTGTAGGTTTGGAGGTGGAACCCTAACCCATTATGTGCAGAGGGGTTCACAAGGGCTGCCTCTCTTTTATTTTTCTATCATTAGCTATTAGATTCAATTTATAGTAGCTGCCATTTACTTAGTCTTACTTAGATTAGCTTAGGTTCAATTCGTAGCTCTGTTTGCTGTCATTTTTACTGTTTTCTAAGGGTAGGAACCTACCCTTGTGCGCTATAGGCAAAAGGGAGCCATTCTTACCCCTGTAGTGAGGAGAAATTCTCACTACAGCTTTGGTGACTCCAGTGGGTCGATCCCATAGGATCCCTGGGCAAAAAAATTCAATTTTTCAAGTTTTTCAGTTTTTACCCTAGTTTTCAGAAATGTTAGTTTAGATCCATATAAATCCACTTTATTTCCTATTTATTTCAGTGCCAAAGCCTTTTCCAGGCTGATCCAAGTCATACTGACCCCATTACCAGTCACTGTTGACCAGATCTGACCCTACAGCACCAAAACACCCCTTTTCGGAGCAGGTCGCTCTTATCGGGGGAAAAGGTGAGACAAGGTGCACTTAATTGGCCAACAGCTGCACCTGAGGTGCATTTAATCCTTAGACAGGAATGATTTCATCCCTATAGCTCAAGTTGCGACTGTTTTGGCATTTTGTGCGACCCCCTTGCCCATTTTTGGAAAAATCCCGCACCCCCCTCGCGGTATTTGGTCAGAAATGTGCGGCTTGTCACACATAATTTGTTTTTGAGTTTAATTAGCAGAAATTTTCAGTTTCAGAGGACTGTTAGTGTGGCCCAGATGCCTCTGTCCTCCATTGCAGGCCTCTTTTAATTCCAGTTTTCATTTTTTGCAAATAAACCCATGAACAAAGTGTATATGCTAAATCAATCACTAAGGTTTAATAAAATGAATTAGCCTAACAAAAAGTAACATAAAATTAACTATATTGCTGCCCCCTTTCTCCTCTACCCAGTGATCACCCTCCGGGGTATTATGGGATACGACAAAGGGAAAAGCTCGTATAGATCTAGGCACTCCATGGTATTTTTCCGAAACCACTAAAACTAGGTGACCTCGAAGGTACAGGGGGTAGAGAAGGAGGGCTTCTCACGACACTAAGCGTCCTCCCTGCTTGACCAACCTAGCATCTGGGAGGTGACCTAAGGATATACGAATGGGCTTAGTCCCATTGTGTTGAGAGCCCATCACCTTCTCTTGGTTGAAGAAGAATACCACTGAGAGGTAGACACTTAGCTAGGCCAACAATTCAAGGTTAATCACCATATTTGCTTACAAATTTTTGTTTATGTTTGCATACAAAACCATGATGTGAACTCTACCATGAATTCATAAACCATATTACAAACCAAATACCAGAACAAACAAGCAAACCAACACACCATACCAACTAATTAACCCAACTCAGTTCATGACGCTGAGTAAGACTTAAAATTTACCAAATTTACACTAAGTTCAATCAACTCTATAGTCTTGGAGGACATAAGTCCCTGACTGCTTCAACTGTGGGAAGTCCTTGGGATTTTCCCAAAAAATCATTGTGAGGAGTACCATAGGAACCCCAAAGTAGCTGGCCGCTGAGAGGAATTTCCAAGTGAAACGGGAAACGACCCCTTCCGATTGAGTAGAAGCACCCATGAGGAACAAGCCAAGCGCTGTCTTCTGGCAGTCTTGGTGGCTGAGAGACCACCTTTAGCCAGTAGGAAGCCATTGAAACTGGGGTCCAAATTTCATACCCACCAGTTTCATACACCAAAGCAAACACAATTGATCCTCCACGATCTTCTTCACGCCTAAGAGGTGAACCACCACCATTTGGAACACTCAGTCGGAACCATCGTAGCCATTCTCAGCGATCTCCCACACCATCAGAGGGCCACACAACCTCTGATTATGATTCATACCCATATCAGTCTAAACCAGACCTTCACACCACACCATCTAGCCCCATGGCTACTGCAAACCTGGATCCATTTTCTGGCCTAACCTTAGCAAGTGGAACCATGTCCACATCACAACCTGTCACCCACAACGTGGCAAGCGGTCCAAGCATAGTTATGCAGACTGTCATTATCCAATTGCCACCACCAATAGTGACCAGCCAAGTTGGCCCAGTGGTAAAACATGGGGGCAGTGGCCCCTTAACACACATTCTCCCCCCTGCCACACAGGGGGGCAGTGCACCAACCACCCACATTGCCCCTACCACCATGCATGGGGGCAATGCCCCCACTACCCAGACCATCCCACCCACAACACTTGGAGGCATTGGAACATCTACCATGGTGCCACCATAAGCACCCCCAGCTGTGCAGATGCACTATGTGTTAGAATAATCAACCCATAGTTTACCCACTTAGACATTAATTCCATTATTTTTGTCTTATTTGCCTATTCATGTGTCCCACCTTGTGCAAGTTGCTATTTGCCTATCTATAATGGTAAAACTTGCCTTATTTGACTCATGGAGCACATGGGAGAGCTAAAGGAATCAATTCTGCTTTATTCCTGGCCTCCTAGGCGCCCTTCTGCTTTTTCTGCTTTATTGCCTGCTTTTTCAGTGTTTTAAGGAAAAAGGAAAAGCTAGACTAGGTGAGGTTGTCTAGTTTTTTGTCCTATACATCCTCCTCTCTTTTCTCCATGAAAAAGCATGTATGAGCTGCCATTCCACCACTCTTTATCTTGCCTAAGCCTTTTTGCCAATTCGTGAGCTCCATGACAGATTTGGGATCAGCTTTTTACACTTATGGGGGATTTGCTTATTTTTGGTAAGCTTGCTTTATGCTAGATTTGATTTGCTCCTCATGCAATTGAATCCTTGATGTATTCTATTTATTTATCAGCCTATGTTATTACAGGGTTGGCTATTGTACACTTACATAATACAGTTTAGTGTTACAGCTCCATTTTCAGTCTCTTTTGTGAGTGATTTTGCATGATCAATTGATAATTGTTGTGAGTAAAATTAATCTATTGCTGGCCTTAATTTCCACATGGTATCAGAGCCATTGTAGGTTGTTTCTCTCCTTCAAAAATTGTTTTGTAGGTTCGACATCAAAGACTGGGAGCCTTCTACTGACAGCCGGGACAGATTTTCTAGAGCTATGGATCAATCACAGAAAACTATCTTGACTCCTTTCAATTTCTTTGAATGGAAAGAAGAGATGGAGATACTGTTGAGAGCGAAAGGCCTCTACAGGGTGACTATTGCAACAGAAGCAGAGCCCAATGCAGCTGCAGAGAAGATAAAATGGCACAACAGGAGGGATGAGGCTTATGGCCTCCTGTGCCTGAGTATTTCCAGAGACCTCCTTTTCCATCTCGATGGATTGACATCACCAAATGAAGTATGAGAGAAGCTTGCTGATATTTTTGGAAAGACATATGAGATGAGGGGACATCAAATCAAGAATGAGCTGATTTCTTTGAGTCCAACAAGCTTTGAATCCCTGCAGCTATATTTGTCCAAGTTCAAAGCACTAGTTTTGCAGCTGAAACAGTGTGGTATTGAAAATAAATATGATAAGCTCGTATTGGACATCCTCTCGAAGTTGGGCCCTGATTATTCAGTGTTTGTTTTGACCTTCTATGCCACAAAACTGACAGCTTGAACCTGGAAGATGCCTAGCCTTGCAGATTTCATGGAATCTCTCACACAAGAATAGGACAAGCTGGTGATGATGGGCACCATCAAACCATCCAAAGATCAAGCTTTGATTACTGGAGATTCAAGGGTGGATTCAAAAATAAAAAAGAAAGTTAAAAATCCACCTGAGCAAAAGAGAGACAAGAAACAGTCTTCAGAGGATCAACAAGGTCCCAAGAAGAATAACCAGAAGGAGAAGAACAAAGGTGAAATGAACAAGTGCACATACTGCAATAAGGGCAATCACTCTGAAAGCTCTTGTATGAAAAAGCAGATAGACATGCTGACCAATCTCCTGGAGAAGAATGGCATCTCCCTTCTAGAAAGCTCAAAGAAGAGAGAAGGAGGATCAAGTTCAGATGACAGAGAGAGAGTTCATGCTCTAGTTGCTGGCACATCAAGCTCACCCAGTTTTATCATTGATTCTGGAGCTTCAAGACACATGGTTTCGACTAAGGAGGCCTTCTCCTCACTGGATATGTCGAAAGGACCATCTATTGTACTGGGAGATGACTCTCTCACTGAAAGTAAAGGCAAAGGAAGGATAGATCTTGATCATGGTCATTTCAGCAATGTGCTATATGTCCCTGGTCTCACCTCCAACCTCCTGTCAGTGTACCAGATGACCCACACTGGGTCTCCTAAGAAGGTCATATTCTCCCCCGATAAAGTTGATATCGCAGAGATTTCAACTGGTAGAGTCATTGCAAAAGGAGTTGCGAATCATGCTCAAAAGGTATACATGTTCTCACACTTCCTACCTTACTCAAACCCCTCTGCTCTTCTCATTCATGCTAATGAAGCCAGCAAGCTGTGGCATGAAATATTTGGCGACCTTAACTACAAATATCTTTATGATATTAGTGAAAAAGATATGGTCATAGGGTTTCCCAAGATAAAATTTTCCAAAGGAGTCTGCCAAGGTTGTATCCTAGGAAAACACCCAGAGCATAAGTTTGAGAGAGCTAGTCATGAGAGAACCTCTGCACCCCTCAAGCTGATCCACAGTGATGTTGCTGGCCCATTCCCTAATATGTCCATGATTCAGGCCAAATATGCATTGACCTTCATTGGTGACTTTTCCAAGTATTGCTGGGTTCACTTCCTGAAATACAAGTCTGAAGTTTTTGGCCTATTCAAAGTCTTTAAGGATTTGGTTGAAAACCAGTCTGGAAGGAAACTCAAGGCCCTCAGATCTGAAAATGGTGGTGAGTATGTCAAGTATGAGTTTATTGA
>LPNX010001175.1:506886-523104 GCA_001517045.1 Pseudotsuga menziesii | reverse complement strand
GCTGGGGATCCCAATGACCCAAGGAGGACTAGATCTCAATTTGAGAATGGTCTGTGCATGAAGGATCCTATGTTTGCTGAAAAATGATATTTGATGGTGGTGTATGATCCTCAAACATATGAAGAAGCAGCAGGAGATCCAATATGGAAAACAACCATGAAGGAGGAGTTCATCTCACTCCAGAAGAGCAACACATGGGAGCTAGTGGATCTTCCTCCAGGAAGAAAGTTAGTCTAGTGTAAGTGGGTCTATAAGACCAAATTCTCTGCTGATGGTTCACCACTAAAGTACAAGGCTAGATTGGTAGCCAAGGGCTACTCATAGGTTCATGGCATAGATTACAATGAGACCTTTTCCCCAGTGGAAAAGATGGACTCCATTAGGCTAGCTCTAGCCATTGCAGCCTCAAGGAAATGGGAGGTACATCACATGGATGTAAAGTGCGCCTTCCTGAATGGAGATCTCACTAAATAGATATATATGCAGAATCCTCAAGGTTTTGCTACTAACCCTTCTCTTGTGTGCAGGTTGAGAAAGTCATTGTATGGGCTAAAGCAAGCCTTCAGGGCTTGGTATGCCAAGATTGATAGCTTCTTGCTATCACTGAATTTTTTTCGGTGCAAGTCAGATCCAAATGTCTATTTGAAGTTAGTTAATGGTTCATTAATGATCATTGTGTTATATGTTGATGACCTCCTCATTACAGGAAGCTCACAGGATGAGATTGCTTCCTTAAAAGGAGCTATGAACCAATCCTTCTCCATGACAGATTTGGGGCTCTTAAGTCAATTTTTGGGGCTTGAGATCTCTCAAACCAAAGCTGGAATCAAGCTGCACCAGTCCAAATATGCCTTGGACTTACTGAACAAATTCAAAATGAAGGATTGCAAAGCAAGCAAAACTCCTTTCCTTTCAGGAGTGAAGCTGGAAGAAGTTGATTCTTCACTGATGGTAAACAATACACTGTATAGGCAATTGATTGGTTGTTTATTGTATCTGACACATACTAGACCTGATATTTGTTATGTAGTAAGTGTGGCTTCTAGATTCATGGATCAGCCTTAAAAGATCCATTGGAAAGCAGCCAAAAGGATCCTTAACTTTGTTCAGGGAACAAGGACACATGGGATCTTCTATAAAGCAAAATCTGATCTTGAGTTGATTGGATTTATTGACAGTGATTGGGCAGGTGATAGCACAGACAAAAAGTCCACTTTAGGATATGTGTTCATCCTTGCAAAAGGGCCAATCAGCTGGTCAAGAAAGAAACAGAGTGCCGTTGCACTCTCATCTACAGAAGCAGATTACAGAGGAGTTGTTAATGCAGCAACTCAATGTTTATGGTTGCAGGGTTTACTTGGAGAATGTGGCTTCGAACCTGAGTACTCAACTACCATATACTATGATAACCAGAGTACCATTCGAATATGCAAGGATCCAGTTCAGAAGTAGAGAAATAGACACATTGAGATCCATATGCACTACATCAGAGAACTTGTGCATGATGGGACCATTCACCTACTCTTCTGTTCATCTTCAGAACAAGTAGCTGATATCTTCACCAAAGCATTTTGTGAGAAGACCTTCAGAAATCTCAAATCACTGCTAGTTATTTCTGATCATGCTGTGAAAGCATGATTGAAAACAATATTCTACAATTTTGTTTTACAGTCCATGTTTAAGGGAGGATTTTCCCAAGTTGGTTTTGCCTCTTTCCTTGTTTAAATGGATTTGCAGTATGTAAAGGGTGACTAAGAATTGTTGCTAGGCCCTATAATTTTCTGATATATTACTCATAAGTCAGGCTTAAGGGGGGGTTTTAGAATAATCAACCCATAGTTTACCCACTTAGACATTAATTCCATTATTTTTGTCTTATTTTCCTAGTTCATGTGTCCCACCTTGTGCAAGTTGCTATTTGCCTATCTATAATGGTCAAAATTGCCTTATTTGACTCATGGAGTGCATGGGAGAGCTAAAGGAATCAATTCTACTTTATTCCTGGCCTCCTAGGCGCCCTTCTGCTTTTTCTGCTTTATTGCCTGCTTTTTCAGTGTTTTAAGGCAAAAGGAAAAGCTAGACTAGGTGAGGTTGACTAGTTTTTTGTCCTATACATCCTCCTCTCTTTTCTCCATGCAAAAGCATGTATGAGCTGCCATTCCACCACTCTTTCACTTTCCTAAGCCTTTTTACCAATTCGTGAGCTCCATGACAGATTTGGGATCAGCTTTTTACACCTATGGGGGATTTGCTTATTTTTGGTAAGCCTGCTTTATGCTAGATTTGATTTGCTCCTCATGCATTCGAATCCTTGATGTATTCTATTTATTCAGCAGCCTATGTTATTATAGGGTTGGCTATTGTACACTTACATAATACAGTTTAATGTTACAGCTCCATTTTCAACCTCTTTTGTGAGTGATTTTGCATGATCAATTGATAATTGTTGTGAGTAAAATTAATCTACTGCTGGCCTTAATTTCCACACTATGCACCTGCAAACCCCACCCCCATTGCAGCCCCATCACACATCAACTTAGGGTCAAATCTGCCCTTCATGGCTCATATGAACTTGCCTGACTTGGCTATATTAACAAATGATCCCATCCACCTCCAAGCTTTTTGGCCACCTATGCCAAAGAAGCTACCATTAGACATCCCAAAGTTTGAGGGAAAAGCCGGGGAATGTCCCCAAAATCATATAATGGCATTCCATCTATGGTGCTCATCCAATAGCATTGTAGAAGACTCCATCAGGCTGAGGTTGTTCCAACGCACCCTCACAAGTGTCGTGGCCAAATGGTACATTGAGCTTCCACAAGACAAGTACCCCAACTTCAAATCCCTATCCTTCATGTTCCTACAATATTTCCAACTCCCTGTCAGATATGACGAGGGGTTGAAGATCCTGCTATCCTGTCGCCAAAACACCGCCACCCACATCACTGACCATATCCATGAGTGGCGGCGGCGTCGCAGCTTATGTAAGATCCAACTTGATGACAGGATCTTCTTAGATTTCTTCCTCAAGACTTTGCTCCCACCCATCGCAAAGTACGTCGCATCTAAACGTCCCCAATCTGAAGAAGATGCCATACTGAAGGCCCAACAATTTGACCTCATCTATGCCTAGTCAGGATACTTGTACACTGTCATTCCAGATGGTCCCTGTCCAAGTACCTCTTACCGTGATGCACCGAGGGAATCCCATGCTGCGGATGGAATCATAGGGTCAGTCTCCCTATTGGGGTGTGCACCTTAACGGTCCTTAATTATGGTAACTCCGCAATTTTTGTGGAAGCTTGTAAGCGGAGTTGTGATTCAAAATAGTCTTAGGGGTGTCGGGGTTGAGTCAAAGCCTTATTTTTGTAATAAACCCATGGTTTAGGTCCTGGGTTTAGGGTTCGGGGTGCCCATGGTTTAAGCCCATGGTTTTGTAATAAGTGCACTTATAAATAAGCACTTTTGTAAAAGAGTCAGGTTAGGCTTTTGATGTAAGATGATTTGATGCGAAGCTAAGGCTTGTTTTGTAAGAAAGGTTAAGTCCCAGTTGTGTGCGTGGACGACCTCTATAGCTGTGTGTGCAGAGGTTTTTTGGGTGATTAAGAAGATCTGGAGCTGTGTGCACATAGATCTGCAGCTAAGTGCACAGCTTGAGGAATTGAAGGGATTTGCAGCTGAGTGCACAGATCAGAACTGTGGTTTTTGTAAAGAGTTGAATAAAAAATAGTTCTGTGGACGTAGCCCCTAAACTGGGGGTGAACCATGTTATATCTTGTGTTGTGGTTCTTTTGTGTTGTTTCTGTTATGTTCTTTTATGCATTGATAAGTAGAATAACTGATAATTAAGATCACTGCTAAATACTAACTTCGCCATGAATTCCGAGTTAAGGGTTAAGCAAGACACTGTTTTTTATCTAAGTGCGAAGCTATATAAGTGATTGTCAAATATCTGTATTGTATGATCATTAATTGTTAAAGGCTAAAGGTACAGTAATATCCCTCTTCTGCTTGTAGAAACCTGATTTTGCGGCACCCCATAGCTATTTCGGGTGAGACTGCAACCTGTTCGCAGGTTGTTACTGAAAGGGCCAACACTATGGGTCTTTTGTTGGTGTGAAGACAAAAGTATAGAACGCGGGTTTTCCCTAAGCCCAACAAATTGGTTCCGTTTCCGGTTGAACTCAGTATCTGCTCAAGATGGGTTTACGTCGTACCTACAGGGCTATGTTTTGGAGGCCGTCTATGAAAGAAATCGGTTATTGGATTGAAGAGACTTATCTGAAATTTACTAAACAAGAGAACAAAGATCAGCGTCGCAGTTCAAACGACTTTTTACAAAGGTACGTTTTTTCTGATATTTATGAAATTTTCTTTGGTAGTTGCACCAGTGGTTATCCAGGTTGACAGAGAGAAAGACGAACTTCCAAGAAGGTTAGTTTCTTGATTGGACCCCCACAAGAATTAATATATTGAAAAGGGTGAACAACGAGATATCCTGAGCTGTTGATTTCTGGACAACACGAACCATTGAAGCATTTGCCATGTAGTTTGCCATCGACACAAGTACGTCCTTTAGCGAAGCCGAACGACATTTTTTCAAAGGACCAAGGGGTAAGTACTTGAATTCATTTAACTTGAAAATTAAAATGCTATTGGATGAAAATGTATATTGCTCATTGAATCAGACTGTTAGATTTAGTAGTACTAACTTATGTTTGGAAGTGAACGTGACTTCGACGAGCAAAGTGGTTTGCTGCAAAGTGGTAAAAGATACAAGAGCAATTTTGGATCCTATACCCTGGGTCAGAATACCAAGTATACCCCTGTAAGTTCAGCAGACCCAACGCCCGTCGAAACCCCTTCTATGGGAAACCCTCCGGTAACCCCGCAGCAAAGACCTGTTATCCCTGAGAACCCGTCGCAGTCTGAAAGTAACCATAGCCCGAGTATCCCTGTCACAGGCCAGTCTACTCCAGTAAGTTCCCCCTCGCCTACTACCAGTCCCCGTCCCTCCCCCCCTAGATCCTCGATGGCCCATATGAATGATGACATTAAGCTCCCAGTTTTTAAAGGAACTGGATCAGAGGATCCAGAACAGTTTTGGTTCTTATGTGAAGCCGTGTGGACTGCTAAGAACATTACGGATCAAGATACAAGAAGAGAGGAGCTGGTTAATTCTTTTGGATACCGTGCTTTGACCTAGTTCATGAAGTTTTCCAACACTCAGAACCATGTCTTGGATGACATAAAAGCAACAATGATAAAGGAATTTAAGAAGCCTAAATCAGATTCACAGTGTATCACTGAGCTAAAGGAAATTTAGCAGAGGCGAGGAGAATCAGTGTGGGACCTTGATCAGAGGTTCAAAGTCCTGCTAGATAAAGTCAGTTTCACTAATGGACCCGTGCAGCATAAGGAATGGTTCATTGCAGCTTTGTTACCGCATATCAGGACTCCACTCATGCAACAGAAGGTTACTGATTAGCAGGAGGCTTTGGAAATTTCTATGAAGCTTGAAACAACTCCTGTCGAAGATAATTCAGGTATAGCTCAAATACAAGCGCAGTTAGCACAAATGGCCTTGGAGCTGCATCACATGAAGAAAGGCAAAGCTGTTCGCATAGAGGTTTGGTGTACATGATGTCAGATAGAGGGTCATGACAAGGAACAGTGTCCTGCGGTAAGAAATTACCTGAATTCTAGTGCGCCAAACCCATTCAACCCTAGCGTTCTATATTGTGAGATCTGTAGGACAACTGGTCAGCATCGACCTGAATACTACTATCTGCTACAGAGATATGTGCAAGTACCTAAGAACCCCTATTGCAAATTCTGTAAGTCAGTTGGACACAACGAAGATGAATGTCACAGTTTTGACCTCATGAGAGAACGAACCTATGATGCCTATAGGGTACAAAACGATGGATAAGGCGATGAGGGATATGGTTACCATGGTAGTAGATCAGGTCGAGGTACTCTTGGAGGTTGTGGTCATGGTGGTATGCCTAGAAGAGGTTGAGGCCAGGTTGTGTGCTATAACTGTAATCAGGAAGGACATCTAGCTAGAGACTGTCGGAACCCAACTACGACATGTCGATATTGCAGAGCAGTCGACCATGTGATTGAGCAATGCCTGTAGTTGATAGCAAGATACAAGAATGAAATAGTGCTCCGACTCATAATATTCAGATGATTGTTGTAGACCAAAGACCTGTCCCAGCCATTAATGTTGTTACAAGGAGTGGCACTACGATGCAGATACAGAATAAGGAGAAACATCCTGATGAGGCTTGGGTTCATAAGGCCCCAGAGAAAATTCCAACCTTCGATGTGGGAAGAGAAAAAGAGACATTTTTGGAAGCCAAAAAATACTTCGCTGATCCGAGCACACCAGTAGCACCTACGCAACAGAATCAGCAACAGTCATAGTCTCAAGAAGCTTCGACGGATAAAGTAACTAGATTGTCTTCATTTCTGCAGAGTTGTATGAAGCTCTTAAGAAATCGGAATGCTTTAAATGAGTTACAGAAAGTTATTTCTTCTTGCGAACCTCAGCGAAGCTCTAGTAAGGAAAAAACTATTAATAGAGTCAGAAGAACTGGACGAGAAATGAGATTGCATGCTCAAATAGGAGAATATGACATGACTGATGTCATTCTGGACATAGGATCAGAAGTAAATGTCTTAACTAAACAAACATGGGAACAAATGGGAAAACCTACCCTTGAATGGACTCCTATACAGTTGAGATTAGCCAATCAGCAGAAGATTGTGCCCATAGGAAGATTCCCTAGTGTCCCAGTAGATATTGATAGGGTTAGTACTTTCGCAGACTTTGAAGTCATTAAGATAATTGATGATAGTAACCCCTACCCAGCTTTTCTAGGAATTGAGTGGGCAATAGACAATGCTGCAGTCATTAATCTTAAGAAGAGACAGATGAATTTCGAAGGGAAAGGTTTGAGAGTCATAGTGCCACTGGACCCTTCTCAAGGAGAAAGGTACACAGAACCACTCAGAGATGAAGATCAGGATGTTTTGGGCCATATCTACAACATCACAGCTAAGGAAGAAGATTATGTTGATCCTATTGCTGAAGGTATCATGGATTGGCAGTGTGATAGTTCCTACATGACGGATTCAGATGACGGTCTAGAGAATTGGCAGAACAGACTTTATGAACTACATGGACATCGATGTGCCAGAATTACCAATTCTCTCAGATGGATTGGTTCATAGACAAGGGACTTGCCTACCTTTGATGGCTTGACAGACCCAACAGATTTTATTATACAGTTCTCAGAGCAGGTACCAGATTCATAGAAAATGGAGAGTCTTGATTCAACATTTAGAGCCACAGCAGCCAGATGGTGGAATGGTCATAAAAAGTACATTCATAGTTGGGAATCGTGCCAAAAGTCCCTTTGCCTAAGATTCAGGGATCAACCTCAGGAGGTGCGAAGCAGGTTTAATGGTAAGACTAGTCCTCAGGGACATTTAGAGCAATGCTACGAAGCATGGAAGCATGTATCTCGTGAAGAATGGGTACATAGGTTTGTGCACACCCTGGAACCTATAGCAAAGAACTGGTATGCGGAGGTCGAGCTTCACCATGGTACTGTAAGTTGGGATAGTCTTGTTGATAGTTTTGTGATGACATTTTCTATTAATGAGGTTTGTCGTGATTTGGACGCAGCTGTTAGGTTGATCCATACTAAAGTGTTTGATGATCAAGAAATAGCAGAATACCAACCTGATTGGAAGGA
Source organism: Pseudotsuga menziesii (assembly GCA_001517045.1). Lineage (NCBI taxonomy): Eukaryota > Viridiplantae > Streptophyta > Pinopsida > Pinales > Pinaceae > Pseudotsuga > Pseudotsuga menziesii. The sequence continues at coordinate 515,335 of LPNX010001175.1, read as the reverse complement.
ACAAGAAGCTAATGCAGTAGAATGTTATAACCTCACAATTGATGAGGATGATGATCCACACAACATTAACATTCCTGAATTAGAAGGACACTGTGAAGTACATGGACCAGCAGTTGAAGCAACTAAAGTGACTCAGCCCTTGAAGACACTGATAGTAAACATTGGATTAGAAGGAAAGCCTAAGTATGCTATCATTGGAGATTATTGGGATGAAGAAATGGTGAGCAAAGTGACCCAACTTCTCCATGAGTATCAGGACCTATTTTCGATGAAGTTCTCATAAATGAAAGGTATCCTTGGTGATATAGGAGTTATAAAGATCCCTTTGAAACCTGATGCGAAGCCTGTGAAACAACGCCCTTATAGGCTGAACCCTAAGTATAAAGAAAAAGTTAGAATGGAGCTAGAAAAGATGCTTGTTGCAGGAATCATTGAGCCTGTAGAAGAATCCGAATGGGTCAGTCCTATGGTGGTGCAAGAAAAGAAGACTAAGGGAGAAATCAAAATTTGTGTTGATCTGAGGAAGCTGAATGATGCCTCTTTACATGATCCTTTCCCTACTCCCTTTACAGATGAAGTTTTAGACAATGTCGGAGGTCAAGAAGTGTACTCTTTTACTGATGGATTTTCAGGTTACCATCAGATTAGAATTGCTCTAGAAGATCGACATAAGACAACCTTTGCTATAGAAATGGGATCCTTTCAGTATACAGTTATGCCCTTTGGATTGAAGAATGCACCTGCTATGTTTTCTAGAGTAGTCATCTCTGCATTTAAGGAATTTATACATAAATTCTTAGAAGTTTATTTTGATGATTGGACTATCTTTGGGTTACAAAAATACCATATAGCTAGTTTAAGACTTATGCTGGACAAGCGTAGACAGCATCATATTTCCTTGAACTTGAAAAAGTGTATCTTTTGTGCACCGTTTGGAATTCTGCTAGGTCACATTGTATGTAAGCAAGGACTAATGATGGATCCTGCAAAGATAGCCATTATTGTGAACTTGCCACCTCCGAAGTCTGTTAAGCAACTTCGCACTACACTTGGTCATATTGGATACTACAGGAAATTCATTAAAGGATATGCTCAGATCATAACTCCTATGGAAAAGCAGTTGAAGAAAGATATTAAGTTTGAATGGACACCTGAGTGTCAAGAAAGCTTGGATATTTTGAAGGAAAAGATGGTAACTGCCCCTATATTAGTATTCCCTGACTGGAATAAGGAGTTTCATGTGCATGTCGATGGATCGTCCATTGCTCTGGGTATAGTATTGGCTCAGTCAGGTGAAGGTAATATTGATCACCCTATTGCTTTTGCAAGTAGAAAATTGTCCACAGCAGAAAATAATTATACTACGACAGAACGAGAAGGTCTAGCTATGGTTTAGGAATTGCAGAAGTTTCGACACTATCTGTTAGGATCTCATTTTAAGATGTTCATTGACCATTCTGCTTTGAAGTATTTGGTTAACAAGCCCGTGCTAGGTGGAAGGATATGCAGATGGCTAATTCTGTTTCAGGAATATGACTTTGAGATCATAGTCAAACCTAGAAGACTTAACCTAGGTCCTGACCACTTGTCAAGGCTCGAGTAAGGAGAAGAGCCCATTAGTTTGGACGAAGGTCTTCCTGATGCCCAGTTATTTTCCATCCAGATGGTTGATGACTATTTTCAGGATATTGTTCAGTACTTATCTACAGGTTTTGTACCCGCCGAAATGACAACACAGTAGAAGAAGCAGTTGGTGGTTAGAGCAGCCGACTTTACCTTAGTAGCAGGACAACTATATAAGATGGGACCAGACGAAATACTGCATAGATGTGTCCTGGAGCATGAAAAGCCATTAATTTTGGATGAGGCACATTCTGGAGCAGTAGGAGGCCATTACGCAGGAAAAGCTATAGCATAGAAGATTCTGATAGCCGGATTGTGGTGGCCCACAATTCATAAGGATGCACGAGAATAATGCCACAGCTACGACATCTGTCAAAGGACATGAAAACCATTCAGGAGGGATTAGATGCCTCTAGTTCCACAGGTAACTTTACAAGCCTTTGACAAGTGGGCTATTGATTTTATTGGACCTATCAATCCCCCTGCGAAGAAATATGGAGCAAGATACATTATTACAGCAACTGACTACCTTACTCGTTGGGCCGAAGCTCAACCGGTCAAGAACTGTAGCGCTGCTACAGCTGCGAAGTTCATCTTCGATAACATCTTGTCAAGATTTGGGTGTCCTAGAATTCTTATGAGTGATCAAGGATCACATTTCCTAAATAAGACTATTGAAGTATTGACTGAAGAATTTCAAGTATATCATTAGAAGAGTACTACCTATCATCCTCAAGCAAACGGAACTGTCAAAGCCTTTAACAAGATCCTTGAACATGCTCTAACGAAGGTTTGCAATGTTAACAGAAATGATTGGGATCTTAGAATTCCAGTAGTACTATGGGCTTATAGAACCACCTGCAAGAAGTTGACAGGCCATACACCTTTTAGGTTGGTCTATGGACAAGAAGCAGTCATGCACATGGAGTACATTGTTCCTAGCCTAAGAATATCTGCTTTCATAGAGATGGATGATCCAGCTATGATAAAAGAAAGGCTGGAAAATATACTAGAACTTGAAGAAGACAGATTCATCGCAGGGTTCCAGCAGCAAGTACAGAAATCCATAGAAAAAGCATGGCATGATAGACACATTAAGAAGAAGCAATTCCAGAATGGTGATCTTGTGCTCCTATATGACAGTAAATTCATGAAATTCCTAGGTAAGTTCAATACACATTGGAAAGGACCATACATAGTGCAGAGAGTTACAAATGGTGGCGCAGTCTAGCTAGCTAAATTGAATGGAAAAATTTTACCTTCCATGGTGAATGGAAGTAGGTTAAAGAAGTACAGGGACAAGCTGGGACCCCCTAATCAGAAGTAACAGCAAGAAGGACAGTCTAAGTACCAAGAACATTTGGAATTGGATACTAGACTATAATGAAGTTGTTCTCAAAGCTACAAAGTGTTGAAGACTATCAAAGTTCAAAGGTGGAATTTTGGTTGCCACTTGGTTCAGGATGGGTCGAAGGCCAATATTGTGTCGAAGGTACTCATTGAGGTGAAGCTGAAGTTAGTGGTTATGTCGAAGAAGAAAGGTGTGTCGCAGCCTAAAAAGTGACTGATGGGACAAACTACACTTGGCAGTGCCAGCACGTGAACTACCTTAACAGCTTGTAATGATGAGATCTTGGGAGAATCTAGCACCATGTGGACGGGATTTACCGTCACTCCAACAGATTTGGTGTCATTCATGCACCATCATGATAGATTTTTCTGTGGGATTCTATAAGAATCCACATAGGCTTGTGACCCTTGCATTGCACATTTCTTTTAGTTTACAGTTAGCACCATGTCGAATTATCATGAAGTCCAGGTATTGTTATGAGAGTTCAGGGAGATAGGTCTGCAGAACCTTATGAGCAATCCACCCTGCGAGGAGACATCTTTAGTGCTGAAGTATCCAATGCAGATACGATCAACCAGAAAGAAATATAAGGAAAAAGTTCACTCTAAGCAGAACGAAGAAAGGCACAAGCCCTCAAGAAAGACTCCGGAGGATCCCAAGATGTATCCTCCTGGCCCAGCAGAATGGAGGCATGTTGTTTGTCTTATGCAAAAGTACATTGGCATGCAATCATAGGGGCCCCATCTTCTAATGACCCAAAGTTGTGGATGGTCAAATGTTCGATAGGACATGAACGGGAGGCAGTTCGAGGGATGGAGTTGTTGCTAGCTTTATAAGGCTCAACAATTCCCATGACCATCATAAATATTGTGAAGGAAGACAGCAGCATAAGGAACATCGGTAGTCTACTAAGAATGAAAGGATGAAATATTAAGCAAGTTGTCACTGTGGTAGAAGTAGCAGAAAGGATGACAATGATGACAGACATATAAGGGAGCAGGAGGGACGGAAAATTAATGCTGATGGTTACAGAGATGCAGATGGATACAGAGCTTGACAGAGTGCATAAGAATATCATAAAGAAGGAGCAAGCAGTCGAAGATAACATTCTACCACCAGACAAGTAGTTGAGTGTCCTGGGACGGGACACTGGTGAGTCTTAGGGGCCTGTTGGGGCACGCACCTTAACGGTCCTTAATTATGGTAACTCCACGGTTTTTGTGGAATCTTGTAAGTAGAGTTGTGATTCAAAATAGTCTTAGGGGTGTCGGGGTTGAGTCAAAGCCTTCTTTTTGTAATAAACCCATGGATTAGGTCCTGGGTTTAGGGTTTGGGGTGCCCATGGTTTAAGCCCATGATTTTGTAATAAGTGCACTTATATAAATAAGCACTTTTGTAAAAGAGTCAGGTTAGGATTTTGATGTAAGATGATTTGATGCAAAGCTAAGGCTTGTTTTGTAAGAAAGGTTAAGTCCCAACTGTGTGCGTGGATGACCTCTGCAGCTGTGTGCGCAGAGGGTTTTTGGGTGATTAAGAAGATCTATAGATGTGTGTGTAGAGATTTGTAGCTAAGTGTGCAGCTTGAGAAATTGAAGGGATCTGCAGCTAAGTGCGCAGATCAGAACTGTGGTTTTTGTAAAGAGTTGAATAAAACACAGTTCTATGGACGTAGCCCCTAAACTAGGGGTGAACCATGTTATATCTTGTGTTGTGGTTCTTTTGTGTTGTTTCTATTATGTTCTTTTATGCATTGATAAGTAGAATAACTGATAATTAAGATCATTGCTAAATACTAACTTCGTCGTGAATTCCCAGTTAAGGGTTAAGCAAGACACTGTTGTTTATCTAAGTGCAAATCTATATAAGTGATTGTCAAAGATCTGTATTTATGATCATTAATTGTTAAAGGCTAAAGGTACAGTAATATCCCTCTTCTACTTGCAGAAACCTGATTCTGTGACACCCATAGCTGTTTTGGGTGAGACTACAACCTGTTCGCAGGTTGTTGCCGAAAGGGCTAACACTGTGGGTCTTTTGTTGGTGCGAAGACAAAAGTATAGAACCCAGGTTTTCCCTAAGCCCAACACTCCCAACAACCACAACCTCGACTGAAACCACCTGCTGCAGCACCACAAACAAGCAACACTGCTAACGTTGCTTACCAAAACCAAGCTCCAGACTATGCTAGAATGATGTCTCAGTCCAGAGCAACTAACTCTTATGCACAACCTACACCACTACAGCAGCCTCAGGCAATGGCTTGGCCAACACAACAATATGTGGGGCAAATGCCCACTTTCATGGCACCACCACCACCACAAATATACTATGCACCACTAGTGCAATAAGTTCAAGCCCCCACCCCTGCTCCACCCGCTTCGTTGGGACAAGTGTTCACACAATAAAACTGTCCCAATTAGCCTACCCCCAATAATCAACAAGGGGAATCTAGAAACAACCGGCCCCGCAACCAGGGCAATATCCAACCGTAGGGATGCGGTTAGCAATCGAACCCTCTCAATATTGCTGCAGCCAACCGGCCAGCCCAAAAACCACCACGACAGAATGCACCAAGACGCAATGCTCTGTTGCACATGAATCGACCTTGTACACTCTATGATTTCTATGGGAATTACATGTTTGACTGTCCCCTCATGGCTTGCGCTAAGTAGGCCATTCAAAATGAGGCCCAACAGGCCACCAATGCCCCCACCCAATCCCAACCCAATCAGGCACCACAAGGACCTCCTCCCATGGTGCTTCAAAACCCACTACAATTCCAAGGATTGGTGGCAACTACTCCCCCTCCCCAAGCCAATCCCAATTCTCTGGGGGCACCACCCATGGCCAAAACAAGCGTTCACCACCTGATGACCATGACCACTGAAGAGGTCAACTTACAGACTAGACAAAATCAATACAGTACCACCACCAAAAACTCATCAGAAGCATCCACGTATAAGACAACCAACCTACCTCTCCAGTTACCCCCATTCTCACGCCCCCCCCATATGTAGAATTACCAATAACGCCATAGATACTGCTGCAGCCAGCTATAGCTTTGTGGATGATTTGGCCCAAATGCCAACCGCCATTTCCACTCTTGAGGTACTTAAAACGTGCTCAATGTAGTGGAAATCCCTACTAGATACTCTAGGGGCAGTAGACCCCTCCGATTCCAAACTAATCACATTTGATACAGAGAACGAAGAGCTACGCATTCCCTCCACTATCGCCCTCTAGATCCTGGTATCCATCCAGAACTTGGTTGTGCACCGATGCATAGTGGATGAGGGGGCATCCATGTGCGTCATGTCTACCTTGGTTTGGTAGAAGCTTGGATCACTGATTCTAGAATCGCCCTCCATGACTATGCGGGCTTATGATGGACACCCCACTAAAGCCCAAGGAATCCTCCCCCATGTCCCCATCACATTAGCTAGGAAGGCACTCATGATCGACATCAAAGTCATCAATGCTCAACTGGATTACAACCTCCTCCTTGGGAGGAGTTACATGTATGCCATGCAAGTCGTCGCATCAACTATCTTGTACCTCATGATGTTCCCCAACGAAGGGAATATTATGACTATTAACCACCTCACCTACCATGATCCGCAAGGGTTAACAAAACTTGCCAATGTTATCCCTACCATCACCACCATTGAGCTGTAAGGGGCGACCACACACGCTAACGTCATCCCTGTAACAAACATTGTTGTTGAAAACACACTAGCCTCCCCACCATTGAATGTGGGCCCTGGGTTGTTTACCAACCCCACCATGATGACTCCTTTCCCATTGGTGTCCCCACCACTAATACAAAAGCAAACTGTGGACTTGTGCATGGTCTCATCAAGCACCGCTGCACCCAAACAACAACCACAACCGCAGCCCCAACCACAACCACAACATCGTCTGTAGCCACAACACCAACAATAGCCACAACATCACCCACAGTAGCAGCATTATGCGCAGCCGCAACCACAACCTCACCCCCACATGCAACTAGCTAGGATTTATGCGGGATCATCTCCAGTCCATACAATTCCCTTCCTCTTTCCCCCACCTGGTGTCATGAGAAAGCTATTCATGGCCACCTTAAGCCTACCCAACTTTACGTTGGGGATCCCAGTGTGGTATCTTGATCCACCAGCGCAACCAACAATGCCCCAGGTTGTGTTAAATCTGGTGCAACCTATTGTGATTGAGTCTCACCCCCCACTCGGCCTGCATAACCCAACTGCTGCACCTGCACCTACACTATCCCAACCCAAAAGGGCTAGGGGAAAGAACACCAAAGCCACTACATAACCATGACAAGTTCCACCTTGTGCCATCTGCGAACAATGGGGCCACCCAACTCAGAATTGCCCTGAAATCCTAGTGATTCGTGCGCATCTGGATTCCATGGATAAGAATGAAAATATCCTTGTGGTTGAACTCCCAACAATGCCAGTAGTAAAGAACAAGGCATTAAGGAGAAACCATGCTTGCACCCTTTGTGGCTTGTATGGACATTACTCCCACCATTGCCAAGACTTACCCGAATTTCGAATGGCTCTCACTGAACTTCGTCACCATTCCCTTGAGTCTGAGATCACCTTGATTGAAGAAGTTCACCCACCCCTACCTTTTTCAGGCACCATGTCCATTTACATGATGTCCAGTTCAACTTACTCGCTTGTCTCCACCATCATTGATAGTCCATCAGACCTGTCTCTTTCGTTGTTTCCGCGGCCACAGCTGCAACCTCAGTTACCAGGGAAACAATGGGGTTCATTCCCGAATAACGTGATCCTTTTTCTTTTTCTTTTCCTTTTCTTTTTCCTACCATCCAAGATCATGAGTAAGTCTACCTTGGAAACCCTCCATCTACAAGATTTCACACTAGGAGATTCTCTGTGGTACCTTGAACCACCTACCATACCTTTGAGGCCCTAGGATGTGTTGACTCATGTCTAGCCAATTGAGATGATCTTGCACCTACCTTCAGGTCCATCAGAGACTCCCCTTGTCTCCAGGCTTGCCCCTCTTCCTCCAACAGAGACTAGGGGCAAGGCCGCAAAAACAACAACCAATACCATTTACATGATCTCTAGCACTAGTTGCCCTTCCATCTCATCGCTTATGGAAAATCCACCTGATCTATTTTGGCACCACTTACATGATGACAGAGAGATATGTAAGACTGCCTTTGGTTTTACCCCATTCCCTTTAAACCATAGTGTGGAATTTGTTCTTCCCATAAAATACTAGATTTCATCATCCTGCCTTGCGAATGACCTTCATCTCGGCAAGGGGACATACACCCTTATTGACTCTGATGGACAAAACCACTTATACTATGAAACGAGAACTCGACACAGTTCTCGTTTTTCTCTTTCCTAATTTTAGTAGCTATTTTTACCCCCGTTTCAAAAATGATTGATGCCAGTATCACACATTTTCATTTTCAGACATTTTTTTGGGCCT
>LPNX010001175.1:460373-497275 GCA_001517045.1 Pseudotsuga menziesii | reverse complement strand
GATTTCTGTTTGGATCGCATGGTGAGGAAAGGTGCATTGAAAAAATTAATGACATTAGCTTTCAGCATCAATTTCGTATAAAAAATATTGATGGAAAAAAACTATTGTGGGGAAAGAAGTACTCAACTAGCACAGAATGGGGGCCTTCATCAGGTTTGGCATTTTTTAAATTCATCCCAAGTCGTCAAATGTATGCTTCAAATTTATTGTTATTGCAATCATCTACAGAGATTCATAATGCAAGGAGACATAGTAGAGATGTTGATTCTTCTCAATGCTTGGAAGAAATCAAAAAGTCTATTGAAGATACATATGAGTACTTTGATGTTGCTGATTCCGTTTGGTGGGAGTCTTTTTTCATAGAGCAGAGTGACATAATTTCAAACTCTACAAATGGAGATATATTTTTGAAGACTCCATTTGCTTGGCCACAAAGTTTATCAAATGAAAACGAGGTAACAAATGTTGAACCTCGAGCTGTTGAGTTTTCTCAAGTAGAGGAAAGAGAAATGTATATTGGCTCTAGAAGATCATCCGCAAAGCGTCGAGAGATGGAATACCTTTATAGGGGCTCAGTACAAGATATCAAGGAGGGTTGCATGATTACAGTTTTGGCTACAGATGATCCACGTCAACATCCATTCTGGATTGCAAAAGCTATGAAGGTCAATAAATAAAATGAAGAAGTAGTATCAGTAGAAGTACATTGGTATGCAACAGATACACACCCATTTGATGGTGTGTACAAGGCAGAGATGGTGGTTGAGAAAAAGGTTTGTAGAAAGAGAAACAGAAAGGGTCAAAAAATAAATCGCTGCCGCATTTACATCTTGAAATTAGAGGAAGTTGATATACTTGTTTATGATTTCAAGTTGACAAAGAAAGACACTCTCCGCTCCAAGACTATAGAGATTATCAAGAGGTTGCTGCCACAGCCAGAAGTTGCAAGATGGGAGTGTGTTAAACCAAGCCGTAGATCCCGAAGGAATATGACATCTGAAATGATGGGCATATATGTAGACTTAGATGGTGCGCCCATTGATAATAGAGAAGAGTATGGGTCATCTACATCTTCATCAAGTCCTTCATTTGCAGAAAATGTAGATTCTGATGGGGTGTCAGAATCCATGGATGAATTTGAAGAAGAAGTGTAGATGCTTTTTATTAGTATGATTTTTTTAATTGAAACTCTACAGGAGTTTTTGATGATGGGGTGTCATAATCCATGGATGAATTTGAAGAGGCAGTTAGATGCTTTTTACTAGTATGATTTTTGTAATTGAAACTCTAGAGGAGTTTTTGAATATTTATATGAACCATTTGTTCTTGTATGGTCTAATATATTATCTCATTATGAATCACATCATAATTTATTTGTTTCTATATGGTTATAATGGTGAAATTATTAGAGAAATTTGTTTTTTCTTTAATATGCAATTTTCCAGAAAGTTGTAATTTATCTCTTCAAGAATTTTTCTTTTTTTCCAATTTAAGGTTGATTTTAAAGTTTTGTTAAACAACAATATGGGATGTTTAGTCCATGGCTCTATTTTTTACCCTAAAAAAAAACGTGTATACTGGTATCAACACTTTTCTATTTGGGGGGTGTTTTTGGTGTTTTTTTTGCAAAAATCATCGTTTTTATGGGTAGAGTTCTCGTTCATAGTATATAGTTCTCGCTTCATAGTATAAGTGGTTACAACTCTTAGAGAACCCCCGCAACGGGATCTACCTTAAGAGATTTTACACTTAACATGACCAATGAGTCACTTCATTTTCTTTTCTTGTTTTTTCAACCTTTTTTACCACAAGTCAGGGGCAACACCATTAGCAACTACTTCAAAGTCACCCGGAACCGGTTCGAGACACCTCTCACACCTTCAGGCTCAAATTTCCATCTCCTTATGAGACCATTGTCTCATGTTTAAAAAGTCAATTTCAAGACCATTTCCCACAAGTCACCTCGATTCACGAGCCCTGACATGACGATGGGAGTGTCTACGGACCAGTACTCGTATCATTCTGCCCAACTGCTACTCATACAAGTTGTTGGGCCACCTCCTATTAAGAATTGTACTATAATTTTACTTCTTGTATTTATAATTGTCTTTTTCACTGTGCCTTACATGGACATATTTGGACCATTGTCCACAGAATCCTTTGTTTTTATTCCATGTATTTGACATAGAAGTGTCCTCAGGCTGTCGCCCATCAAGACATGTAATTTTAGCTCTGATTTGTATTTTTAACACATAGATTGTCTTTTATTTTTACCGCACCTTACGCAGACCTCTGGACCACTGTCCACAAAACAATTTCTTTTCTTGCATGTATTTGGCATATAAATGCCTCCAAACTTGTACTCACATCACATGTAGTCAAGTTCGTCCATTGCAACATACTCACACTCTCTCTTGACCTGTGTTCAAGAGCCACCTCAGTTTGTGTGCCTCTGCCGCACCGACTTGCAGGCCTCTACCGCGATATATCCCACGCATGTATTGGTATGTTTGAGAGCCTTCTGCTCCTTCCATACTGTGCAGATTACCTTTGGACCTCTGTCCACTGACTCGACATGGGGCACCAATCGTGCCACCACAGTCAGTTCACCACATTGGAGTTTTTTTAATCTCTTTTCTGACTCCTTAAAACAATGAAAAGATCGCCGAGCGTAGCTGCTTCCTTTCCCTCTCGGTAAAGTATAGGAAAGGGAATATACATGGTCTCATTTACCTCCTTTTACAGACCATGTGGACCATATCATGAAAAGGACCTCCTTGGCACACTCAAGCCAAGATCGTTCCCCTCTGCATACTTTTGTGCTTTCTCGGGTAGAGGGGGCGCACTTCATGAAAAATCTCACCACAGGTTGTCGTTAAGCTCTTTTCCAGTCATTTCATCAAGAAAATATTGTTGAGAAAACTTGGTTTCATCCATGCTCGTAAAAGTATTTGAATAACCGTCCAGTCAGTATAGGTTTAACCTTTTCTGGCCTGATTGGACTACCAATGGTAAAGAAGTCTCTCATCCCCTCGAGGATGGGTGAGCTCTCCTATGTATACTTTTATCCTTTTTCGGGCACAGGAGACTACCAATGAAAAAGAGCCCCCACTAGAGTCTTCTTCATGCTTTCAGACTCTCTAAAATTGAAAGCACCATCAAGCACTTACCTTCTTGGGCTCGCCAAAAATCCACGAGATCATACCACAATAGTGTCCCTAGACACCACCCAATAGAAAATAGTTTGGCAGCATTCCCACATTGGGTCACCTTTGTTCAGAGTACTCTGCAATGTGTCTTCCTTGGATCCCATCAATATCAAAAGTGTCCACCTCCTCCAAGTATTTCCCATCTGCAATGACATTCCTGGTATTACAGCTATGATCCCATTCCCATGAGTTAAGCTTGATTTGCTACCTGGTATACCCTATCGTCATACTCTGAACAAAGGAAGTTTGAGTCTCCCACTCCCCCCCTGCCCCTATTCAGTTTTTTTTCCCTCCCCTCCCCTCCAATTCAGTGAGTTAATCTGCAGATTGCTTCACACCTTTGGGTTATCCCTCATGCTCCTGGTCAAGGAAACATCTTTTCCTTGACTAGGGGCAGGTCTCCCTCTATCGATGCCAACACACATATTCCAGAGGATAGACCTAGAGGTCCCTATACCTTGGTTTCATTAACATCATTGATGAGTTTCTTCGACCACTTGAGGGGAGTCCTTAGTGCCTCTCGGGATGGTTGTTTCTCACGTGCTTGACTTCAACTCCATCATCTCACTGTTGAGATTCGTACAGGGTTTGTTCCACACAGTACTTGGTTGAAGACCCCAGATTTCACCTGACTCTAGCACATTGGTGAGTCCACTCGAGGGACCTAAGCAAGTTATGTCCCTTGTGATTTTCAGGTTGCGTTGGAGACAGTGATCATAAGCCCCAGTAGTGCTTCGATATACCTTTATGATTGATGCAGCATACTTTTACCGCAAAGACTCTAACCAGCGAGTCCACACAGCTATGTACCAGATCCAACAGACTATCAGTCATGAATATGTAGCATTCCATGAGAATGCCATGGGTCAAATGTACCAGATCAGTATTGTATTCAGCCTCACATGAGAGGCAACCAACATTGTAACATCAATTGCATATGATTGGCCAAAGGATGAAGAAAAGGGCTAAAAACCCCAAAAAAGATCCCAAAGTAGACCCCCAGAAGCTAAAGCCCTCAAGAAGGGGCTAAAGTTAGGGTGGAAGGGGCTAAAGGCCCAAAAAAGGGGCTAAATCCTTGACCAAGGTCTTAAAACCCTAAAACCCCTTGGAAAAACTATATAAGGAGGGCGGGGGTCACTCTCAAAACACTCCTCATTTGCATATTTTTATGCTGCTCATGGATGCTTTGAGACCTCTTGCTCTCAAACCACTCGCTCTCCCTCTCCTCCATATCCATCTCATCAAGCCATTGCTTCCCAACCAAGAGAGAGGTGCTCCCATGAGCTAGGGCATGGTGGCCCATTTCCATCTAAGTGAGGTATAATCTCATTTATATTTATGTTTCTTTGCTTATTTTTTTTTCTAACTCATATTTTCATTTGCAGGTTTCTCATTAACAATTGTTTGCAGGTTTTCATTGCTATTGTTTGTAGGTTTAGTAGCTTAGGTTTGTTTTGCAGGTTTGGAGGCGGAACCCTAACCCATTGTGTGCAGAGGGGTTCACAAGGGCTTCCTCTCTTTTATTTTTCTGTCATTAGCTATTAGATTCAGTTTACAATAGCTACCACTTACTTAGTATTACTTAGATTAGCTTAGGTTCAATTCGCAGCTCTGTTTACTGTCATTTTTACTTCAATTTTTTTACTGTTTTGTAAGGGTAGGAACCTACCCTTGTGCCCTATAGGGACAAGGGAGCCATTATTACCCCTGTAGTGAGGATAAATTCTCACTACAAGTTTGTGTAGGGGGAGGTGGTAAAGATGAGAAGGTGTCCTCCATAGGAGTGTTGGAAAACAATCCCAGGACCACATCAGATAGGGAAGGGATGGACACATTATCAATGGCAGTATCAATGGTAGGAATGACGTGTTCCAGTGGAGGTCACGACTCTCATGGAATACATGTAGCTATGTCCAAGAAGGAGGTTATAATAAAGTTGAGCATTAATAACCTCAATGTAAATCAAAACCTTTTTACTGGATAATGAAATAGGAACATTAGGAAAATTTCCCTGGGCCTTTTTAGAGCAGCCATCATAGGCGCAGAGAGAGGTAGTGGACGGTTGAAGGGTAGGGGACCCGATTTTCTGCCAGACAAAGGTCGACATGACATAGGTGGATGCCCCTTCATCAATGATACATCGATGTATGGTCAAATTTTCAAATTGAGACTGAAACTTAGAAGGCGATGGTGGATGACATACTGGGTTCTCCTTGATCCATATCAAACGTGATCAACCTGGAATCAAAAGGATCAACGACACCTAGTGCGGATAACAATGCTTGCCACTGTTTCGGGTAGGTTTTGAGCACTTCTAGAGTGGACATGGATGTAGGTGATTAAGCCAAGTCATCAACGATGCTATAATTTAGGGCAACTTGAGCAGTCACATTGTTGGTGATACGTCGTATAGGAAACCGTGGGACTTTGGCTGCCCCATTAGTGGGGGATATAGGTAAGTGGATGGGCATACTGGAAGTTTTGGAGGTATATTTTGTTGATGAGTCAGTTGTCCTTGTGGTGGATCAATACTAGTTTCATCGAGTCTGTAGGTTGATGTCGGATGACATTGTCATGAGATGATGGACTCTAGTCTCTGCAGGTGCAGATGCGGCGTTGGCTACAGGAGAAAGTGTGGAAAAGGGTTGGGTTGAAACCATTCCTTGGTGTGGTAGATGGTTTTGGAGGACCATAGGTGGAGGACCTAGTTGTGTTGGGATTGGCTGATCCTGGTTCACTGTATTGGCATCTTGTTGAGAATCATTCTAGAGAAGTTTTCATATGCGAGCCATGTGAGGGAACATATGCATGTAATGACTATAGGTGTTGCATAGCGCACATGGATTATTGGTCCATAACTATGGGTTCTTTCCCATTCAGTTAGGATGTTGGGGGTTTTGTGCTGGTGGTTTGACATCATTATTGGTGGGAAGGTTAGGATATTGGCCCCCTCCTTGTGGTTGATTATTACCTTGGTTTCTTCCTCAATTTTTATTTCCCTAACCTTGTTGGTTATTGGGGGCAAGTTGGTTGGAAAGGCTCTGCTGAGCGAAAACCTGTCCCGTGGAAACTAGAGGGGACGGGGCTGGAGCCGGATTGTGTTGCACTAAAGGCGCATAATAGACTAGAGAAGATGGAGGGGATGCCAATTTTTCCACGTGGCCTGAATATGATTGTGCCGAATAGTTCGATCTTTGAACATGATGAGTAGGCATGGGAGGTGCGTAGGATTCAGAGGCTTTGGACTAAGCCATCATACGTGAGTAATCAGGGATATAGTTGGGTTGAGAAACACTATGCATGTTACGTGGGTGTGGTGGCATCAAAGGAGGTGCTGCATAGTATTGAGGGTGTTGTGTGACATATCCTATGACACCATCTGTAGCATGGGATTCACCCACCGTATCACGGTGGGAGGTGTTGGCACATGCAACATTTGGTATGATGGTATATAAATACCTAGACTCGACATAGATTAAGTCAAATAGTTGAGCCTTTAAGATGGCCTCCTCCTCAAATTAGGGTCACTAATAAGTGACGTACTTGGATATGGGTTGGAGTAAGGTCTTTACAAACCAGTCAAGGAAGATCCTGTCATCCAGTTGGATCTTGCATAGGCTACATCATCTTCGCCACTCATGGATGTGGTATGTGATGCGGGTAGCTATATTTTGACGACAAGATAACAGGATTTCCACTCCCTTGTCATATTAGACGGGAAGTTGGAAGTACTAAAGGAACATGGAGTCTAGTGAGAAGAAATCAGGGTAAGAGGCATGGGGCAGCTCAATGTACCATTTGGTAGCAACACTCATAAGTGTGCATTGTAACAACCTTGGTCTGACGGAGTCATCCACAATGATGTTTGGTGAACACCATAATTGGAAGGACATGATATGGTTCTGGAAGTCCTCGCCCACCTTTCCCTCAAATTTTGGGATATCTGAAGGAAGTTTGGTAGGCATGGGAGGCCAATCAGGTTGATGAGTGATGGGCTCATTTGTTAACCTGGACAAATCTAGAAGGTTAAGACTAGCCATAAAGGGTAGGCTAGACTCAAGTTTGGCTCGAGATGGACCTGTTGCTGCTGAAACTATCCCCAAAAAAATTGTACATTTTTTTAGGGACCTGTCAAAAAATCTTTGTTTTTACCTCTTAGGCACTTTGAGTTTTGAAATTCATCCTTTATGGTTTCTTTCTATCACATAAAAGTTCCAAAGTTTCTTTTCTTTTACTAAGGAAGAAATGGCTTTTTGACTTCCTATAGCAGATGACCTGTCAAATTCTGAGCCGCTACAGCGGGCAGACTCTTTGTTTTCAAGCCGCAACAGTGGGTGACCTTTTTAATTTGATATCAAAAAGACTCCTGATTTTTTTTATCCCTCTACGGCGGAGGGTTCCTGGATTTCAAGCCACTACATCAGAAAGATTATCAACATTGATCTGCAACGACAGGGCAGTTTTATTTTGGATGTCCTTTCAATTTCCTTTTCTGCTATGGTGGGTGACTTCGGATTTGTTATTCAGAAAGGATTTCGAACTTCTTGACCCTGCAACAGTAGATGGTTGTCAGTTTCTGAACCACTGTGGCAGCTATCCTATTCCTTTTCTTTTTGCTTATTTTTTATTGATATCTTGGCCGCAACGGCAGGTGAATTTTTCTCTCTAATCCATAACGACGGGTGGGATATCATTTTGAAGATCGAAGCTCCTTCTTATTTGTTGTGCCCACTTTGCTGGAAGTTTTTTGACACTCTGCCGCAACGGTAGGTGTGGTTTCACTAATGGTCTAATCCTCACCAAGCCACTTTAGTGGAAGGAATTCTCTTGTTGAGCTGCTATGGCAATAGCCTTCTTGATTTGTTTTCTAACACCTCTTGACCACTGAGGCCGCAGCATAAGTTAGGCACATTGTAAGTTAAGCCGGTGTTGTGGTTGTATTGTGAGGTAGCAAGATGCCGTTGTTGGGTCTCATTTCATGATGAATTAGGTTTCACTAGCCGATGAGTTAGGTTTGGCACCAAGGACGTTTGGCCGCATGCAAATTCAATAGCTTGTATGTTATTCTTAAAGGTTTTCATTGGCAGTTGGCTATTTATACTTGGGGAGCGTTGTTTTAAGCATCAGTTTTTACGGTGAGAGGATTGGAATTCTTGTGAGAATTTCACCCTATCGTAGAGCCCACGCGAGTGGAGTTAACTTGCAGAGCCGACATGGCACATCCTCACTAAGTACACCCGACTATGCGTTCACTACCAGGTAGGTTTTCAACTTTTTTTTGTCAATTTTGATGATTTATTTGTTTGGGCAGCTGTCGTTGGTGGTTTTCCCGTGGAAGGATGAGTAGGTTTGATCGTAGGATTTAAAAGGGGGGTTTTTTCCCTTTCATTTCAATATTTCCATTTCCTTTTAGGGTTAGAGCCTGCTCTCATCGCCATTCCTACATTCATAGTCTCACCAATCCGACCATAGAAATTTATCCACAGTCTGCTAGGTTGGGATTATTGTTCATGCGTCCATTTTTCTTGCCAACATGGAGCATATTGGTTGCTTGCCTTTGGGATTTTTTAGGGTTTATGGTTTTCTAGGATTAGGAAAACACCATAGGTTTCGACATTTTTATTTTTGGTTGTGGGTTGTTAAGCCCGGTGGTGTGGATTTAGGGCATTATCGCTCTAAATGTTGAAGGGGGTGTTGGGCAGTTAATCTTCAGAGTTTGTGGCCATAGTGTGGAAAGGCTCCATGGTGGTTGAGACCGCGTTTTATCTACTAGCATATAGGGGCCGAGGTTTCCTAGGTCCATAGTTTTAGTGATGAGCTTTGACCCTTTGTTGTCTTGAGATAATGGCTGAGGCTATCGAGGTAGTACAAAATACTGATGATTGTTTGGATAGTCTACTTAGCATATCATAACCAGTGGGTTCTATATTTTTCATTTAAATGCATGAGTTTATTTGATAATATAATGCTAAGACATTTTTGTAGTCAATGCTCCCATCCGACAGTATGACAAAAAAGGGTAAAAAGAAAGCTAAGATTGTTGATTATGACTCAAATGTAGAGGTAGGAGAAGCCACATAGATGCCGAGGTTAGAGATCATTTATAAAGACACAAAGGAAACCACTGGAGCTAATCCTAAGTTCAATTGGGGCCATATTTATCACTGGTTGGTAGAAAAGAAAGTTCTAGAAGCAAGGTTAGGATACCTGGCGTTGTATGATAACGTGCTAAGATATGAGATAACCAAGGTGACCACTAGAATGGAAATGCTCCCTTGTGTAGAATTTGTTGAATGGATTCTGCCCAGGATAGACACAACAGGGATGTTGATGAATGATATAGATAACAAGGGATTTGCATCTTTTGCACCCACATTTTTATCAGCAACATACAACTTGCCCGAGAAGGAAGTTAGCATGATGAAATAATGGGTGAAGAACTTGAAATTAGATTACACTACCACATCTAAGATGGTGATGGTTGAGGGAAATACGTTTAGAAACAAGCAGTTGGGAGAATATGAGACATCTCACCTGAGGACCCCATACAGATTAATAGCATTGCTTTTGAATAGGATCTATGGCAGAGCCGATGGAAGTTTTTACAAGTTTGGATGGATTGCACTGATATACCACATAGCCATGAAAGGAACAATTTTCAACTGGGCTGAGATAATAGCCAAGAATTTGTCCAATACTATTAAGGCAACCCAAGAAGGTCTACAACTTAGCAAGTCAGAATTTTGCATGCCTTCTTTTTCAATAGACTGCATAATTTACCATCATCGATTTGAAGGATTAAAGTGTACATGGAAAGGAGGAAACACCCCTATATATATAGCCTATCAAATGTTGGGATCTCACAAGTATCATAGTCACTATTAGGTGATTTGTGAGAAGTTCCTTATGCCATTATACAAGTTGATTTTTATGGAAGAATGTTCATGCTTATCTGAAAGAGATTTGTAGTCTATTAAAGAATGTGGGGATTACTTTTTCTCAGAAGAAGGCACATATTTAAGGATGTATGGGGGAATGAAATCTCACTTATTGCTACCAAAATACACGACAGATTATATAGTCCACAAAGAAGCTGTCAGAAAACTCCTTCTGAATGGATTCGGAAGCCACTTGTTTGATCTGAAGAAGGTTTTTTTCCCACTCTTACCCTTCTATGTGGGTAATTACAAGTTTTCCAAGGTCAAGAATGCCCTTGAATTTGTGAAGGAGCTTGAAAATTTCCATTTTGGGGAAAAGGACTTTCATCGAAATGATTCACAAGGAAAGGTTGCTGCTTATAAGGCAACACTCGAAGTAAATTTTGAGTATACTGATTATGTGGAGAAAGACGAATAGAGGTACAGGAACATTTACAGTGGATGTGAACAAGAAGTTGAAGCTAGGGATAAAAGGAGTGGAAGCAACAATCTAGAATCAAAGAGTCAGGAAGAGGAGGCTACCAAGAAAGTAAAAGAAGGGACTACCTGAATAATGGAATAAGGGGCTAGAAATCTCTTAGATAAGGAAAAGCAGCGAGAAGAAGAAGAAGAAGATACCAAGAAAGAAAAGAAAAAGAAAGAGGAAGAATTCCAAGGTAAGATTGCTAAGCTAGAAAAATCCATAGCTCAAGAAGCTCTGAATCCAGGACAAGAAGTACAAGACCCAGAAGATTGTATAGGAGAACAAATCAAGAAGAATGAAGAAGATATAGGTGGTGAAGACCAAGAGCAGAGCCCTGCCTGGGATGTCCTAGAAGACCCCCACATATACTTCAGGAACCATACTTACAGGAGGCCATCTTCCCATAGTTGAAATGGGATTAGTATCATTTACCCCAACCAAAGAGTATGATGTGGCATGTCTAGAGGATGTACAGTTTGATCCCCAAAAGAATTCAATTGTGTGGAGAATAGAGAAGACTCTAAAGATGGGAGATCGACCCTGGGTCACCACAGTCATAGAGAGAACAGTAGTGAAAAATGTTGAAGATAATCCGAAGAAATTGGCATCCTCGGGAATTGCAAGTTCATATGCAAATTCTCACAATATTGATAAACTCACGGAGACCCTTGAGCAGTTCAAGGGAAAAATGGACGAGATGAAAGTGGTCTTGAGGAAAGAAGAAAGGGTCTGTAGAGAATCCAAGAGAAAGTATGAAGATACTCTCTCATACTATGAAATTGTTGTAGAAAGATTATAAATTTCTAGGGGAAGAGAAGGATACCTTCAAGCAGTCCAACATGAACCTTATTAAGGAAAAAGGGGAGTTAGAAAACAAAATTGTAGGGTTGGAAACACAAAATTTTGTAGTTGATCAAAGGGCAGAACAATATGAAGCCCAAGTGGTAGTATTAGAATCCCAAAACAGTGCCTTAAATGTGTTATTAAAGAAAACAAATGAACAAAAGGAAGATGTGGCACCTCTGAAAAATTAGACACTCTTTCTCAGGAATAATATTTATTTGAATGCAGGTGCATATCGTAGAAATTTTTTTCAAAGTCAAACAAATAGAACACAAACTGCAGGAAATTTCAAACATAACTGTAGAATTCAAAGACACAACTCAAGACATTGTAGAAGTTATTCAAGGAATATTAGAATGGTTGGAAACAACTTAGGAGTAGATGGTAAACACACCAATCAAATCTCTAGAAAGACTACAGCTTGAGTATGAGATGATAGGTTCTAGCAATAGAGCTGTTAAAAAGTTGATAGAGGCATTCCAGAAGACAGTGGATAAATGCCAAGATTTTTCTAAGAAAGTGCTTTCCACCTATAATAGATCTCATACGCCATCTAAGAGGAGGTTGGATGATCTTCCACCTCATGAATAATATTTTCAGCATTTACATACTAGGTTTCAGGAAGACGATCTCAGCATTCAGTTGATAAAGAACATAAATGAAAGGGTTCTTAACAATGTGATTGTTCAAGTTGAAGTTAGTAACTGCCTTCTAGAGGATCAGTTTTGACTACTCCCAGCCAAGATGGCTGACATAAAGGGCTAGTCTTCAAAACATGAGGTGACAGTCATATTTTTTGAGCCATCCAAGTTTGAGATAATTGTATTCGATGCTAAGGCATGGAAGCAATTCATTGCTAATTTGAATGGGCCCATTTAAAAGTGTTTTTGTCTTTTTGTACACATGGAAATATATTTGTAATAAAGTTTGTATTTATCTTAATTAGTGAATACACTAAAAGAGAAATTTTGTGTAACCGAATGTAAAGGGATCCCAAGGGGCGGGAAGGTCAAGAGTCTTTTTGAGATGTATAAATATTGTTGAGGTCGAAGAGAGACGGAGTATTGTATCTTGCTTATGTGAAACACTTATTGTAAGAGGAACTATTTCTGATTATAATAAAGAAGATAGAATTTTTTGTTGGAGAAGGAGTTGTTGAGTTTCAAGTGCATGTTGTGTGGATGGCTAGATAGAACTATTTATGTGTTGGTTGGCTATGCAATTAGTGAGATTGTTCTAAGTCTGAACTGTTTCTTAGTAGTGAATGATTTAATTTCCTTGTTTTGAATCTTGTGCAACAAACGAGTGATGAATGTTTAAATAAACAATGAGCTATATCTATGTTAATGTTTCTGCTGATTTTTGTGTGTAATGAATTATATTAGCTATATGTAAGATTCAGTGTGCATAAAATACAATGCATTACTCATAACAACTAATGATCTTGCTCCCTAGGGATAGGTTAGTTAGAATTAGTTTAGTTTAGTATAGTTGTTATTTGTTATTTGTGTTCTGTGATTAAGGAACAAAGGGCATAAGATGGGAGGTAAGAACCTATGCATCACATGGTGAAACCTTTGATTCCTAATCAGCTACATTTAATTTAGGCACTTGAATATCATTCTTAAAAAAATAATAAAAAACACACATAAACGGTGGATCGGTTCGCAACCAGTAAAGCAGATTTAAACCATTACTTAACTCTATAGTAGCCAGACCATTAACCGGATGGATTCCCCATACCAAACAATAAGAAAACTAATTGGGAGTGGTTATTTGGGAGAATCCCTACTATCGGTACCTAGGATTTTCTAGGCATCAAAAGGACCGACAATGGCGCCGGAGTTTGTAGGAACATGGTGTCCATGCTTGACTGGGGGTATAAGTGGTTGACTTCCCATACTAGGGATAGTCAGAATGGTCATGGAAGGGCCACTTCCCCTAGTTATACAAACATGGAAGGTAGGAATTGTGGTAGTTGGTGTGGGGCCACTACTAGTGGATAATGTACCTATAGCAGCGTGCGCAGTGGTGCTGGGACCACTGGCAGTGATACCTGTAATGATGGGTGGAAAGGACATAGGTCCTCTTCCAACTATCCCTCTATGGAAGGGGTCAGGATGGATGCCAGCCATGGTGCTAGATGGGGCAGTAAACAAAGTAGGCTCGAATTGGTAGGAATTCAAATCTGATTCAGATTTTGTGTGTGACTTTGAAGGTGAGGAGTGTTGTCGAAGAGGGTATCGACAATGATGGTCCAAAGAGAAAAAATGAGGGGTGCTCCACCTAAGTCACTGGGAATAATTTGGTCAGAGAAAAGTAGTAACAGGAAATGAATATGGAACCTGGTTTAAAATGACTTCCTATTGATTCAAAAGCAGTCACTCTTCAACCAAGGTTTTCTGACGGCTTGCATATTGGGGCATTTCCCCTTGCTCCACAATGCAGGTAAAACTACTAACCGCTTGGCCACAAACGAAAACTCTTTGGCTTTCCTCATGGGTGGGAATCTAGTCAATTCAGTGGGGGTCGTTGTACTTTTTGCTTGGAAGGTTCTCTCAATGGCCAGCTACTTCAAAGTTCCTGTGGTACTCCTCACAATGATTTTTAGGGAAAATCCCAATTACTTCCCACAATTGTGGTGGATGGGACTGATGTCCCAAACCGAATGTTATTATGTAATTTGATTAATTTTAAGGTTTTTTTTGGGGTCATGAATCGAGCATGTTATTTTAATGGTGTGAGTGTGTGCGCACTTGTATATGAAACGTTTCCTTCCAACTACAAAATAAATAAATAACAATGGAATTTTCTACAAGAAACAAGCAAAGGGTTGTACCAAAGTAGGTCTAAAAAGGAAAAGTAGATCTGGACAAAGTGTAGGACAAACAAGGGTGTGAAATAGGTCTAGGAAACTGACTGTTAACTAACAATCATGGATGTTAGTGGAACATAAGAGATATGGGTCGCACAAAATAGGAAAACATAGGTGATCGAATCATAAAACAAGCAGGTCACACTCAATAGGTGAGTAGGCATGACTAGGTCACTCAAACAAGAAAAACATGCGTGATTGAGCCCCTGTGAGGAAAGTTGCACTTTATGGGGATAAGGTCGCAACTTGGGTTGTGGATTTTGGCCTGAAAGGTGCAACTTGGGCTGGATAGGAAAAAATCAAGAAAATAGGGCCGACATGGGCCGAGGGGGGCATGCAATGGTTTCGTAAAGGTTTGGCTCGGTCGCGTGGGGGTCTGATCAGTGACAGATGTGGGTAAGAACTAAAGAAAAACCTGGAAAACCAGAATCTGATAGGATCAACCAGTGGAGTCACCAAAACTGTAATGGGGTTTTTACCCCTACTACATGCAAAAGCACCAGCCTTACATCAATGGGACAATAAGGTAGATTTCATGGAATATAGCTACAATAATAAATGATATTAGTAAAACAAAATAAATAAATATATATGACTAAATAAAAGAAAATACAATAAAAGAAAATACATGAATGCTATACCTTCTTTCGTTTGAAAATGGGCACTGTGCCTGTCTTGAAATGGTTTGCCTCTCCATAGGCTGGTTGGTATGGAGAATGTCTCAATGTACTGAGTGGGAATGGTAGGGCAATGGGATGATGGAAAGAATGGAGTGTGAATACTTTTAGAGAAAAAGGTGTCTCACCGTACTTATGGAATAAAATAATGGAAAAAAGGGATAAGAATCTTTTGATAGAGACCTTCATAATTTTTTTATAATATGTTTTTTGGTTTTTTGACATTTTCTCTCTTTTAGGGTTTTGGAACCCTATTTAGGTTTTTAAGCCCTTTTGGGGGTTTTATCCCTTTTGTGGGTTTTTTGTCCATTTTGTGGGTCAGAATGAAGGTAAAACATAGTTGTGAAGGTCAAAAGTAAGGGAAATATGGTAGGAAAATGATGTATGTATGTGGTTTAGACCATGCAGATCTAGTTGAGCAATTTTTTGTGTTAACAGTGTGGTAGAATCCAGAGGATATTTTTGTTATCCAAGGAAAATACATAATGAAGATATTGAAGAAATTCAAGATGTTGGATTGTGGGCCTACACCATTGGCATCGAACTTGAATTTGTTGTGTGATCCTACTTTAGATACAGTTGATTCCATAGTCTACAGTAAATGAGCAGTTTGTTGATGACAAACACGAGGACAAATATATGCTTTGCAGAGAACACTTTGTGCTAGTACATAGTGGATCTGAGACATATTCACATGGCTGGAAAAGCATGTTTTGAGGTGCCAAGAGGGTATGGTTGAGTATGTACTCAGATATGTGAAATATTAGATGATCTACATATAGGGATATGTTGAATCTGATTGGAATGGTAGTGTTATATATAGGAATATCACCTCAGAGTGTTGCTTCAACTTGAGGTCTGGCATTATTTCTTGGTGCAATAAGAAGCATACCAGCATAGCACTAAGTATATCTGAGGCAGAGTATATTGCAACTTGTTCAACAATTTGTGAGGTACTGCAGCTTTAGAAGCTAGTTGTAGGATCATTCCATGTTGAGTTAGATATGACTTGTGTGTACCGAGACAACCAAAGTTGTGTGAAGTTGTCCAAGAATCCAAGTCAGAGCACATCGAGATCCGATATCACTATATTCAAGATATGGTGTAGAAAGGAGCCATAGAGATACAATATGTCGTGATGGATGAGCATATAACTGATGTCTTGGAAAAGCCTCTAGCGGGAGTGAAGTTAGAATACTTTATGGAAAAGCTTAGAGTGGTGCAGATCAACATCCATTGCAAGAGTGAGTGATGATACCTAGTGGTATCCTACATATATTATGAAAAAGGAATGGAATTGTAGTTGATGAAGACCTAGTTGGATCTAGGCATGCATCTAGTAAGAAAAAGGATTAGAACTACAAATATCTAAATTTAGTATGAAAAAGGACTGACCCTATGAAGGTATCCGATAAAAAAAAAGGATTGGCACTACAAAGATCAACATTCTGTATGAGAAAGGACTGAACCTGTGAAGGAATCCATTATGAAAAAGGATTGACACTATAGAGATACACATTTAGTATGAAAAAAGGACTGGCCTCGTGAAGGAATCTAGTATGAAAATGGATGGGCACTACAGAGATCTGCATTCAGTATGAAAAAGGACTAACCTTGAAAATGCATCCAGTATGAAAAAGGACTTGCACTGTAGATATGTACATCCAACATGAAAAAGGGTTGGCCTTGTAATTTATTAATCTATAGATGGGATCTAGGCCTACATCCATCATGAAAAAGGGATAGCTCTGTAGAACTTCTGAGGACATATTGATTCGAGAGATGTCAATAGTCAATAATCGACAATATGAGAATTGATGCAGCAGTGATGATGATGATCCATTAATGATGATCCAGTGGTGATGATCCAAGGATGATGATCAAAAAATGATGATTCAAGGATGATGACGATGTCTAGAGACTGTGTCCATTTGTGATGATGACTGGTTCAGGAGAATACCTTCCTAGTTAAGAGCGAGTGTTGTTGAAAATGTAACTTCATAAGATATTCTTTTGTATATTATTATTGGATTTTATTGTACCTCCATTCGAGATGTTGTTTCCTCCATTGAATGATGTTATTATTGTATTTGGTCATGTTATACAAGTCAGTTTTAATAGTCCCTAGCTAGAATACATATTGTTAAATGTATTTTGGGTCTCCCAAGAGGGAAGTTGACCCTGTTAGATTAGGAAGTCGACCCAGTTAGGGTTTTCGGTCAGTCACATATAAAGTATAAACAGGGAGGGGAGGTTCCTTCCCTCATTTGGACACACAAAAAATAAGCAAGTTCGCTCAAGATAGAGAAATACAAGTGAACTGGTTAAGAAGAGGAAGAAGTTGTCGAAGACATCTTATCTTTGGTTATTCTATCTTAGTTTGACATTGTACTAAGTGATGGAATTTTTCTAAAGATATTGTGAGGTTTTCTCCTTTATGGTTTCCTTGAGGAAAATATTTGTGTACTTGTGTATTTTTGTGCTTGTTCAGGGAAATGCTCCAGAATTTCAGTTTACTATCTGAGTCATCAACTTCAAAATATGATTACAAGGATCTACAGCTGCATCTAAGAAAATAAAGACATGGGTTTTGTCAGTAACATGGTTAGTTACAAAAACCTATCTCATATTTCACACAACTATCACCATTTGAGATATGAAGGTGGGGATTTGAATCCTATTGTTTAGTAGTCCACTTCCTGAAATGAAGAAAATTAGTTGTAACTGTTTCTATTTTTAGAGTTCAGTTAGATTTCAAGTTTAAGACAAGGTAGAGGTTGTTTTAATATAAATTCATATGTATTTGATATACAATAGACATGATTCAAGAGGATTTTTTTATGGAAGGCTATGCAGTATAATAAAACAAATCCAATAAATGATTTTATTGATTATGAAAACTAATGAAAACAACCATAAATGTGAAACCAGAACATAGTGAAAACAATAGAAAACATACCGCATCAACAAGATGAGAACACCATTTACGATGAGCAAAGCACAAGGGAAGCGTGAAAATACCGCCAGCAAGATAAATAAATATCCAGGATGAGAATGTCGATAAGAGGTACACCACTGCCGACCCTCGCTGAACCAAGAACCCAGGACTATAGAGAGATGTGACAGCACCCCATCCCTAATCACCAGAGAATTCAGGGCACAATATTTTTGAACAAGGAAAATGCAGAGTAGCATAAAGAGCTGACCCAAACTTAGTACTATACAATACTAATGGAACACGCAGAGAACCATGAATCCAAGCTTCAAATTTGAACATGCACTGTCAGCTATCCATTTTGTAGGTTCAACTTCCAAAATATCATTTGTAGTACAAAAATGTATATCTGAAAGGGGTTTCATCCATTTCTTTCCAAGCATGCTCTAATGTACCTCTTGACATAAAACGATTTTGACTTTTCTGTAATAGAATCTCTTGCATAACCCATTCTTTCTTCTCTCAGGCCTCTTCACTCTATTTTCCACATGCAGTGGTTGGAAGGTCGGATCAAAACCCCCATTCATGTGCCATAACTCATTTTTAAACTTTCAAAAAATTTGTGGCACTAAAACCTTTTCTTTTTTATTTTGATGGTTTGTTCTGGCGCTAAAACCCTTATCTTAGAAAGTTATGGCTTGTAAAATGCATATATATATATATATCTTGATGGTTTCTTTTATGTGTCTATATGTGTGTGTGTGTGTGTGTGTATTTGTTGGTTTAGTTATAAATATATAATAATATATATTTAAGGTACTACGGTCAAGTAAAGAAGTATGAGAATGTAAATGTAGTTTCAAATTTAGTGGTGGGAAAGGCCAAACCTTTTTTTCTTTTTGGTGGTGTTATCTGATGTAATTTAGGTGTTAGTGATATAATCTAGGTGTTAGTGAGTAGACATAATTCTACTTTTATTAAATTTATATAAATTATTTTTAATGTATTTTTGATGTTATTATGAACAACATAGTAGAGTTTAGTTTTGAAACAATCTTGATGTCTTTTTGTATTGGAGCAATGTGTTATATACTTTCAAATGTTTGGAGACTAAAACTAGGTTGTATTCAATCTAGAAAGATCTATCACTTATTGAAATTAGAACCTATTACGGGGTATTTAGAGAATGATGGATTCAAAATATGAATTGCAATCTATCTATTTTTTCCATCTCCGGAGAGAAAACAATCAAGAAGTATACATGTCATCCAAGAGGGCATCAAACTAGCAGTCAACCTCCCTTTTAGTTATTGGATATAGGGAAGGTGAAGAACTATCTAAGGTTTCTTCTTTACAAGATGGACCCTCTCTCACTTTATTCATCGATGGGGCCTGAAACTATCCTATCGTGTAATGTTGGCCTTGTTAGATCCTAACATAGAGGGCTAATGCATCTCCATTGGCCCATTTGGTACATCGAAGTCATCATCAACAATATTTTCATTTATGGCTTATGGGCTATATGCCAACTCCTAGGTCGTGACACATTGTCTAAAGAGGGAAAGAAATATACAAGGAGAGTGGATATGGGATCTATGATCCAAAAATAATGAGTATGTCATGGTACACACTAGAAGTGTCTCTCCAAATATCTAAATCCGAATGAGGAAAACTTGAAATAGTGATATGTATGAAAGAAATATAAGAACTAGAATGGGAGCTATAATGGGTAGTGTGTCAACATCAGGAGTGGGGAGCCTATTGTTGTGATTTGGATGCATACAACTAAGTATTGGGATGGGGTCAAGACTAGCAACATTGATGGGGTTGAGACGATGTAGAGGTGTTCTATGGTTATAATTGGTGTCATCCTTTGTTGATCTCTAGAAGCCCCTAGAGGAGGGGAGCACTGGAAAGAAGGAAGTGATCTACTGAGTGGAGGCCAGTCCCTACTGCAAATGTCATTGGAGGAGGGACTAAAGCAAATAGTAAACATGTTTTTTGGAAACTATGGCATGAACCTACAAATTCAGGAGCCTCATGCATGCAATTCTTGATCTTTCTCCTAATAATTACATAAAAAACATCAATTTCCTAAAGTTCACAATATTGCCATAGTTTTTATTGATTAAGGCCAACTGAGAAAGGACTGACAAAAGAAAAATTAACAGGGTTTCATAAGTGTGGTTTTTTTGGATTTTTATTTCATGGTTATCATGTTCAACCCCACTTTTCCCCATCTTTGGTCCCTCTTTTTGTCTAGAATTTATTTAACTAGCAAGAGTTGGAGCACTCCATATAAGTACAAGTACCAGAGCATGATGTCCCTAGCCTCTTTAGAATTCATATGTATTTTTTTATGCTACTGTTAGACAAATTTATGATGCAGCCTAGTCTAGGACTTGTGTTGCAGAATCTTAAGGGAAGCAAAGGTTGAGTAGGATTTGTGTTGGTCGTACTCAATAATTTGGGAATTCAACTGTCTAATGAAGACCGGGATTTTTATGTGTGCAATGCTCAGTATCATAGTTATTATTTGGGATTATATGTGGAGAAAATTCTAGAAGGTGTCCAATATGTAAGGTAAGCAAAGAAATCACATGTCATTTGTATATTGAGTTATTTTTTTATTGTTGTATGGGTATAATTAGAAAGAGGTAGTTGTATCAAAGGCTTATGAGTTGGGGTATTTATTAATGTCTACTTAAAATTTGTGTGTCAGAACATAAAATTGAAAAGTATAGAGATTTACCTTTACCATGTACCAAGGGGGCGTGGCTGGAAAATAATGGTACTGAACTAATTGATGGTAAGTTTAATGTCTCATGGTAGACCATGTCCCTCCTCACTCAGGATGAAACCTCCCCAAGGCATGCTATATATCTTGTACTATCCATCATGACATGATGCCCCAGTGGGTGTAAGTACTAATAAAATTGAGAAAAAAAGTTTAACATATCACAATTGATAGCAACACAAATCCTAAGCTATAATGTCCCATTTTTGGAAATTTTATCAAAATTGCCAATTCTTCAATTCTTTCACAATGTACTCAAATTCATCTTCTTACAACTCTAGTTATACGGATTCAATTGATCCAAAATTCCTCCAATTGATTTCAAAATTGGTGAGGAAGGTACCGAGGGGTGACGGGACATTATATCACATCTATCAGACATATAATCAACTGATATATCCAACCATGGTATACAACTTGTAAGGTAATAAGTTTCAGGACAAGACTAGTCAATTTGGGAGGTGGAAATCCCTCATGGGTCCCAGAACAAATCTCTTCACAACACTGTAAAACCTTCACTACAGTTGGGTATGATAATTGGCTCTGTTATCCAAAATTAATTAAGGTATATTTGAAGCATAATATGTGGTTTTTGGGTCGAATAGGTATCCAAGGAAACTCCATGAATTTACTACTAATTTTGAGGTTCCAACCCCTAATGGTAGATGACTCCAAATAGGTCCAAATTCTCTCGAATTGTACCATAAGGTGGATGAGTGATATAATAAATTAATTATAATTTTCAAGGGTGTATTATTACCTCCAAATTACTTCTAAAATTCTATATACAATTCTGAATAAGATAGATGCTTTAACTAGCAATTTTGGGGCTCAAACCCCCCTCGGGTAATTGCCAGAATGGCTTCCCAAATGTGTAGAAAATCACTTTGATTCTCAAATTGAAGCATGGTATGTATATAATACATTATCATAGACTCATATACTACCATGTCTGTTATCACTTCTTTCAATCAGATATAAAAAAACTAGTTTTGTACCCTTGGGGAAATGAGATGTAGTTCGTTCCAATTGCTATGAAATTCGACGCAATGGAAAAAAATTCTCCTTTAATTAATATGAAACCCATAATATGATTTAATTATATTCCCTTCATTCATAAATCATCAATATTTTACACATCCATTGAAATCCATCAATATTATAAGAGTTTACAACAAGGAAGTGGTGAAATTGCACTATTTATTTATTATTGATCAATAATACATGAGATTTCATGGAATTTAAAACTGATAAATATCTTAAAAGATATATAATATTATTTACATCATAATACAAAATTTTGGAGCAAGAGGATCTCCATGAAAAAGATAAATGGCTCACCAAGTGCACCTCACTCCATCGGGCTGAAATATGGTGAAAGAATGTGAGATGGGAGGGGGAATTAGCTGAATCCTGAAGTTTCCATGATATTATGTAACTGAACATGTATATTATAACTCCATTTAATATCATTTAAATACCTGAATTTCCTCTCCAATCAGAAACTAGGATGGGAATCTTTCACCCTCGAAATTGGCTCAAGCATGAACTAGTCACTCACTAGCTCTCTCTTCTCACAACAAAAAATTTCACAACTGATCAAAAATTCCATTCTCATGGATGATCCCTATATTTTATAAAAATTAATGGTCTCCTCAGCTTCCAAATACATCCATAAACTAAATCCAAGTCGAATTGGTGTGGCTTCTCATGCTATGCCATGTGGCGTCTCTCTTCACCTTCCATCTTCTCCCAAGTTGAGTAGGAACCAACTAGGATTCTCCAAGTCACATGAGAGATCTATTGGATGCTTTATTTTGACATGAAATTTCAGATATTTCATATTTCATCCTTCATATATGACTTGTGTCACAACTATCATAGAATCTCCATCATTGGTGTCATAGATGTCATAAGTGTAAGGGGAATGTAGCCAAGTGTCCATGAAACTACCCATTTGGCTCTTCCTTGATCATGTAAGTTATAATTCATCCCTAATTATACCTATGAAGTATATGGACAAGTATATTGACCTTATAATCCATCCAAAACATTATGATTTCCATATATTCTAAATTGCAAGAGGTGGATGTTATTTAACATAGGAATTCTAGCTTGAGTGGGCCCCATAGTCTCCATATGTCTCCATTTTTCCTAGCCATTTAATTATTCACTTGAATTCATTTAATTGAACTTATTAAATAAATATTTTATTCCTTCAAATTTCTAAACATCATTTATTTTCCCCCCCTTATTCCAAATCTCAAAGCTGCCACCCCCAATCTAGGAAACTAGTGATTTTCCTCCTTGGAAATTATTTGGCCTTTAGCATAAATTTGACAAATTTCATGAATATGGAAAGTGTGATTTGGCCATTGTGATGCAATGAAATATTTGGGACATTAAAAATCCTCCCCTCCCAATATTTCTTGTCCTCAAGCAATTTCAAACATGGTTGTTGAAGAACCTGCTTTCTGTATGATTCTTTGAGTTGCCATTGATCTCCCCACTTTGAGTCCTTGAAATTCCATGAAGATTTTAGAGAGGAACCACCATGATTTATTCTGAACTAATATGATTGAAATCACCTTATTAAGTGGGGAATACATCTACCATACTACTTGTTTGCCAAATAATTTGAAATCAATTGGACTAAAAACGATCCCAGGGTCCCATTGCTTGCATTGCACTCTAACAATTAAGAGTGCTCTCCAACCCAAAACATTAGGAAAGAGAATTCCTAGATTCCATTTTCTTGTATGAATTCTTCCAAACATCATGAGTACATAATATATATCATCAAAGTACATAACAACATAATACAAATGTACGTCAAGGAGGTGACACACCAAAAAATCATGAAAGTTCTTATACCTCCAAGTGAGTAGATTACCATTTTCCAAGTGCATACATGCTTCAAGTGACCAATCAAATCTGCTACAATGACATAGGTGAGGATCCCATGTCCTATAATTATTCTCCAAAAGTTTGTGATATGCATCATAATATTCATCCATGTATTCTTTAATCCAATAAGTGAATGAAGAATCTCCACTCAAATCTGAACCAAATAATGAGCAAGAAAAACAAGGAGACTTCAAATTACTCAAAGAAGTCTCACCCATACATCCATGACTGAGTGAATCATAAAGATATAACAATGTGTGTGGCTGGTAACAAAAATGTCCTCCCATCATAAATCTATTCACCCTAGCGTTGGATGAAGTTCCTCCAACATCAAATGAACCAAGTGTTGAGCAAGAAGAACCATGAGTCTTCAAGTGACTCAAATGCATATCATAGGTGCATTCATGTAGATGTGCATCATCAGAAAGTAACAAGGAATGCTGCTGCAAATGTTAATAANTAATCATCTATGTGTTCTTTCATCCCATAAGTGAATGGAGAACCTCCACCAAAATCTGAACAAAATAAGGAGCAAGGAAAACATGAAGACTTCAAGTGGCTCAAATAATTCTCATCAATGCACTCATGAATATGTATATCATCATGTAACATCATAGGATGTTGCTGCCAATAACAATGTTCTTCAATCATATAACTCTTCACCCAAGTGTGGGATGAAGTTCCTCCAACTTCATGTAGACTAGGAAAGGAGCAAAGAAAGTCATGAGTCTCCAAGTGACTCAAGTGAACATCATAGGTGCACCCATGGAGATGTGTACAATCATAATGTAAATAAGGATGATACTGAAATGTAAATAATATGATGTTATAATAATTCCATCATCAAAAGGAGAAATATAATGTACATGCTCTTCATGTGCCACAATAAAAAAGAAACCTTTCACCCATACTCCATTAGGATGAATGCTGCAAAATATGGAATTGTAGGATGTAGGAGAATGAACTAACTCACCCAAATCATCAAACAGTTCAGAATTTTAATCATGGTAAGGATCCATATGGGTAATATCATTCATCTCTTTCAAAAGTGTGAAACCTTTGTCATAGATTGGTTCCAATGTAGAGGAATCATGCTCTTCTTTAAAATTTACATAACCTTCATCAAGAGACAATTCAAGTTCCTCTTTGACCACATCAAGTGTTTGAATATCTTCAAGTTCAACTTCAAACCCATAAAGCACATTCAAATTTCCACATCTCTCATGATCATCCATGTCATGAGAATCCTACAAACAATATACCATTTAACAATATTTGATGTTGTACATTGCTCTTTGAATCTTCTCCATGTCTTCAAGGAAGGCTGGCTCCTCCAAGGAAGTGGCTCTCAAAAAATAATTTGATACCAATGCTTGAGTGTCATGGAGTATGCTAAGGGATTATTGGATATCCCTTTCACTCATCTTCAAGGATCCTTCAATGAAGGATGGTTCATGGGAGTGAACCTACTCTTCTTCTTCATTCTGGATTTGATCAACTCCTTGAAGCTCAAGTGGTGATGGGGAAGTTGATATTGGTTCTTCCTTTGATGCTACAAGGTATTTATATTTATGTTCATGAGAAATTTGGATTCATAAACATTTTCAGATCTGATCTCTGTGTCACCAACATAGATTTGTGAGCACCCATAATTAGGTACTCCTTCATAGTTAAAACATACATCAGTAGATGCCCTTTGGTCCATGTCCATAGTAGAATTTGTTTCAGAATGATATTAAATAGTTTCAAGGTACTCTTATTCCTTCTCATGTGATGTTTCATCATATTTTTCAAGGTAATTTGGGAGTGAATTTATATCTTCTTGATGTAATGCTTTTTCTTCTTCACCACCCACATAAATTTGTAGCTCCTTGGTCTCCTCCCTACTTATGCATTGATGATTATTCCTTAATGAGTTCTTATTTGAATTATTTGTCATAACTTCCTTCAACCAATCATTAAGGTTTTCAAAATTTATATTCTTATGTGTCTCTTCATGATGGGGACTTATACTACCCTTAAATTGGCTATCCATCAATTTGAATGCTTGTTTAACGTACCTAGTGATCTCCTCAGCACTTGACTTAATGACTTTCTTTAATTCATCTATACCATCCATAAATTCAATAGGTGCCAAGACCATGCTCTGATACCACTGTAATGTCCCATTTTTGGAAATTTTATCAAAATGGCCAATTCTTAAATTCTTTCAAAACCTACTCAAATTCATCTTCTTACAACTCTAGTTATATGGATTCAATTGATCCAAAATTCCTCCAATTTCTTTCAAAATTGGCGAGGAAGGTCCTGAGGGGCGATGGGACATATTATAAAATATATAAGACATATAAAAAACTGATATACCCAACCATCATCTGAAATTTTCAAGGGAATAAGTTTCGGGACAAGACCAGTCAATTTGGGAGGTGGAAATCCCGCCTGGGTCCTGGAACAAATAGCTCCAAATGCTCTCAAATTGTACCAGAAGGTGTATGAGTGATATAATAACTTAATTATAATATTAATGGGTCTATTTTATCTTTCTAATTACTTCTAAAATTCTATATCCAATTCTGAATAAGATAGATGTTTTAACTAGCAATTTTGGGGCTCAAATCCCCCCCGGGTAATTGCCGCAATGGATTCCCAAATGTGCAGAAACTCACCCAAATTATAAAATTGAATTAGGGGATGTGTATAAAACATTATCAGAGACTCATATTCAGAACCAATAGAAATTCCATGGCTGTTATCACTTCTTTCAATCAGATATAAAAAAACTAGTTTTGGACCCTTGGGGAAATGAGATGTAGTTTGCTCCAATTGCTATGAAATTCGACCCAATGGAAAAAAATTATCCTTTAGTGAATATTAAAACCCTAATATTCTTTAATTAAATTACCTTCATTCACAAATCATCAATATTTTACACATCCATTCAAATCTATGATTATTATAAGAGTTTAAAACAAGGAGGTGGGGAAATGACACTGTTTCTTTATTATTGATCAATAATACATGATATTTCTTAGCCTTTAGAATTGATAAATTTATGAGAAAATAAATAATATTATTTACATCAGAATACAAAATTATGGAGCAAGAGTAGCTCCCTCAAAAAGATAAATGGCTCACCAAGTGCGCCTCACTCCATCGGGCTGAAATATGGTGAAAGAATGTGAGATGGGAGGGGGAAAGAGCTGAATCATGAAGTGTGCACGAGCTGATGTAGATTCACCTACATGTTATAAATCCATTTAATCTCCTTGAAAAACCTGATTGGCCTCTCCAATCACCAATTAGGATGAGAATATTTCACCCTCGAAATTGGCTCAAGCATGAACTAGTCACTCACTAGCTCTCTCTCTTCACAACAACAAATTTCAGAACTGATCAAAAAGCCCCTTATAATGGATTCTCCCTGTATTTTATAAACATTAATGGTATCCTCAGCTTCCAAATACATCCATAAACCAAATCCAAGTCGAATTGGTGTGGCTTCTCATGCTATGCCATGTGGCCTCTCTCTTCACCTTCCATCTTCTCCCAAATTGAGTAGGAACCCATTGGGATTCTCCAAATCACATGAGAGATATATTGGATGCTCTATTTTGACCCGATATGTTAGATATGTCATATTTCAGCCTTCATATCTGACTTGTGTCATAACTGTTGTAATCCACCTGAATGGCACTTCTTCGTCCGAGTGCCGACATTCCCTATGTTGGCACACAAAAGGACATTTATGGATTGAAGGTTGCCTAAAACACTATAGATGGGAATATTATGAACTACATTTATCATCCATCCAGCTGGTTATTTTTATCTTTAAATATTTCAAGTGCTGTATGCACCTCTTCCTATATGCAACTCGCGTACATACATGCCTTTTATTAAAGCATATCGCGTGTTGTACATGAGTATCGGTAATTGCATGTCGCGTATAGATTTGTACGCGGGTTCCCCTTAGAGAAACTTGCGTGTCATACACGATTTTCCAGTGTTAATACCCACGTACACCTTCCTTTGACATTAAAAATAATAAATTGTGATTATCTGAGATTTGTTAAGCCCTTAACTATATTAACTATCTTAACTGTCTCAACCTCCTCAACCCTCGAAACTGCCTTATTTCACTAAGTATAAATAAAGGCCTTGGGGAGGGTATTAATCAATCATACTTGGAGAGCAAAGTTATGCTGGTGGAGTCTATTCAGAAGTCTTTAGAGCAGTGGAACTCGGAATCCTTTGGTTGCAGAGGAGTCCTTGTCTCAGGTGTTGGGTTGTAATCTGAACTCATTCACTATTGTTAATAAAGAGAATCCTTCTTCCATATGTGTCCAGAATATATTTCATGTATTATGGTTTTATGAATACTTATGATTAAGAACTTTGTTTATGATTTATATAACTTGTTTTATATACATGTATTATCTTGCACTTGGAGGATTTGCTTTTGATAGGTGAAGGAGAAGCATCCCTGAGGGCTTTGGAGAAGCAGTAGAGCAGAAGAGGACAAAGCTAGGATCAATCGCCATGTATCGAGTGAGTCTTTTCTTCCTCTTATTTAATTTTCTATACTCTAGAGTCGATTGCCTGCAAGTTTTATGTGTATGTTGGTAACCCTAGACCTTTGGTTATAAGGTGTTTATTCCTGTACAACAGAACTGGCGACTCTGCTGGGGAATCTAATCATGTCTCCTACATATCAGATAAGTCTAGTTGTTCTATATATGAGTAAAATTCTACCTTGGGTCATCTCTGTTTCATGCTTACTGTTTAAGGATTCAACCCAATGTTTGATCTTTATCCTAATCCCATCATTGTTATATCTATTATTTATTATGTCTCCCTTATTTTACCCAATTCCTAGTCACTATTGTGATCCATTGGAGGATCTATTGCCTTCCCTATCACAGCATGGTTCCGTTTTAGTACTTCTTGATGACGAATACCTAGAGTTTTGACGATCGTACCTCAGGATTCACTTTCATCATCGGTGAATTCCTTTGCTTCAGTTGTTAATTATTACTTATTGATTGACAAACTGTTGAATCCTTTCCATGTTCGACTTCAACCTACCTTTATTCACATGGCTTGGATTGTACTGGTTCTTTGGGATAGTTTATGAAGACCTTATTTCCTCACCTATGGACTAAGTTGCGCAATATTATGTTCTATTCATGTACACAGCTTCCAGATCTTTGAAGACTCATCATTATTTTATATTCTGGCTTTGATCCACCTTTGTAATATACATGGTCTAGTACCCGTATCATATGATGTACTCAAACATTGTAAAGGAGCTAGTGTTCCAGTATATTGAACATAGCATCCTCAGATATGACTTTATATATGACATTATTATGTATTTGTTTCAGGTACTATCTCTGCTCCATTGGATTTCTGAGT
The DNA here is from genome assembly GCA_001517045.1 of Pseudotsuga menziesii. Lineage (NCBI taxonomy): Eukaryota > Viridiplantae > Streptophyta > Pinopsida > Pinales > Pinaceae > Pseudotsuga > Pseudotsuga menziesii. The sequence goes on along the minus strand of LPNX010001175.1, from coordinate 468,219 downwards.
TCTCCAAAGATAAAGATTATAATGTATTTCGGCCATCGCTTCCCTCTGACCTCACACATTAGGGGGCATCTATTATCCACCTGAATGGTACTTCTCCGTCCGAGTGCCAACATTCCCTATGTTGGCACACAAAAGGACATTTATGGATTGAAGGTTTCCTGAAACACTATAGATGGGCATATTATGAACTAAATTTATCATCCATCCAGCTGGTTATTTTTATATTTAAATATGTCAAGTGTTGTATGCGACTCTTCCTATATGTAACTCGCATACATACGTGCCTTTTATTGAAGTATATCATGTGTTGTACATGAGTATCGGTAATTTCATCTCGCATACAGATTTGTACGTGGGTTCCCCTTAGAGAAACTCGCGTGTCATACGCGAGTTGCCAGTATTAATACTCGTGTACACCTTCCTTTGACATTAAAAATAATAAATCATGATTATCTAAGATTTTTTAACCCCTTAAATATAACTATCTTAACTGTCTCAACCTCCTCAACCCTCGAAACTACCTTATTTCACTAAGTATAAATAAAGGCCTCGGGGAGGGTATTAATCAATCATACTTGGAGAGCAAAGTTATGCTGGTGGAGTCTATTCAGAAGTCTTTGGAGTAATGTAACTCAGAATCCTTTGGTTGCAGAGGATTCCTTGTCTCAGGCATTGGGTTGTAATCTGAACTCATTCACTATTGTTAATAAAGAGAATCCTTCTTCCATATGTGTCCAGAAAATCTTTCATGTATTATGGTTTGATGAGTACTTATGATTAAGCACTTTGTATATGATTTATCTAACCTATTTTATATACATGTATTATCTTGCACTTGGAGGATTTGATTTTGATAGGTGAAGGAGAAGCATCCCTAAAGGCTTTGGAGAAGAAGCAAAGCAAAAGAGGACAAAGCTAGGATCAATCGCCGTGTATCGGGTGAGTCTTTTCTATCCTCTTATTTCCTTTTCTGTACTCTAGAGTCAATTGCTTGCAATTTTTATGAGTATGTTGGTAACCCCAATCCTTCTGTTATAAGGTTTTTATTTCTGTACAACAAATTTCATAGAATAGCCATCATTGGTGTCATATATGTCATAAGTGTAAGGGGAATCTAACCAAGTGTCCATAAAACTCCCCATTTGGATCTTCCTTGCTCATGTAAGTTACGCTTCATCCCCAATTAAAAATATGAAGTATATGTACATGTATATTGACCTTATAATCCATCCAATACATTAGGCTTTCCATAGATTTGAAATTACAAGAGGTGGATGCTATTTAACATAGGAATTCTAGATTGAGTGGGCCCCATAGTCTCCATATGTCTCCATTTTTCCTAGCCATTTCATTATTCACTTGCATTCATTTAATTGACCTTATTAAATAAATATTTTATTCCTTCTAATGTCTAAACATTATTTATTTTCCCCCCATTATTCCAAATCTCAAAGCTTCCACCCCCAACCTAGGGAACTAGTGATTTTCCTCCTTGGCAATTATTTGACATTTAGCGTCAATTTGACAAATTTCATGAATATGGAAAGTGTAATTTGGCCATTGTGACCCAGGTAGGAGTAAGCACATCCTAAAATAGGATTATATTCCTCCATAAATCACTTAATTTACCATCTAAGAAGGTGTATGAAAAACAATCCCAGTGCTTATATTTCTTTAAGGTCTTGGCTATTATTCATTTCTAATATTTAAATCTAGATTTATAAGTTTTGGGCCTGAATTTGTCAAAATAGATTTTAGATAATATCCTTGATTTGATAAAATATCATCTTATTTAGGTTAGCCAATCAAAACTTGGATTTCAATCTTTTTCAAGGCATTCAATTTCGAGTCTAGGAATCAAAATATTTCATACTATGTTGATGCCTCAACTCCTAAAAAATCTCAAGGTTGAGAGCCAATGCACGTAGTGTTTCCCAAAACACTTCCTTAATGTAACAAAATAGTAGATTCTCTATAAAGGGAATATTTGGTGTACATGTGTTGCATGGAAATCATTATGAGCTTGCATGCATCAATTATGGATCTCACTACACCACATTACCCATGCAAATGAATATTTGGCCCACATGTGCCATATGTGCCATTTGTGAAGATGGATGTATGCAACATCAAGCAAACATTATCCTAGTATTAGTCACATGACTTGGCTAAGGGTAGATGAGTCATAATGGGGAAGTGAATTCTCCCAAACAGTCTATGATAGAGTGGGGAGAATAGTCCCCAGATGAATAATAATGGGACCGTACCTTCTCTTGGTAACTCTTTGATGGAGTGGGGATATTAGTCCCATGTTAACTCCCTCGTTGAGAGGGAAGGATGATTTTATAGTGGCATTATCTCAAACAATTTGTGACAGAGTGGGGATATTTCTTGGACACCCTATGAATGGGTGGAGAGACCACTACATTGTCTCATGCACTCTATGATTTATTGGGGAGATCTCTCAGACACCCTGTGAAGGGGTGGAGAGGCCATTGCATTCTCCCAAACACTCTGTGATGGAGTGAGGATATCTATAGAACACCCTATGAATGGGTGGATAGTCCACAAAATTCTCTCAGAAACTATATGATAGAGTGGGGATATCTCTTGGACACCTTGTGAAGGGGTGGAGAGGCCACTGCATTCTCCCAAACACTTTGTGATGGAGTGGGAGATCTCTTGGACATCATGTGAAGGGATGGAGAGACCAACACATGCTCCTGGACACTCTATGAATGAGTGGGGAGCTCTCTTGGACATCATGTGATGTAATGGAGAAATTTAGTGTGTTCTCCTTAACACTCTTAGATAGAGTGGGGAGATATCTAAGACACCTTATGATGGGGTGGAGAGACTGGTGCATATAACTAGTGTATACTGGTGCATACTAGTGCATATTACATGTAGGCTATCTAATGGAATGAATTGAGCTAGTGTATGTGGACCCTCCAATGTACTGGGTTGAGTTGTTGACTCCTTGATAGAATAAGTTGAGTTGTTACATGTAGGTTCCCCAATGGATAGGGTTGAGTTGGTGAATATTGATTCCCTAATGGACTGGGTTTATTTGTTGACACTTGTCGATGGGTTGATACTGTGTTGGAGAACTTGCCTATGATATAGAGATGTTAGAGACAATTTTGATTTACAAACGATATCCATACGCAGTGTTACTATTATAGTATGATGATTCTTCCCTGGCTAAGAGGGATTGTTGATGTCGTATTTGTGTGAGGCCTCCTCACCAAGTCGACCTTAGAAAACATAATAATAAACAATGATTATTATGCATAAAAGACAAGTTACACCATATTAAGTGTGCAAGTTGGCCCTGATTAAAGTGAAAAAGAAAACATAAAGTCAACTATAAATAACAAGTTGAGTCACTCATTTTAACCCAACCAAGTTCACTTCACTCAAGGAAGAATTTTGCTACCAGTTAGAATAAGTATTTTTCGGGGTTCCGTATATTTGGAGGAGTTTCGCCTTTCTTCTTGGGGTTTATCGATCTTCTACTATATGTGATTACTATGTATTTGGATGTATGGTTTACTTTGAACTAAGATATCTATCAAAAGGTTGTTGCGTTTTATCCCTTGTGGTTTCCTAGGTCAAAATATTGTGTCTATTATTTCTATGCTTGGACGTTGTTCTTGTTAGCACCCTCTATGTTGAACAATTGAGGAAAGATATGATCAATAAATGATAAGGGCATATATTAAAATGGTAAAAGGTTAGTATTCATGAGTCTTTATCAAAATGTGCACTTTGATTAATTTACTGTACAATTGGAGGGTGTATATTTGTGATTGTGCAGATCTATGGTTGGAGAATGATCCGCTGGGAAAAGTTGCACGAGAAAGAAGTTTTGACAAAGAGCTGAATGGGTTGATAAAATAAAAAGATTGAAGGCCATGATATAAAGCAAATTAAATTTATTGTCATAAGGTAATCCCCGATGTGAAGATGCAAGGTTTAATGAGGAGAAAGGCCGAGGGATTCTGTAGAATCGATTTGATCCAACGGTTCAAATAGGAGATGAAATCTTATCAAGGGTTATAGTCTAATATGGAGCTCAAACTTGTGAGATAATTAAAATGGATGAGCAGTAGCAGAATTCAAACCAATTTCCACAAGGCATTTTTTTAGTAAGTTCCACTGAGGAAAGTGGTAAAGGAGAAACAGCTTGTTGGAGGTCCCAGAATCATTATTCATTGTATAAAAAGTGAGTTGACCAAGGTAAAGTTATTTTTGTTTGCATGTTGCCATTGAAAATAAGAAGGGATAGTGCACCATCGTTTTCAAAAATTCAATTCTTACATATCTGACAATTACTAGGTAAGCCTTAATACTTCGAGATTCCTATTGAAGACTGATTTTCGTTGTTTTATTATGGAGAAGGAGCAGAGTTTAGGGATATTGTGAAAGGTTCTGGATGAGAGAGAAGAAGTGGTTATTGATAGAGAAAGGAATGTGTTTGACCCTATTATGTCAGTATGTAGTGTATCATTCTCAAAAGAACGTTTATGGCTATATAAGTCACAGGGAAATGATATCTTAAATTTTTGCAATTCCTTCTTCTATTACTTAGCTGTCGAACAAACCCTATCTTTCCCTGAATTCGTCGAGTGGTGTGTAAACAATTATTCATCTTCCGAAAGAGTTATTATGAGTCATACAACTTAAAAAATCCAGAATTGACGCAAAATTTGTTCGTGGTATGTTAAGTCTGCCTGATAGTTTTCCTGTAAACCCTAAACCCTTCAATGAGCAAGTCCTCATTGATTTGTATAAAAATTGCAAAACTGAAGTCAGATGTCAGTTCTTGTCCAGTATTTTAAAACTTGGTCAGTCGTTAGAGGGTTTATTTTTGGCATAAAATGTCAGTATTTTCAAAGATGAATTCCAATTGGTCATGTCAATGATTTGTCAAGTTTTAGGTCTAGATGATGATAAGCATGTCAGTGAAGTCATTTTTGGTTTTTTTCTAAGTATAGGCTCGACTGACCATGAATCAAATTTAGTCCCTTGTTTCAATATTGGTGAGTTTTTAGCCGAAGTAATCCACACCCAATTAGTTGAATTTCTTAAAGTTAGGTTCTTCAGGTACCAGTCATATTTGTTGAACATGTTATTGTGTTCAAATGTGTCAGAGTTGCAGTTCTTATCTACCATGTTTTATCCCGACCTTCCAAAACATATCAACATGTTCGAGTTAGTGAATAGGATTATGGCTAAAATATACAAAATTCTTTTCAATGATGTCTTACCTAGGGTATTGGAAGACATGAGAATCATGTTTCAATATTCTTCAGAGGACAAAACAGGATATTGGTTTTTACACAAAGAATTTACTGTTATAAGAGTGTATGGGTTCACCGGAGAATGATACAGGTTACCTTCCTTCTTGACTCTAAGAATATTTGCATTAGAGTTCATGAGACAAAGGTTGTATGCAGAAGAGGAACACTTTGAAGTGTTTAAAAAATGTTCTGATGTTGAATTCCCTCTCAAAGTCGGTCCTTTCATTTTTAAGAATAAAAGTGCTCTGTTAGTGATTGAGAAATTATTGGAAGTTATGGACTTTCAAAAAGAGGAAAAAGTGAATTATGACCCACCCCCGATTATTTCTCAGAGAAGGAAACTAAACAAAAACAAGCCATTTGATCATCAAATTGTTGAGGGATTAGATAAAATGGAAAATCTGTCTAATTTTGAAGAAAATACAGAAGCTAATGAAGATAAGAGGGACAAATTGGCTGTAACAGTTCAAATGTATGTTAATTCCAGTGTTATGAATAAAAGGACTCTTTCTGAAGCAGATGGCATGGAAGTAGATGAAGGGATTTCTAATAAAAAAATCAAAATGCATCCTCAGAATGAGCTAACCATTTCAGAAGAAGTATTTTCAGAAGATTTAAAGAAAATGGTTTTGTTCAAAAAAAGTTTCTACAAATGAATCAATATTATTTTGGAGATGAAGGTAAAAAAAAGTCCATTTCTCGTTACAAATCTAGGAGAGAGCTAATGTCGAGTTATGCTGATAAAGAAATGCATTCATTGGAGGAAACTAAGAATCTGTTTCCTTGAGTTAGGAAATAAATCAATCAAGAAACTTCATTGATTTATACTCGAGATGCATAGAGGAATACCCTAAAATTTGTTGTGGTAAGTGATAAGAAGGTGTTTGAGATGGAGGTGAAGCTGGATAAAATTAGTGTTCTTGATAAAATACAGCTCAACAAACAAACCGAAGATGCCATTTATTCTGATTTGTTACATGCAACTATGAAAATTACTAAATTGCAATCTCTTGTAGATAAAATGGAAATTCAATTAAAACATGAGAAAGTTGAAAATAAGGCCAATTTGATTCAAATAAAGAAGTTACAATGAGATATCATAAGCTTAGGGACTAAACCAAATAACGTGCAAGTGACGAAGAAGCTTCTAGAAGAGAAAGATAATACCATTCAAGTGTTGAAAAATAAGCTTAAGGTCCCTAACACTGAACATGTTCAATCTTCAGAATTGTTTGCATTACAAGAAAAAGAGAAAGTCTACCAGGAAATGATGGATTATAAAGGAAAATTATTGAAGATGCAGGAGGAGAAAGACAAGTGGGAAACAGAAAAAGATGAGTTGATAGATCAAATTGCAAGATTAAATAAAGATCAAAATGATGAAAAATAAGTTATGGAAGAATTAATGAATCAACCTTTCGTATATACTGATGAACCCCTTGTTAATGTTGAAAAAGCATTAAATGAATTTTCTGTAGATGCTTTACTAGTTCCCATGTCTTAGGTGAGTTTGAAGGAAGTGTAAATTAAAGGATTAAAGGATGAGAATGAAAAGATCAAGTTAGAATTGGCTAAAAGTATTGAAGAGAAGAATAAAGCATGGAATGAGAAGAGCCAATTACAGAAAAAAATCAGTGAATTAAAAGAGAGAAATATTGGATTTTATTGGAGAAATAAACCCAAATTCTTCAGGACAACATAAATGGATTTTAACAGCTACAGAATTTTTCATGAAGTGGATTCAAGCAATACCTACCAGGAGAGCTACTGAGACAGTGATTATGGATTTTCTTGAAGAAAATATATTGGCTAGGTTTGGTTGTCCCAGAATAATTGTGACTAACAATGCAACAGCTTTTAAGTCCAAAAAGTTGATTAATTTTTGTCATGAATATCATATCAGTCTAAATCATTCAATTGCTTACTATCCACAGGGAAACGGACTGGTGGAGTATTCTAATAAGAGTTTGGTGAAAATTATTAAGAAGTTTTTAGAATATAACAAAAGAGCTTGGCACACCAAGATTAAGTATGCTTTGTGGGATGATAGAATTAGCACTAAAAGGGAAATTGGAATGTCTCATTTTCAGTTGGTGTATGGAACTCAAGTCATTTTTCTAGCATCGTTTGGTGTACCAGTTATGAAATATTTTTAGGAATGGTAGGATGAGCCGAACCATATGTAGATAAGAATAAACCAGATTATCGAATCGGAGGAGCAAAGAAATAAATCTTATGATAAAGTGCAGATACATCAAGAAAAAATGAAAAATACCTTTGATAGAAGGGTGAAAGAAGAGCAGTTACAAATTGATGACTTGGTATTAAAATGGGATGTTCCTAGGGAAGATAAGCATGGAAAATTTGACCACATGTGGGTAGGTCCTTATGTTATTGTAGGTCACAGAGGAGAAAATGCATTCAATCTAGAATATCAAAATGGGGTTTTCCTGGATAATGGCCCTGTTAATGGAAGATATTGAAAACACTGCCTGTCCTAAGGAGGAAGGTAAAATTTGTACCATAGTTTGTAAATATTT
>LPNX010001175.1:351667-459850 GCA_001517045.1 Pseudotsuga menziesii | reverse complement strand
TTGAAAAATTAAAAGTTTGGAGGTTTTTAGATACAAAATTCAGAAGCAAGCACCTAGTCTATGAGTTCTTTGATACCTCACAAGGAGGAGATCATCCCGAGTTGGAGCGAGTTGTTAGGAAATATATGATCAATAAATGATAAGGACATATATTAAAATGGTAAAAGGTTAGCATTCATGAGTCTTTATCAAAATGTGCTCTTTGATTAATTTACTGTGCAATTGGAGGGTGTAGATTTGTGATTGTGCAGATCTACGGTTGCAAAACGATCCACTGGGAAAAGTTGCATGAGAAAGAATTTTTCATGAAGAGTGGAATGGGTTAATAAAATAACAAGATCAATGGCCAAGAGATCAATCAAATTAAATATATGGTCATAAGGTAATCCACGATGTGAAGATGCAAGGTTGAATGAAGAGAAAGGCCAACAGACTGCGTATAATGGATTTGATCCAACGGTTCAAATAGGAGATGAAATCTTATCAATGGTTATAGTCTAATTCAGAGCTCAAACTTCTGAGATAATTAAAATGGATGAGCGGTAGCAGAATTCAAACCACTTTCCATGTGGTGTTTTTTAGTGAGTTCTGCTGAAGAAAGTGGTAAAGGAGAAACAACTTGTTGGAGGTCCCGAAATCATTATTCATTGTATAAAAAGTGATTTGACGAAGGTAAAGTTATTTTAGTTTGCACATTTCCATTGAAAAGAAGAAGGGACAATGCACCATCATTTTTCAAAATTCAATTCTTACATATCTGACAATTACCAGCTAAGCCTTAAAACTCCGAGATTCCTATTGAAGACTTATTGTCATTGTTTTAATATGGAGAAGCAACAGAGTTCAGGGATATTGTGTAGGGTTCTAGAAGAGAGAGAAGAAGTGGTTATTGATAGAGAAAGGAATGTGTTTGACCTTTTTTTGTCAGTATGCAGTGTATCAGTCTCAAAAGAACATTTATGGCAGTATAAGTCATAGGGAAATTACATCTTAAATGTCTGCAATTCTTTCTTGTATTACGTTGTTGTAAAACAAACCCTACCTTTCCTTGAATTCGTCAAGTGGTGTGCAAATAGTTATTCATCTTCTGAAAGAGTTATTATGAGTCATACAAATTAAAAAATCCTCTATAGAATTGACACGAAATCTGTTCACGGGATGTTAAGTCTTACTGATATTTTTCCTATAAACCCTGAATCCTTCAATGAGCAAGTCCTGATTGAGTTGTATAAAAATTGTGAAACTGAAGTCAGATGTCAGTTCTTGTCCAGTATTTTAAAATTTGGTCAGTCGTTAGAGGGTTTATTTTTTCCATACAATGTAAGTATTTTCAAATATGAAGTCCAATTGTTCATGTCAATGACTAGTCAAGTTTTGGGTCTAGATGATGATAAGCATGTTAGTGAAGTCATTTTGGTTTTTTTGCTAATTATAGGTTAGACTGACCATGAATCAAATGTAGTCCCTTGTTTCAATCTTGATGAGTTTTTAGGCGAAGTAATCCATACCCAATTAGTTGAATTTCATAAAGTTAGGTTCTTCAGGTACCAGTCATATTTGTTGAACATGTTATTGTGTTCAGATGTGTCAGAGTTGCAGTTCTTATCTACCATGTTTTCTCCAAACCTTTCAAAATAGATCAACATGTTCGAGTTCGTGAATACGATTATGGCTGAAATATACAAAATGCTTTTCGATGATGTCTTACCTAGGGTATTGGAACACATGAGAATCATGTTGCAATCTTCTTCAGAATACAAAATAGGAGTTTGGTTTTTACACAAAGAATTTACTGTTATAAGAGTTTATGGGTTCACTGGAGAACCATACAGGTTACCTGCCTTCTTGACTCTAAGAATATTTGCATTAGATTTCATGAGGCAAAGGTTGTATGTAGAAGAGGAACACTTCAGAGCGTTTAAAAAATATTCTGATGTTAAATTCCCTCTCAAAGTCGGTCCTTTCATTTTTAAGATAAAAAGCACTCTGTTAGTGATTGAGAAATTACTCGAAGTTATGGACTTTCAAAAAGAGGAAAAAGTGAATTATGATCCACGCCAGATTATTTCTCAGAGAAGGAAACTAAACAAAAACAAGCCATTTGATCATCAAATTGTTGAGGGATTAGATAAAATGGCAAATCTACCTAATTTTGAACAAAATACATAAGCTAATGAAGATAAGAGGGAAAAATTGGCTGTAACAGTTCAAATGTCTATTAATTCTAGTGTTATGAATAAAAGGACTCTTTTTGAAGAATATGGCATCAACATAGATGAAGGGATTTCTAATAAAAATATCAAAACGCATCCTCAGAATGAGCTAACCATTTCAGAAGAAATATTTTCAGAAGATTTAAAGAAAATGGTTTTGTTTCAGAAAACGTCTGTGCAAATGCATCAATATTATTTTGGAGATGAAGGTAAAACAGAGTCCAGTTCTTGTTATAAATATATGATAGAGCGGATGTCGAGTTATGCTAATAAAGAAATGCATTCATTGGAGGAAACAAAGAAGCTGCTTCCCCGAGTTAGGAATTTAATCAATAAAATAACTTCATTTATTTCTACACAAGATGCAGAGAGTTATACCCTAATATTTGTTGTGGTAAGTTAAAAAAAGGTGTTTGAGATGGAGGTGAAGCTAGATAAAATTAGTGTTCCTGATAAAATACAGCTCCATAAACAAACCAGAGATGTCATTTATTATGATTTGTTACATGCAACTATGAAAATTACTAAATTGCAATCTCTTGTAGATAAAATGGAAATTCAATTAAAATATGAGAAAGTGTAAAATCAGGCCAATTTGATTCAAATAAAGAAGTTACAGCGAGATATCATAAGCTTAGGGACTGAACCAAATAATGTGCAAGCGACGAAGAAGCTTATAGAAGAGAAAGATAATACCATTCAAGTGTTGAAAAAGAAGCTTAAATTCCCCAACAATGAACATGTTCAATATTGAGAATTGTTTGCATTACAGGAAGAAAAAGAGAAAGTCTACCAGGAAATGATGGATTATAAAGGAAAATTATTGAAGATGCAGGAGGAGAAAGACAAGTGTGAAACAGAAAAAGCTGAGTTGATAGCTCAGATTGCAAGGTTAAATAAATATCAAAATGATGAAAAAGAAGTTATGGAAGAATTGATGAATCAACCTTTTGTTGAAACTGATGAACCCCTTATTAATGTTGAAAAACCATTAAATGAATTTTCTGCAGATGATTTATTAGTTCCCATGTCTCAGGTGAGTTTGAAGGAAGTGGAAATTAAAGGATTAAAGGATGAGAATGAAAAGATGAAGTCAGAATTGGATAAAAATATTGAAGATAAGAATAAATCCTGGAATGAGAACAACCAATTACAGAAAAAATTCAATGAATTAAAAGAGAGAAATACAGGAAAATATCCTTCACAGGGAGCTAAACATTTGAACTGGGATACTTTGTCTGTAGAAATCACTAAATTCAAACATTATTTAAATTTTATTGATGATGAAAGTGCCTTGGTAAATTTGGATGCTCAGAGATTGAAATTAGGAAATGAAACCATGGAAAAGAAATCTTTGAATACTACTCATAATGCTGTGAATTTATTGAATTCTCTGACATATCAAAATCTGAAGGATATTAGGATCAAGGACAAGGTAGCAATAATTGTGTTTTGGGTGAATAATTTTATCAATAAACATCAACTTATGAAATTTGTGCAAGATGAAGAGAATCAGATGTCTTCTCAAATCAAAGATTTCAGGACGGCTTTTCAAAATTTATTTGATGATGCCCTACCTTCTTTTTGGGATGGCGAAGGATGCTTGTTTTCCTAGGAACAATATCATATCTTATTGGTACAAAATCGCATGGATCATTCTAAATTTGAAGATTTAGTCAAAGGATTAACAGGAAAGGTCATTGTTGAAAACTTGACAGAAGACTTTGAAATATTGGACAGGTTTTTAATTATTAAAAAAGGATTACTAGCTGTGTCTTATGAATCTTATGTGGATTTGGAGGTGTCAAAAAGAGAGATGACCGAGTATGACACTCCAAAGATAGAATAGTGGAAAATTGTGGAAAATTTTGGGAAAACCAAATACATATTACATTCACAAAAACAAATGTTACAGTTTTGGGAAACTGTTTGTTCGTGATGCCTTGTAGTTATGAATTTTGCTATAATCAAGCAATCTATTATTTCAAACAACGCATGTAATTATTTTTCCTAGTTATTAGGGAAATGGTTATAAGAAACTTATGATTAACAATTAGTTTGTTTTTTACGTTCTTAGAAGAAACTATTTTGTATATATTTGAATTTTATTGATGTATCAAGGGTTGAAACCCGCAATATTGGACTGATGTTTTGTGAGAACCTTTTTGAATAAAATTACAGAGTCGAATGCTAGTTTATATTCAAAGATTCATGTGTTGTTTATGTTACAGTCTATGCTCTCTTTGCTTGTGAATGTTTTCTAAGTGCTTATATTCCATTATGTTTTCTTTCATGTCTGAACACAATGTTTAATAGTTTCGTAATTCATACATGTATGGTATGTCTATTATTTCAGATATTCACAAACATTTCTTCTAAAGTTGATATGGAATTCATCCTGTGATGCTCTATATTAATGGATTGTTCATGTTTCTTTCCTATTTCCTGAAAAATCAATGAATGACTGTAGCTGAATAATTATCTTGCCTTTGTTGAAATTTTGAGTAGGAAACTTTGTATTATCTTCATTTGTTTTGACTCCATAGCCCAATGGTTATATGTTTTGTTTCAACCATTTGCATAACTTAAAATTGTTGACTCCAAAATCTATCGTTGTTAAATTTATATTTGAGATATCCCTCTCTGGAATGAAAATCCAGTTTCTTTCTGAAAGTGGTTTTGTTGTTACCATGAGATTAGTTTTCACAAGGCTTAGGTATATTTTGAGTGATAAAAAATTGGCACCACTACCGGGGATTGAAGGTGCAAATCGGCCCTGGGAGGAACGACAAAGTTTATAAAGGATCAAGAAAAATATTTCTATGGGAAAACAAAAAAATTTGTGTGAAGAAGGTTGTACATTTTCCCTGGTGATTCCAGTTTAAATTATTTCAAGATTTCAAAATACATCCTGGCTTCAAAAAGACATACACGAGGTAATTCTAATATTGAAGTTTTACAAAGTTTGGAAGATCCAGAAAAAATATTTAGAAAAAGAGACAAAGAAAAAATAGATATTTCTGTATTTGGTGCATCATCTTCTCAAGATTTTCATAGCACCCTTGATCAAGAATGGGAAATTAATGTTGAAAAGGGTCTGTTGAAATCTAAATCTGAGTCTGATCCTAAAAATATTGAATCCAATCCTCATATATTAGAATCCTATTTACTTGAATCTCTTTGGAGAGATCTTCAACAGTCTCCGAAGGTTGAAGAAATATCTATTGTTCAAACCATTCAAAATTCCTTAGTTCATCCAAATCCACCTAGACCCATGGAAGCTAGATTTGCTCCTTTACATTTTCCTGTTGTATTGCATGACCTTCCCAAAATTATTCCTAGAGAATTTCTTTATTTGATGGAGAGGGAGGTATAACAACAAAGCAACATGTGGAAAAATTTGAAGATTTTATTGACTTGGAGGAATTTGATTATGTAGATGTTAAAATGAGGTTGTTTGCTCAAAGGCTATCAAGGGAAGCAAAGAAATGGTTTAAATATTTTCCAGCTGCATCCATTCTGACACTTCAAGCTTTTCAAAATTCATTTTTAGAAAGGTGGGATGATAAACAAAGCCCTTTATAGCTTCTTTCTTAATACAATAATCTTAAGAAAGGAGGTTTTGAATCTGTTCATGAATTTTCAAGTAGGTTTATGAGAGTTTATAATTCCATCCCAGATGATATAAATCCTTTTGTAGCTGATTCTAAAATCCATTATGCTGAGGCCTTTGACAATGACTTTGCATTTTGATTAAGTGAGAGAAAGTCAATGAGTCTTGCTACTATGTTCATTGATTCTTTAGAAGTGGAAGCAAATATGATGGCAAGTGGAAAGATGAAACAAATAGATCTTGATAGGAGGAAAATTAGAGAAGAAAATATGCCTTCTACTTCTTCTTCTGCAAATGATATTAAATTTGAAATGATGTTAAAAACAATGGAGAAGTTAATGGATAGATTGACTATGGAAAATCAATAATTTAATAGAGAACAGGCTGAGCCTCAAATCAGAAATCCAAATTTTAGAAGGCCAAATCCTCCTATGCCTCCACAAAATAGGCAGAGAGATATGAGAAATCCAAGGAATCAAGAAGAAGAACAGATTCGACAACCTTTCCCTAAGAATTATGTTGTAGATGAAGAAGATCCCACTGAAAATGAAATTCATCTTTTCAGGGAATTAGATTCTGAGATATACCTCACTGAAGAAGAACATCATATGTTTGCACAGGAAGATGGTAATAATGATTTTGAGAAGGAATCAAAGTAGTATCAGAGGGGTTATTTGCATGCTATGGATGATGCACAAAGGAAGATTAGGTTCAGAAATAGAGATGTTGTTGTAAATAAAGGGATGACAAATTCAAACCATCCTTCCACTAGTTAATTAAATACAGAGAAAGGAAATGAAATACAAAAAGATCCTGTTGTGAATAAAGAAGTTGAGAATAAAACAAAAACAAAAAATGAAACAAATGGCACCAACGGATGTAGAGAAAGTTACTGCTATCTTCAATCTGCAGAATGAACTTTCAAAATTGAAGTTTTCTGTTCCTTTTAATGAGTTGTTGTGGAATAATGAATACAAGGATACAATAACCAGAAAGGTTAAAGGTCAAGTAGAGTTTCAATCAGACATTTTAGAATTGACAGATGATAATCCTACTATTTCATTTGGGCCAAAGGTTGAAAATATAGATGATGAAGAAGTTCCTCCATTTTATTTGAGTTTGAATGTGAATGATACGGTTGTACATAATTCCATGTTAGACTCAGGTGCATCACATAATTTAATGCCTAAAGGAGTGGTGTAAAGTTTGGGGTTGGAAATTATGAGGCCATATAAATATTTGTATTCCTTTGAATCTAAGAGGGTGAAGTGTCTTGGTTTGATTAAATATATGGTAGCATCTTTAAATAAATTTCCATCCAAAACAGTAGTGATGGATGTTGTAGTAGTAGATATTCCACCAAAATTTTAAGTATTGTTATCAAGATCTTGGACTTCAAATTTAAAGTGTAGTTTACAAATGGACATGTCATACGCTACTATTCCTGTCGAAAATGGGAGTAGAAGGTTATACAGTGAGAAGAGAACACCTTATGTAGTAATCAGCCAAGATAGACCTGATATTCATCATATATATGCCGTTGATACTGATTTGGGATCTTCTATTTTCTTTAATGATGTTGTTCCATGTGATCTAGAATCTACAATGCAAACTAAATCTAAAAACAATGAAGAAAGAGAAAAGGAGCAAGATGCTCTAGGAAAGAAACAGAAAAGAGAATGATTGTGGACTATGTATTTTGATGGGTCCATGGCAAAGGTTGGTGCTAGTGTTGGAGTATACATAATTTATCATATCAGGGATTTTAAAGCTTTATCATATAAACTAACATTTGAATGCACAAATAATGTAGCCGAGTATGAAGCTTTATTACTTGGGCTGCATGCATTGAAAGATTTGGGAGCGCAAAGGATACGAGTTCTGGGAGATTCAAAGCTTGTAATAAACCAAGTGAATGACAGTTATCAAACCAGACATCCCCAGATGAGGGCTTATAAAAATGAAGTATGGGACATGTTTGGTAACTATTTTACAGAACATACAATTAGGGCGGTTCCTAGATATGAAAATACAGTAGTTGATTCCTTAGCAGTTGCTGCTGGTAAATTTAAAACTCCAAGTGCTGGTAAAAGAGAATACCAAGTGGATATTGTAAATAGACCATCCATACCTGATAATTTTAAATATTGGCAGGTATTTGAAGATGATATGCAAACAAAAAGATTTTTACAATTATTTGGGGAATTTGTGAATACTCATATTGATGGTGAAAATGATAATTGTGAAAATTTCCAAGATCTTGAAGAAAGTGAAGAAGAAATGATTAATACTGAAAAGTTAAAGGGAACTCTAGGAGGAAAGGATATCATTCAATTAAAACCTAATTTTATTCCAAGAGGTTTAATTCCCTTAGAGAAGCTTTTTGATCAAAATGATGTTGCAAAATATCCAAAAGTGAAACCTCCTGACAATGCTATTGAGGATAAAAATATTGGTACTAAAGAAAGTCCAAAGATTGTGAAGCTGTCTAAAAATTTGCCTGCCAAAGAAAAAGAAGAGTACATGAACTTGATGAAGAAATATGCAGATGTATTTGCCTAGAGTTATGAGGATCTCGAGGAATATGATACTTCAATAATACAACATACTATTCCAATCAAACCTGGAGAAAAAACTTTCAGACAAAAAAGAAGGATAAATCCAAAGTTGTTTCCAGTTATTGAGAAGAAGATCAAAAAATTGTTTGATGCCAAAATTATTGTGATTTTGAGATTCTCAAGGTGGGTTGCTAATTTGGTTCCTGTCAGAAATAAAAATGGAGAAATAAGGATTTGTATAGATTTTAGGAATTTGAATAAAGTCTCAATGAAAGATAATTACCCCTTACGAGAGATGGATCATATTTTAAAGAAAGTGGTCAGAGAAGAAATAATTTCAACTATGGATTGGTTTTCAGGGTATAATCAGATCAAAGTGTTACCTAAAGATCAAGAAAATACCGCTTTTACCACACCATGGCGAACTTTTATGTATGTAAAGATACCTTTTGGTTTGATGAATGCAGGGGCTACCTTCCAACGTGCCATGGATATTGATTTTGCAGGAGAAATAGGTAAATTTGTCGTAATTTATATGGATGATATCATAGTATATTCAATATCTAACAGGGAGCATATTCACCATTTGGAAAACGTTTTTATAAAATGCAGAAAATTTGGTATATCATTGAATCCAAAAAAATCCAATTTCGCATTAGAGGAAGGGAAGTTATTGGGTCACATCATTTCAAAGGATGGAATAAAGATTGATCCAGATAGATTAAATGCAATTTTGAAGGTAGGACAACCAAGAAGAAAAAAAGAAATACAATCGTTCCTGGGGCAGGTAAATTTCTTGAGAAGGTTTATTCCCAGTTTTGTTGAAATATTAGTGCATATAAAAAATATGCTGAGAAAGGGTCATGAAATAAAGTGAACAACAAAGGCTACAAAATATTTTAAATAAATAAAGCAAGCCATTTCAGAAGCTCCTATGCTGGTGAGTCCAAACTTCAATAAAGATTTCTTAATATTTTCATATGCTTCAGAACATACTATTGCTGCAGTCTTGTTACAAAAGAATAACAAAAATATGGAGCAACCTATAGCCTTTTTTAGTAATATTGTTATACAAAATTCCTATCACCATCATGTGATAAGACCTTTGAAATACCTACTTTCCCTGAATCCCAGCACTTGGAGTGGAAACTCATACCATTTTGTCAATATTTCATAAAAATGCTTAGCACCGTACTTTCCCCTTTGTCCATGAGTGGTACCTTGCTCACACCTACTATCCCTTGTTATACACAAGCGGTGCCACCACTTATGGCCCTTAGTCCCTTAGTCCATAATCGTTTCTTACCTAAACCACTCTGTCATTGAAGGAGAAAAGCGGTACCCTGGGTAAAATGGGAAAAATAGAAGTTTCTCGAGGCTTCTAGATGATGAGCCTCATGTCCTCCCTTATCCCTATCATTGTGGGTCAATTGGGCTCGAGATCCCTCATCATAGGATCTTAGAGGCCACCTGATCCACAAATATCTCAGCCATTCCTATCCATTGAGCCTTATAAATACAAGCTCATATCCATGGTTGAGGGGAGAACTCTTAAGGTATTGTTATGCTGTTGGATTGATCACTTGGCCAAGCCATTTGGGAGCATAGAGAGAAAGTTGGAGCTTATGGGGATAAAAGTGTTTGGTTTCATGGAGATGCATGTCAACACTAAGGCTTAATTTGTTGTAAACTTCTCCATTTCATCTTAATGCAAAGCTGATTTCTGTCCCACATTATTGTTGTTGTTTGATTTCACATGTAAATGTTGTTGGATTCCTTAGTCACTGACATGGATTAGTAGATTATGTTTTGGTAGCTTTGATGTGTTAGCATGTTTAATCTTACTATAGGTAGACAGGTTTACTATTAAGGCATTACATTCCAGGTATCTATGGCATCTAGGGAGGGTCTTCATCCTTTGTCATTCATTTGTTCTGGATCTGAACCATTCAAACCAGAGGAACACCTTGCTGTCCACAGAAGGTGAAATATTCCTGCTAACAAAGCTGGAAACTCCACTGGGAGATATATGTATCAATTGTTTTGATCTTCCTTGGTTCTTCAACTCTTATCCGAATCCAGGATCCTTCTCCAACTCTCTTCAGTCATATTTTCTATCCGACTCAGTGAATTTGGGTTTGAAACTTCTAGATCTGTTCAAATATGAATCATTTTGACCTTTCATGCTCTATTTTTATGCTCAATCTATCAGCTTTTACCCTGATCTGGTCTTTTTCTGACTTGATCTATCATTCTCCTTGTGTTTTGGATTTTTATAGGGAACCACGCCTATGTAGTGTACGAAAAGCAGTGCCACCACCTGAACAGAGTGGGCAGTACGTGGTGCCACTGCCTATATCCTATTGGCGAGAAGTGGTGCTAGGATAGAACCTCTTTGTCAACACCCGAGAAGCACGGTGCCAGGTAGGCATCATTCCAAGACCTCCTTTTCCTCATTTTTTGTAAAAATTTGAGTTGTTTTGCTTTTAGTCCTGCACTTTCATGCTTGTTTGTCATAATCTAATGCTTGTGGTTTGGAATTTTATGGTTTAAGACTGGTTTGATTGAGAAATTCAAAAGCTAGATTAGGATTTTTTATTGTTCATTCACTTCTGTGCTTGTTGGTTGTGTTTGCAAAAGGATTTCTTATTTTTTGAAAAGCTTAAGGTGTTAGTAAGATCTCTTTTCATTTTTGTTATATAGACTAAAATAAGAACATTTGATTAGCATCTTAGTTTCATTTCTTGTTTGCATAGAGAACTTATTTTTCCTTCCTTTAAAAAATAAATTTTTTGACTGACATTAGGTTATCATCATTAAGCATTGGACAGTGGATCTCTGATTGGCTTTACGAGCTTTCAGACTCTTCATGTTCTTTTGCCTCTTATGCATTTAGTACTACCTCAATCAAAATAAAAAATATGGTAGTTTTAAGTTAGATTTGCCTATGTTTTAAGAGAAAACTGAAAAAAGAGAGTGCATTTGCATGTAGTGTGCTTCTTGGTTTTATTTTAGGAAAAGAGATTCTTCCCCTTCTTATTGCTTTTAGAAAAGAGAAATCAGTTCAAAAAGTGTTGCTTGTCTTTGATTTTGTGTTCAAGACTGTTGTTTGGAAGTATTTTTTGTTTTGAAACAAAAGAAAATACTTTCCGTAAGTAGGCACACTGAATGGTAAAGTGAAATATTTGCACACGCATACAGCATGGTTTTACTTTTCTGTCAAAACATCATACATTCACCTAACTGTCCACTTTAAAATTAACGGTAGTTATAGGCTAAAATTTACGTAGCAATTGGAGTGATAGGTTAGAGACATGTTTGGGCGTCGTTAAGTGTAGGAGCTGTCATTATTTGTCCGCATTACATTCTAGGACTCGCGCAGTTCTTCCACATACCATCGGTATAATGAACGGCCTTTCACGTACCCTTGAGGTATATAGAAAGGTACTTCATGTACTCGATTGTATATCGAAAGGCCCCTTGTGTACGGTTATGCATTAGACAACACTACTACTAATTCGAGCTCCCATGTACCTTGAATATATCGGGAGACCCCACTAGGATACCCTATCCATTTGAGAAAAGCCCTTTGTCCATCATGCATGGAGCCATACACTAAAAAAAGCATTCGGGGAGATTACTAAGCACTTACCCTCGATGTATATCATGAGTGGCACCTTCTTGACAATCCTGGTGAGAGACCTAACTATTTGAACTTCTCCTATCATTTTAAGTTTGTTTGTTTTGACCTATAGCTTGTGTAGGGAAAAATTTTGGTGTGTTTTCTAGATTTTCAGACCCTAGGTTAGATAGGAACTATACAAACTGGCTGAGTTAAGACAGTCCAGAAGAGTATGGGGCTTGCCACCCGATTTTATTCCTAGTTCAGGAGAAAATCCAATGGAAGATATCGACCAAGGAGATGCTACCACCTCCCAAGTGGGAGATAGTGTGGTTGCAGAAAGTGGAGAACCATATTCTTCACACTCACCTCCCTTAGTCCAACAACCTTCTCAGATAAATACCTCATTCCATTCTCCCACGGAAGGTCATGTTTATGATACTACCCATCTAGATTTTGGTCCCAATGCTCCATTTTGGGATACCCCTGTAGGAAATGCCATTGCCTCATTTGGCACTCGTTTAAACTCTCCTGAAGATGAAGAAGAATGTAGGCAATACCATGTTGCCATTCTTCATGTACAAGAGATTGAAAAGCAAATAGATGACCTATTAGGTCTGAAACCATCACGTTCCACATTTGTTCCTATGGGATATTGTTCACTTGCCAATTCTGTGAGACCCATTGAACTGATCATAGATCGTCCAATAACACCCAACAACCTGTTATACCAAAATCCTATCACCATCATGTGATAAGACCTTTGACATACCTACTTGCCATGAATCCCAGCACTTGGAATGGAAATTCATACCATTTGTCAATATTTCACAAAATATGCTCAGCACCGTAGTTTCTCTATTGTCTAGGAGTGATACCTTGTTCACACCTCCTATCCCTTGTTTTCCACTAGCGGTGTCACAACTTATGGCCCTTAGTCCATAAGTGTTTTTTACCAGAACTGCTCTATCATTGAAGGAGAAATGTGGTACCCTGGGTAAATAGGGAAAAAGAGAAGTTTCTCAAGGCTTCTAGATCATGACCCTCGTGTCCTCCCTTATCCCTGTCATTGTGGTCAGTTGAGCTCGAGATCCCTCATCCTAGGATCTTAGAGGCCACCTCATCCACTAATCTCTCAACCATCCCTATCCATTGAGCCTTATAAATACAAGCTCATATCCATGGTTGAGGGGGAGAACTCTTAAGGTATTGTTATGATGTTGGATTGATTACTTGGACCAAGCCATTGGAGATCATAGAGAGCTAGAGTCGGAGCTTATGGGGATGAGAGTGCTTGGTTTCATGGAGATGCCTGTCAACACTAAGGCTTGGTTATATACTTTTCCATTTTTATCTTAATGCAAGTTGATTTCTATCTGACATTATTCTTGTTGTTTGATTTCACATGTATGTTGTTAGATTCCTTTGTCACTAACTTGGATCAATAGATTATATTCCAGTAGCTTTGATGTGTTTGCATGTTTAATATGATTGCAGGTACATAGGGTTACTATCGAAGCATCACATTCTAGGTATCTATGACGTCTAGGGAGGGTCTTCAACCTTTGTCCTTCATTTGTTCTAGATCTGAACTATTCAGATGAGTGGAACACCTTACTATCCACAGAAGGTGAAATATTCTAGCTAACAAATCTGGTGACTCCACTGGGGAATAGATATATGTATCAGTTGTTCTGATCTTCCTTAGTTCTCAACTCTTGTCTGAATCCAAGCCCTTTCTCCAACTCTCTTCAGTCAGATCTTCTTTCTAACTTAGTCAATTTTGGTTTGAAAATTCCATATCTGTTCAGATCTGAGTCATTTCAACCTTTTATGCTCTATTTCCATACTCAATCTAGCATTTTTTTCCTTGATCTAGTCCTTTTCTAACTTGATCTATTGTTATCTTTGTGTTTTGGTCTTCTACAGGGAACTGCATCTATGCAGTGTAGGAGGAGCGGTGCCACCGCCTAAACAGAGTGGGTAGCACACAGTGCCACTGCCTATATCCCATTATTGAGAAGCAGTGCTAGGATAGAACCACCCTGTCAACACCTTAGAAGCACGGTGCTAGGTAGGCATCATTCCAAGGCCCTTTTTCCTCATTTTTTTTTGTAAAAATTTTAGTTGTGTTGCTTTCGGTCCTGCATTGTCAGGATTTTGTGACAGAATCTGATGCTTGTGGCTTGAAAATTTTATGGTTTAAAATTGGTTTGAATCAGAAATTCAAAAGCTAGATTAGGCTTTTTGATTGTTTATCTACTTCTATGCTTGTTGGTTGTGTATGCGAAAGGATTTCTTGTTTTATAAAAAGCTTAGGGTTTTAGTAAGATCTCTTTTCGTTTCTGTTATATAGACTAGAAGAAGAACAATAGATTAGCTTCTAGGTTTCATTTCTTGTTTGCATAGTAAACTTCTTTTTCCTTCCCTTAAAAAAGAAATTTTTTTACTGAGACTAGGTTATCATCATTGAGCGTTGGACATTGGTTCTCTGATTGGATTTACAAGCTTTTAGGATATTCATGTTCT
Organism: Pseudotsuga menziesii; assembly: GCA_001517045.1. Taxonomy (NCBI): domain Eukaryota; kingdom Viridiplantae; phylum Streptophyta; class Pinopsida; order Pinales; family Pinaceae; genus Pseudotsuga; species Pseudotsuga menziesii. The sequence goes on along the minus strand of LPNX010001175.1, from coordinate 445,315 downwards.
TTCGTCTCTTATGCATTTAGAACTATCTTAATCAAAATAATAAATATGGTAGTTTTAAGTTATATTTGCTTATGTTTTGAGAAAATTGAAAAAATAGAGTGCATTTGCATATAGTGTGCTTCTTGTTTTTCTTTTAGGAAAAGAGATTTTTCCCCTTTTTATTGCTTTCAAAAAAGAGAAATCAGTTTGGAAAAGTACTGCTTATCTTTGATTTTGTGTTCAAGACTATTGTTTGGAAGTCTTTTTTGGTTTTGAAACAAAATAAAATACTCTCTTTCCCTCCCGTAAGTAGGCATACTGAATGGTAAAGTGAAATATTTGCACAAGCATACTGCATGGTTTTACTTTTCTATCAAAACATCATGCATTCACCTAACCATCCACTTTAAAATTAACAGTAGTTATAGGTTAAAATTTATGTATCAATTTGAGTGATAGGTTAGAGACGTGTTTGGGCATCGTTAAGCGTAGGAGTTGTCGTTATTTGTCTGCATTACATCCCGGGACTCGTGCAGTTCTTCCACATACCGTCGGTATACCGAACAGCCTTTCACGTACCCTTGAGGTATATAGAAAGGTACTTCATGTACTTGATTGTATATCAGAAGGCCCCTTGTGTACGGTTATGCATTAGATAGCACTGCTACCAATTCAAGATCCCACGTACCTTGAGTATATCAGGAGACCCCACTAGGATACCCTATCCATTTGAGAAAATCCCTTTGGCCGTCTTGCTTGGAGCCATACACCAAAAACAACATTTAGAAATATTACTATGCATGTACCCTCAAGGTATATCATGAGTGGCACCTTCTTGACAATCCTGGTGAGAGACCTGACTTTTTGAACTCATCCTATCATTTTAAGTTTGGTTGTTTTGACCTATAGCTTGTGTAGGGAAATTTTTTTGGTGTGTTTTCTAGATTTTCAGACCCTAGGTTATATAGGAACTGTACAAACTGGATGAGTTAAGACAATCCAGAATATTACGGGGCTTGCCACCTTATTTTACTCCTGGTTCAGGAGAAAATCCAATGGAAGCTATCGATCATGGAGCTACTACTACCTCCCAAGTTGGATATAATGTGGTTGCAGAAAGTGGAGTACCATATTCTTCACACTCGCCTCCCTTGGTCCAAAAACCTTCTCGAGGAAATACCTCATTCCATTCTCCCAAAGAAGTTCACTTAACGATACAACCCGTCCAGATTATGGTCCCAATGCTCCATTTTGGGATACCTCTATAGGACAGGCCATTGCCTCAACTGGCCCATATTTAAACTCTTCTAAAGATGAAGAATAACATAGGTATTACCATGCTACCATTCTCCATGCATAGGATATTGACAAGAAAATAGATGAACTATTAGGCCCGACACCATCACGTTCCACATTTGTTCCTATGGGATACCGTTCACTTGTCGATTCTATGAGACCCATTGAACTGATTATAAATTATGTAGTAACACCACACAATCCAGGTCAAATTACCACCCCTATCACCTCTCATGTTATGTTTGCTCCTAATCCTCCCAAGTCTTCTGCACTTGGGGCCCAACCTTTAGTTCCCATTTCGTCAGTACCTTCTAGTGCTGGGGGGAACCCCCGGCATGACCTATGTTATCTAGAAACGAAATTGTACCTAGTGAAGGGAAGACCTGTAACATAGAACCATCTATAGTTTATGTCCCTCCCACCCATACTAATTTGGTTAATCCCTATCCAGTTCAGGTCATCCCTTCAGGGCAAAACCTGTAACCGTTCAAACTTCTGTAGGTTATGGTTATCAAATAACTGTAGGTAATCATCCACCCAATCCTACAGGAATGCCTTATGTTGGAATTCCATACCCTAGTAACACTTTTACGCCGTGGGGGAAACCCAACTGGTCTTACATGCCAGCTATGGGATGGATACCTATACATACTGTGGGAGGTGTCGGAGGATTGCCTTATGGAGGTCCTCCCCCTAGCAAGATTCCTAGAAATTTGGACTTGCCTAACTTATCCAAGTTGATTAATGACCCCATTCAACATGATCCCTTATGGCCTCCCATTCTGGTAAAGTTACCATCGTATATTTTGAAATTCAATGGGAAGCAGGGAGATGATCCAAAGAACCATGTTATGAAATTCCATTTGTGGTGTTCTTCAAACTCCCTCATGCATGACTCCATTTGGTTACGAATATTTCACCAAACTTTGACCAGTACAGCCGCGAAGTGGTACATTGAACTCCCACAACATTCATTTGTGGATTTTGGCTTGTTGGCAACCGTGTTTCTTACACACTTTTAACTCCCTATTCATTATGAAATGGGCACTGATCTTTGAACTTCTCTGCAACAGAACACCTCCATCTACATATCCGATCACATTCATGAGTGGAGAAGGTGGAGAAGGCTTATTAAGGACCCTATTCTGGATTAGTTATTAGCTGATTGGTTTACCAAATCCTTGATGCTTGCTATTTCCCAAGATGTGGATATGGGTAGTGCCATTACTGAAGAGAAAGCTATTAGTCGGGCTCAGTACCTAGACTTGGTTTATTCCCAGTATGGAACTCTTTATGACCTGATTCCTCAAGCTCCTTGCCCTAGCACCGATCCCACCAAGCCACCAACAAAAATACCTGTTGATGGGATTGTTGGTTCAATCCAGTCCCCATATGCAGTGAAACCTGCCAAGCAACCCCAAACTTCCACCCCTACTCCTTCGAATCCTAAGGTTTCCATCAATTTCAACTCTATTCAAAGTACTCAAACCTCAGGTAATAATAAAAAGAAAGGTAAAAATAAAAAATAAAAACCTAGAAACCAATAGGAGACTCCAAGACCAACCAACAGTGATAAAAATAAAGGGAAAAGGAAAGCAAAATATCCCTATCTTCTATGCGAGGGTGACCATTATTCAAAGGAGTGTCCTCATCGGGAAGAAATCTTCCAGTTTGTAAAGTCCAATTCCGCACCTGCAGTACTTATGGATCCTTTTCCCTCTCAACAACAACTGATAGACCACATGTCTAATTAGGGTAACTCTAGTTCATCAAAGGAAATTCCAATGATGTCCTCAGATACCATCAATCTGCAAAATCAGAATCAGAATTATGACAAACCCACAGATAAGAAAGAAGATCATTCTTCTTCAGAGAAAACTCCCTCTACTAGTTCTCCGGAATCCTCGTCTACTGTCCCCTTATCTATCAAGAATCCTACTCTCGACATGATTTTGCGTCCACCTAAGAGTACTCTTCAGAAGGATGTCTTTAATCCCAATGCCTGAGATGCTCAATTTTATAATGTGGTTGAATATCTTGCTTAGGCACCTTGTGCGATGTCTACCTTAGAAGTACTCCAAAGTTTCCCTACATAGCGCAAAAACCTGTTGACAACATTGGAGATTTAGACCCAGATAACACTGACTTGATTCATATCAATGTTAAGAACTATAAGCCTAGATTACCACATAAACTTGCTTTTCGGATCATTACAAAAGTAGTGGGAAAGAAAGTTTTTTGAACTGTGCTAGATGAAGGAGCTTCAAACTTGGTTTTGTCTCTGGCATGTTGGAAGGCTCTTAGCTCTCCTGAGCTTGTAACATCACCTACGAACCTCAAGGCCTTTGACAGATGGGGTTTCCAACCCCATGGTTTCATATCAGCCCTAGCAGTTGAGCTAGGGGGAAAAAATGTTTCCATTCAAGTAGAAGTGGTAGATGCCCCTTTAGATTACAACCTCCTTCTAGGAAGAAATTGGTTCTATGCCATGACTGCTGTCGCCTCAACAATATTCTGAACAGTCCAATTTTCACATCTAGGGAGAATTGCTACTATTGATCAGCTTGATTTTTGTATGCCATATGCTACTACCTCCATGGCTAATAACATCCCCATGTTAGGCTAGTCCCCTCCTCCTTACTAGTCGATTGGGGTAGGCATGTTGAAGGATTCATCCCTTATGGGGATTTTTCCATTCACTTCTCCTAGCACGGATACCTCCATAGTCCATATGATCGCCTCATTTTATTATGAGCCTAAGGGTAAGAAAGTTGTTGAGTCCACCTCGTTCCATCCACACAAAGCTATGTATGACAACATTCAAACCTTTTTCGATGATCACATGAATGATATTCATCTAGTGACTTCAGATCCTTACCATTTACCATACTGGTTAGAACCTTCGCTTCATGTTCTAGATTATCTCTCTAAGACTTTTCCTTTTGATGAGTCCATTATGGAGATCATGAATACAAATGAGCCCATTTGGGAGGATCACCATCATAGATCCATGTTCCTCCCCAACACCAGTTTGATTAGCCATGATTTTACATCCTTGTTTCCTACTGATATTGTCAACATACCCCAAAGTCCTATATTGTTGCAAGATATGGATTCTGAAGGAAACCTTTGCAACATTACTCACACGAATCCGATTGACATATCAGCCAAGCCTGATACTATCCAGCACATTCATGTTGGGTAGAACTACTTGGAAGATGAATCTAAAGCATACAAGGCACTTTTTAAAGAATTCCGTGATATTTTTTCCTGGTCCTATGAAGAGATTCCGGGGATTGACCCATCCATTGTGGTCCATGAGATTAAAACCTATCCTCCAGCTAAACCTATTAGGCAAAAACTAAGGCGAGTCCATCCTCGGAAGGCTGCAGCTATTAAAGCTGAAATTGAGAAAATTCTCAAAGCTGGGTTTATTTATCCTCTACCCCTGATAGAATGGGTATCGAATGTTGTCCCTATCAATAAAAAGCAGGGAACCATTAGAGTCTGTATCGACTTTAGGGATTTAAACAAAGCTTGTCCCAAGGACAACTTTCCTACCCTACACATCGATTAGATTATCAACAGTTGTGCTGGAAGTGTCATATTTTCATTCATGGATGGCTTATCTGGCTATAATTAGATTGAGATATTACCCTCCGATTAGCATAAGATGGCATTCATTTTCCCATGGGGAACCTTTTCATATAAGAAGTTACCTTTTGGCTTGAAAAATGTTGTATCCATGTCCAGCATGCAATGTCCTATGTGTTTCACAATATTAAACATATTGATGAACTATACCTTGACGACCTCCCTGCTCATTCACAATGATGGGAGGACCACCCTGGTCATCTTAGAGACATATTCCCGAGATGTCGTCACTATAATATATGGCTCAATCCGCATAAATATGCTTTTTGCATTGAGACGGGATGTTTGCTAGGATTTATGGTATCTAAGGATGGCATCTAGATCGATCCTTTGAATATTTCCACTATTTTAGATATACCAGCCCCAACTAATCTCCTTGAACTCCAAAGTTTGCAAGGGAAGGAAAACTTTCTCCATCGTTTCGTGTGCAATTTCACAGAGAAAACGCATAGTTATATGCGTCTCCTTAAGAAGAACACTCCATTCTTCTGGAATGACTAGGCCCAATGTGCCTTTGATAATATTAAGCACGCTCTGACTCATTCACCCATGACACAGCCCCCAAATATTTCAAAGGATTTTTTCTTGTATATTACTGCCTTTGCTACTACCATCACCATGGTTTTAGTGTAGGAAAATCTCCACGGTCAGGAGCACATGATTTATTATGCCAATAAGAATCTCATGGATTCTGAAACTCGCTATTCACATGTGGAAAAGTTAGCATTGGCCATGGTCATTGCTGTACAAAAGTTTCGTCACTACATTCTACTCCGCACTAACACCATATTGGAAGACCAGAACCCGATGTATTACATCCTAACTCGTCAGGTGCTTGGGGGAAAGTACTCCCATTAGATAGTCATACTTCAGGAGTTTGATCTATAATTTTCCAAAGCCACATCAAAGAAATCCTTGGTATTTGTCGAGCTTATATGTGATCTTCCCTGTGCTTCGACAAAATATGACCCCAGCGATTCATTTCCAGATGAATTCCTATTCCTGATTAGCACTACCGATCCTTGGTATGGATATTTGCTTATTTATCTCGAAACACAATGGTTTCAGCCACATTTATCCCATGATGATCACCTCCGTATCCGTCACCATGCGAAGTACTATCTCATCCTGAATGATACCTTGTATAGACGTGGGATTAACTCAATTCTCTGGTAATTCCTCACCCATGAGGAGGCTGACCATGTGTTAAATGATTCCACTCTGGAGCATGGGGCGGTCATTTATCTGGGATGGCTACAACCCATAAAATCCTTCATGCTGGCTAGTTCTGACCTTCTGTCTTCAAAGACTATCATGAGGCTGTTAAGAAATGCCCACCTTGTCAACACTTTTATCCAAAAAAGTGCACCCATCCTACTCTGCTACACCCCGTCATTGTCGTTGGCCCATTCGCTAAATGGGGGATTGACTTCATGCATTGTAAGCCTACCTCAGCCTGGGGGCATGGTTACATCATCGTAGCCATTGATTATTTCACAAAATGGGCTAAGGCCATGCCTACAAATGCAGAATATGATAAGACTGCCGCTCTCTTCTTGTTCAATCATATCATAGCTAGATTTGGAGTTAAGCAATCCATTTTTACTGATCACAGATCCCATTTCCGTAATCAAATGATGGAGGAACTGAGTGCCAAGCTAATTTTTCACCATGAAAACTCTACGTCGTATTATCCACAAGTTAATGGTCAGGTAGAGGCCATTAACAAATTTTTGAAAAATATGCTTCGTCAGACGGTTGGAGATCATAAATCCAACTGGCACCACATTCTTTTCTCCGCTCTATGGGCTTATCAGACTTCTATGAAAATAGCCTCTGGTTTCACACCATTCCATCCTGTCTATGGACTTGAAGCTATCTTACCAATTCAATGTCAGATTCCATCCTTACAACTTGCCGTTGAACTTCTCCCAAACACTTCCACGAAGGAAGAAATATTTTTGTACTTGAGTAACCTTGACGAGACTCGAATAAATGCTGCCTTGGCTAATGAGGCACATAAAAAACATGTCAAGGTGCAGTATGATAAATCCATCCAACCTTGTGTCTTTAACGAGGGTGACCTAGTCTTGACATATGATCAGAGATACGACAAACTAGGGAAGGGTAAGTTTGAGTCCATGTGATATGGACCTTTTGTTATTTCTAAGATGTTAGACAAAGGATCTTACAAGCTCGTTGATTATGATGGAATCCCTTTGGGGTAACCTCGCAATGGGTTGTACCTAAAATGGTACTATGCCTAGGTATTTCTTGGATAGTATCTTGTATATATGTATATTGATTGAATTTTAGTGTGTTTTTAGTATTTTCAAGATGGTTTTGAGTTTAGTGTTCGCGTCTGTTTATACCATGTTTTGGTCATGCAGATGGATTTCTACAGCTTTATTGATGGTTCTTTCTGCCACACCTTGAATCTCACCTCGGCTGCTTGGGTCCTCTATTCCCCAGCTGAAGATTTGGTCAGTTTAGGAGTGGTTTGTATAGGTCCCGTTAATAATAACATCGTCAAGTATGAAGTAGTCATCATTCTTCTAACTAAAGTTGTCTCCTAGGATGTTTGTGATCTAGTAGTCTTGATGGACTCACAACTCGTGGCTTGTCATTTAAACCATGTCTACACCATTAGAAACCCGGTGCTCGTCTGCCTCTTTCAGAGAGTACGTTTGCTAGAAATATCATTTGAAACCATTACCTATAGGAATATCCCTAGGGTGGCATATTTCCCATTCATTACGTCAAAATCAAGCATGGTACATTGTAAATAAACATTCAAAGACACATAAAACTCATAGAAAATGCATTTTCTATTTGAAACATATAAAAACCGTGTAAAAGTTTGTATATATATATATATATATATATGAAAAAATTTACAAAAAATAGGTCCGAAGACCTCATCTGAAGCACGTAGGATTTCAGGAAAAACCATCATACAAAATCCTGAAGCTGTCATCTTTCAGTACATATCTCATACACTAGTGGTGCTCATGATAGCACATCACTGCTTGAGCTACCCTACGTAGCACCCTACTGAATTGACCCGGTACTCCCGCTGTGGATCTCTGATATCTCATCGAGAGGTCATCAATGTCAGCATCTTGGATATCCAAGGTCAACCTCTCTAGGTTTTCCTCCAGCTCCCTGGTGATATCATCACACTATGGTACAAAGCAGGATCCAACTCGCCTATCTAATGTAGATGATCCTCTAGGTCGTACTACTCTGAAATTTGAATGAGAGTATACAGGTCTCATCATTTAACATCAAAAAATATAAAACATCAAAAAAAATAAAAAGCATTTCATCCATTTTAGGGTTTCTTGCTTCTTACCGCTGTCTCCCCACTGTTTTCCAGGTGGGAGTGGTAGGTTAGGATCTCCAGTGAAGTCCGTACCTGCGTAAGCATAATTCTTGTTACCACCTAAGTTGTACTTAGTGGGTTTTTATCAAGTGATCTTGGTGAACCAGACAGGGTTAACTTGTTCGGACTTCAGAAGACCTTTGGAAGTACTTCTAGGAAGTGCTTGTTGTACTCTATCACATGTTCATACCCCATGGGGGAATTGTAATAAATGTTCTAACATGATAGTGTCTGTAAAACACTCGGTCTCTTAGAATTTATTTGTCAATCCGATCAGCCCTGGGTGTTTTTTCCCTTGGTTATTATTGGTTGTTGAATAAACGACTGATAATTTCTGAGTTTTTCACTCCATACCTCCAAAGTTGTGGTGGTCGGCTTAGAATTTGGGCCTATTGAGGTTATTAGAGTTTGTGTGTCAATGTATAAACATGCTAGACATCATGGTCAATTCATATGAACATGTCTAAGTCCCCCTAGGTTTTTTCAATTTTTCAAATTTTTAAATTTTTTCATTGTTTTTTATTAAAATTTAATTTTTCCAAAACTTAGGCTATTTTTTAATAGTTTAATTAGAAAAATTGATTTTGTAATAAAAGTGGGCCAAATAATTTGTTTTAGTCATGTAGGTGCTCATTTTCAAGCTAAGAGCACCATGTAAACCCATGGACCCACTATTTCCTAGTTTTGAGTGATTTTCCATCACTGAGGTCAGAAAGACCCAAAAATCAATTATTGATTATTTTAAATTGATGAATAATGGAGCAAATCCAAAATCATAGATCAGTGGATTCTCAGCCGATTTGATTGAAATCGGTCAGATCTAAAGCAGATTGACTAGATCTGACAAATCCTTGACTGAAGGAGGTGATCAAATCAGATCCAGAGTTGATCTTCAGCATCCTTTATGGGGAATTTCTCCCTCTCTCTCTCCTCAACATGTTTTGGCTCATCTGGATGAGTTTTGGTGGATGCTTCAGTCAACAGGTTGAGGTGGCAGTCAGATCAGCTCTCTGATTGACAATTGCACTCAATGAGACTTAGATCTGGCTTAGTTAGACACAGATCAGGCATTGATGGACTCTCCATCAGCATATTTGGTCTATCTCCTTGTGATTTGCGCCCCCCCTGGGATGGATCTCCTGGTTTTTGTATATATCCAAGCACAACAGCCTCTTCCAAATGAGTTAGAACTGGGATTGAGGTGTTGCTGCTATTGTACTGTTGTTATTCTTCATTTGAAATAAATAAAATATTTGGAGGCTAGACGGTGTTGTGCCATTACATGTGTGGATGATTATTGCCATTATTTTACTGAGGTAACCTGTATCTGTGTTCATTTTTTGTTAATTGCTTGTAGATCCATTGTTAAGATTGATAATAGGCTTATTATAATATTGATAGGAAAGGTTCTTTTCAATAAGTTTACTGACCATCTCTTTCCTTTGATGCATGTTTAGAGATCTAGATTCAGCGTGTCCTATAAGCTTATATGCATGTTATCTTGAATCTCTGTGTATGTACTAATCGGATCTCACAAGTTTCTTGGCAAGTTCTTTGATTTCAGCTGAGCTGCAGGTTCCTACATTGGAGAGGATGTTGATCTAGTTTTCTTCTTCACTCTCTTCAAAACCTTCCAAAGGCATAGTCCCTCGACATTCCACCTGAAATATCCACTATGGATCTTCAAGGAAACCAACATTTCTCTCCTCCTCTTCCTCGCTCAAAATCAACATTTTTACCCGGTTACTTTTTTCATAGCTTTGATTTTGCTTAGATCTATCATCTTAAAATTAATTCCAACATATATCTATCTTATCAAAGCCCATAGTCTAGATCTTGCAGTTAAAAAGTTTCATAAGCATTCTAGATCTAGCTTTAGGGAAATCGTCCTTTTTGCATGGAAATTTAAAGAAAACTTGTAGCTTCATGCATTAGATTTGTATTTGCTGTTATAAAATATAAATCTAGAAATCAGTGCATATTTCATTGGCTGCATAAACAGCAAGCCAAGATCCCAAGGAAAGCTTGCTTTCCTTGGTTTCTTTTTCACTTGTTTAGCTAGTTTTAACTTCATCTTTTTTGAGTTAAGGTAGGCTGATCCAAAGGTACTCTTAAATTGATTTTGGGCATATGTTACTCTAACATGCTCTCTATTTTTTAGCAGCTGTAACAGAAAATAAAGGAATCTGCTGTTCGGAAGTGTCCTCAGGAGCGTTCAAATCCCCCCAGGGGTCTCCCATTTGACTAAAACCTTTCATTTTCACACCTTGTAATATCTTGATTTCAATCCATATAAGTATCAAGAGGAATTATATCAGTTCTCTAATATTGTACCCGATGTTAATAAAATTATTTTTTGAATAGGCTCTTTTGAGCCCATTCCCCATCCCCCCTGGGGGGATTTGTCTCGGTGTCCTTTTTGTTGCTTTTTGCTCATTTATTTTCAAACTAGAATTGATATAATTTGCAGGGTAGTATAATTTATTTTACTATTAATTTCATATTCCATACTTTATATTTAAAAGTAATCTTAATACTTACCCCACGACTTCCCGATTGACCCGAAAGGGGAAAGAGATTCGTGGTAGGACTAATTAGAAAACTAGAATTGTGTATCTATTTTCTTTTGATCATTTTTTTTCAGCTATTATAAAATTAACCCCTCCTCGATTCCCCGATTGAGATCCACTTGGATCGAAAGAGGTTCCTGGAGGGTTTTCTTTTAAACAAGAACACCCAGTTTAAAACTTACTAAAATTGACAAGAATCCAGTGTGTATGCTCTGCACTTGGCTGTGGTTCGTCCGATCAGTCAAGCTGTATCAAAAGCACTTGAGTGACTAGTATAATTAGGACTCACTCTGCCAAATTAACAAACCAACAGGTGAAAATCCAACACCTAGATCGAACCATCACGGTGGCAAAATACCCAAAGGAAGTAGGAACTTTAGAAAAGTGACCTCGGGGCGACAATCTCTGTCACACCCTAACATGTGCGTTATGAACAATAGCCCCATAGACTCCATTTCATCCCACATATTCCTTGCGGGTGGCCGTGAAGGTTTAGTTTTGGACATACTCCAAGTACTCTAGGATATATCTGGAGTCCCCCCTTTGCCTAATTTTAATCAACTCACACTTCAATTTTAACTTAAAACATACCAAGAGGCAATCGCAAAACACTCACTCCAAGCACGTGTAAGTACATTGTTTCTATTTTTTGACTCCATTCTAAGGCACTGGTTATTTTCTTGTTTTATATATATATTGTGTCTCAGCATTGTGCTTTCGTGTGTTCATCTTTTGTATCTTGCCATCTTTGATCATCTATAGTTAAATTGCAAAATCCTAAGTAACTCAATCAGTTTAACATCACCTTACTAAGTAAATTGTCCTTAGTAACATAATAGGGTCTACCCCCCTTGGCTCCATTAGGAGTTCAGCCTAAATGGAGGAGTCAAGAACAAGGTGACAGCCTTGACTCGAGACTTTCCCCCAAGGACACACCGAGTGGCTTGAAGATTTTTGCCACGTGACCCAGTTGTGTGAAAGGCAGCAACACTTTTTGGCACCGTTACCGGGGATAAATCTTTTTATTCCCAAGTACTACTTAGCTTAACTTTTTTTTAAACAACTAAAAAGATAAAAACTTTTGATTGATCTAGTCTTTAAAAAACATAAAAATTAAAACTCGATCCATCTGGCGACTCCACTGTCTAACATCCCTTCAAGAATTTCTACCCGAAGAAACCGCCAACAATTATTCAATCCTCTCCCTGATCCTGAAAGGTTTATTAGGGAAATATTGAATAGGTAGACTTCTCGTAGAAACCTTTAAGATTTAGGAGACCAATCCCTCTCAGATATCCATCACATATTTGTAGAGATTCATGTTCACCAATCTCAAGAAATGATGGAATTATTCAAACCCATTGACTTTTCTCAGATAGCAGGTGCTCCCCATGCCATTCCAAAAGATGCTATCAAGAAGCTCCCCATATTTCAGGGCAATAATGCCATCATTGCCAAGTCTCACCTTCGAAAGTTTGAAAAGCACCTGGTTAGTTATTGCAATGATGTTGCCCATGACCATGACAATGTCAAAATGACGCTCTTTGCTTTATCCTTGGAAGATGATGCTAAAGAATGGTACTTCGACCTAGATGATGATTCATATAAAACTCTTAGTGAATTCCTAGAGGGTTTTAAGAAGAAATGGGGGGAAAAGAAAGAACCAAGACATCTGCTTGCTACCCTCCATAACATAAAGAAGATGGAGAATGAAACCATTGATGAATTTAATACTAAGTTCAGGCATGTGGTTGTGGACCTCCCTAGAGAAATCAATCCAAGGGATGCCTCCATCCTCATATATTACATCTAAGATTTCACTGGTGATTTGAGGTACCAGTTAAGGGACAAAGAGCCATTCGATCTAAAAATTGCTCAGGAATTGGCTGAGAAAATAGAAAAGAATATGCAGTCTTTAGGAAAATCCAACATTCCAAGTTACACTAGGGGAAACACTTCATACAACGAAGAAAAGGGAAAAGCCTTTGAATCAGAAGAAAAGGGAGCCTCTAAAGATCCCATGGAAAAGGTAACAGACATGATAAAAGACTTGGTTACTAGTCAAAACCAACTTATGGAAGATCAGTCTGCACAATTGAATCTTATGCACAATAGAATAATAACAATGGAAAGAAATAATGGACCTAGGAACTTTCAGCCTAGGCAGAATCATATGTATCAAAAGAAGTTTCCTCAACAAGAGCCTAGGATTCCAAACCAGTTAGACTCAGCTAACATGGTAGAAGAAGTAATTCCTTAGTGTAGACCCTGAGAACAATTCCACCAAGAAAGCACTTGTTATGTTGCAAATCAATTCATGGAACATGGACTTCCCAAGGTTAGTAATCAGGAAACAAATTCAAGCGAGCCTGATCATATATACATGGTAGGCCATGCCTACCCTTTGTTACCATCTAAACAGTACAAGCCTGAGGATGAAACCATTGCAGAATCTTATAGTGAAACTTATGATGAAAACTACACTATACATGATGGGAATCCTATGTGTTCTCCATATAATGATGAAAGTCTCGAAGGTTTACTACCTTGTGACCTTTTCTCTGAAGAAGATGAGTATGAAAATGAGGACAAGTATAGCTTGGAGCATGATACAAGTAACGAAGACTCCCTTATCCCCGACAAAGATGTTGATGAGGAGTCTTGGACATTCATGGAAAATCCAGTCTATGACATGAATAAAGAGGAAAATAATGAACCAGAAACTTTTGATGCTTTTGTTGATTTTTCTGTCTATGGCATATCTAAAGGAGAGAGCATGGACCATGTGGCCTTAGGAAACTTTGATATGAAAAAGGAGCATGCAGTTTATCCACATGATCAGTTTGAGCCATATATCAGTATCAGTAATGAAGACAAAGAGAACTCGATATCGGAACCTGATATCAACAATGGGGAATCCATCACATCTAACATAGATGATGGTGATGACTATTGGGATTTTTTTGGATATCTTCTTAAGAATCCTATCTATGCAATATCCAGCAAGGGGAGTGTCTATTTAGAAATTTGTGGAAGTCCAATCTACTATACTTCCATAGAGGGAAGCATGGATATGGAGACCTTGGAATATCCTAGTATGGAAAAGCAGCATTCAAAACTCTTATATGATCATTCAGATTCATATCATGCAGAGCCACACAAAGGTATCAATAATGAATACATGGAGAAGCAGTGTTGTGAAAAGATAGATGTGATGCAGTTATTAGAATATCAGTCTCAATTATCATCTTCACATATAGATTTTCCTCATGACTTGGAGCCGCTTGGGGCTTATAGAGTGAATTATCATCCGGTAAGCCTTGATGATCAGTATGATGGTGTAGTCAATCTGGCTCATCATTCCCATTTGTACATCAACCCTGTCCAGTCATGGATAGAAGCAGCATGCGCATGCACTTACTAGTTTGGGAGGAATTTTGACGACAATATTCATGCCTATGATTTCCCATCCATCCTGCCCCTTCTGGATCATCACGCAGGTTTGCATTTTCTGAATAAAGTATCCTTACTTTGGCTGGTAACCAAAGACAAAGAAATTTTTTTATGTTCATAAAATTCTTAGGTGGTTACATTGGATTTCTGATTACACTTAACCCTTTTTATATCATGCTTAGAGTAGGAAAATAAGCTCCTTGAAAAAGGGCATTTACTTTCCGCATTTTTTGTTTTGTACTTAGCTATAATCAAACATTTTTGTTTTCATTAGTTAGTTACATTTATTTTGTTTAAATAAATCAGCTTAATGGTTCAGTTGGTTTTTTATGTAAAGCTTGTGCTACTAAGGTTTTTTTTGTCAAGTTGAGATGTTTTTACAGGGTATATAAACCAGAGATTCTGGTGTTCTCGTATCCTCTCATTGCCTCAAAGACCAGATTGAGAAAACGTCCCACAGTTGGAGCCAGAATGTTACCACCTAAGTTATACTTAGTGGTTTTTTTATCAAGTGAGCCTGGTGAACCAGACAGGGTTAACTTGTTCGGACTTCAGAAGACCTTTGGAAGTAGTTATGGGAAGTGCTTGTTGTACTATATCACATGTTCATACCCCATGAGGGAATTGTAATAAATGTTCTAGCATGATAGTGTCTGTAAAAGACTCGATCTCTTATAATTTATTTGTCAATCCGATCAGCCCATGGTGTTTTTTCCCTTGGTTATTATTGGTTGTTGAATAAACGACTGATAATTTCTGAGTTTTTCACTCCATACCTCCAAAGTTGGGGTGGTCAGCTTTGCATTTGGTCCTATTGAGGTTATTAGAGTCTATGTGTCAATGTATAAACATGCTAGACATCATGGTTGAGTCATGTGAACATGTCTAAGTCCCCCTAGGTTTTTTCAATTTTTCAATTTTTTTAATTTTTTCAGTGTTTTTTATTAAAATTTAATTTTTCCAAAACTTAGGCTATTTTTTTATAGTTTAAATGGAAAAATTGATTTTGCAATAAAAGTGGTCCAAATAATCTGTTTCATTCATGTAGGTGCTCATTTTCAAGTTAAGAGCACCATGTAAACCCATGGACCCACTATTTCCTAGTTTTTAGTGATTTTCCATCACTCAGGTCAGAAAGCCCCAAAAATCAATTATTGAATATTTTAATTAATAAATTGATGAATAATGGAGCAAATCCAAAATCATAGATTAGTGGATTCTCAGCCGATTTGATTGAAATCAGTCAGATCTGAAGCAGATTGACTGGATCTAACAAATCCTTGACTGAAGGAGGTGATCAAATCAGATCCAGAGTTGATCTTCAGCATCCTTTATGGGGAATTTCGCCCTCTCTCTCTCCTCAACATGTTTTGGCTCATCTGGATGAGTTTTGGTGGATGCTCCAGTCAACAGGTTGAGGTGGCAGTCAGATCAGCTCTCCAATTGACAATTGCACTCAGTGAGACTCAGATCTGGCTCAGTTAGACACAGACCAGGCATTGATGGACTCTCCATCAGCATATTTGGTCTATCTCCTTGGGATTTGCGCCCCCCTGGGCTGGATCTCCTGGTTTTTGTATATATCCAAGCACAACAGAGTCTTCCAAGCGAGTTAGAACTGGGATTGAGGTGCTGCTACTATTGTACTTTTGTTATTCTTCATTTGAAATAAATAAAATATTTGGAGGCTAGATGGTGTTGTGCCATTACATGTGTGGATGATTATTGCCATTATTTTACTGAGGTAACCTGTATCTGTGTTCATTTTTTGCTAATTGCTTGTAGATCCATTGTTAAGATTGATAATAGGCTTATTATAATCTTTATAGGAAAGGTGCTTTTCAATAAGTTTATTGACAATCTCTTTCCTTTGATGCATGTTTAGAGATCTAGATTCAACTTGTCCTATAATCTTATATGCATGTTATCTTGAATCTCTGTGTATGTACGAATCGGATCTCACAAGTTTCTTGGCAAGTTCTTTGATTTCAGCTGAGCTGTAGGTTCCTACATTGGAGAGGATGTTGATCTAGTTTGCTTCTTCACTCTGTTCAAAACCTTCCAAAGGCATAGTCCCTCGACATTCCACCTGAAAGCTCCACTATGGATCTTCAAGGAAACCAGCATTTCTCTCCTCCTCTTCCTCCCTCAAAATCAACATTTTTACCCGGTTACTTTGTTCATAGCTTTGATTTTTCTTAGATATATCATCTTAAAAGTAATTCCAACATAGATATATCTTATCAAAGCCCATATTCTAGATCTTGCAGTTAAAAAGTTTCATAAGCATTCTAGATCTAGCTTTAGGGAAATCATCCTTTTTGCATGGAAATTTAAAGAAAAATTGTAGCTTGCATGCATTAGATTTGTATTTTCTGTTATAGAAGATAAATCCAGAAATCAGTGCATATTTCATTGGCTGCACAAACAGCAAGCCAAGATCCCACGGAAAGCTTGCTTTCCTTGGTTCCTTTTTCACTTGTTTAGCTAGTTTTAACTTCATCTTTTTTGAGTTAAGGTAGGATGATCCAAAGGTACTCTTAAATTTATTTTTGGAATATGTTATTTTAACATGCTCGCTGGTTTTTAGAAAGTGTAACAGAAAATAAAGGAATCTGCTGTTCGAAAGTGTCCTCAAGAGCGTTCAAATCCCCTCAGGGGTCTCCCATTTGACTAAAACCTTTGATTTTCGCACCTTGTAATCTCTTGATTTCAATCCATATAAGGATCAAGAGAAATTATATCAGTTCTCTGATATTGTAACCACTATTAATAAAATTATTTTTTGAATAGGCTCTTTTGAGCCCATTCCCCATCCCCCCTGGGGGGATTTGTGTCGGTGTCCTTTTTGTTGCTTTTTGCTCATTTCTTTTCAAACTGGCATTGATCTAATCTGTAGGGTAGTATAATTTATTTTATTATTAATTTCATAATCCATAATTTATATTTCAAAGTAATATTAATACTTACCCCACGACTTCCCGATTGACCCGAAAGGGGAAAGAGATTTGTGGTAGGACTAATTAGAAAAATAGAATTGTGTATCTGTTTTATTTTGATCATTTTTTTCAGCTATTATAAAATTAACCCCTCCTCAATTCCCCGATTGAGATCCACTTGGATCGAAAGAGGTTCCTGGAGGGTTTTCTTTTAAACAAGAACACCCAGTTTAAAACTTACTAAAATTGACAAGAATCCAGTGTGTATGCTCTGCACTTGGCTACGGTTCATCTGATCAGTCAAGCTGTATCAAAAGCACTTGAGTGACTAGTATAATTAGGAATCACTCTCCCAAATTAACAAACCAACAGGTGAAAATCCAACACCTAGATCGAACCATCACGGTGGCAAAATACCCAAAGGAAGCGGGAACTTCTGAAAATTGACCTCAAGGCATCGATCTCTGTCACACCCTAACGGGTGTGTTATGAACAATAGCCCTAGAGACTCCATTTCAGCCCACATATTCCTTACGGGTAGCCGTGAAGGTTTATTTTTGGACATAGTCCAAGTACTCTAGGGTATATCTGGAGTCCCCCCTTTGCCTAATTTTAATCAAATCACACTTCAATTTTAACTTAAAACATACCAAGAGGAAATCACAAAACACTCACTCCAAGCACGCACAAGTACATTGTTTCTATTTTTTGACTCCATTCTAAGGCACTGGTTATTTTCTTGTTTTATATATATATATTGTGTCTCAGCATTGTGCTTTTGTGTGTTCATCTTTTGTATCTGGCCATCTTTGATCATCTATAGTTAAATTGCAAAATCCTAAGTAACTCAATTAGTTTAACATCACCTTACTAAGTAAATTGTCCTTAGTAACATAATAGGGTCTACCCCCCTTTGCTCCGTGAGGATTTGAGCCTAAACGGAGGAGTTAAGAACAAGGTGATAGCCTTGACTCAAGACTTTCCCCCAAGAACACACCAAGTGGCTTGAAGATTTATACCACGTGACCCAGGTGTGTGAAAGGCAGCAACAATCATCAACCATGAGGATCTGATCTTGGAGCCATATGAAGAACAGATCACCGAACTTCACCCTTCCCCTACTTGCTCCTGTACAAGCCATGACCTGGACCCACCTCAGCATACGGGGGTCCCATGCTCTAAGGCTCTGGAAGACCACTTGAGGTCTCATATGTGGAACCCGCTCGAAGAAGAAGCAGGATAAAATGGAGCCAAAGCCAAACTGCTTTAGCTATCCCTACCAACACTTAGTCAGTTGATCTTTGAATATTGGAAGCATGGCTTCTGCCCAGTTGAACACCGTGGGTGCCATGGCCTCTATGGCATATAGCATGTGTGCCATAGAATCCTAGTGCACGCCCTCACTCCTGGCCACCCTCTGTATAGTAAATAGGACGGTCTGTAGGGGCCCATCTGTCACTGCTCTGATGGGGATCTTCTTCCCCGATGTGCTCATCCCTTGAGCATAGTGACGATCCATAAGCTCTTGAGTGGTAATATCCCCTCCATGGGAACCTATCAGTGAGATGGGGGCACCCTATCTTGAGAGACCAGTCAAAAAGTAGATATCCTTTACTTCCACTGGAAGAATATGGGCCCCCACCTCAAAATACTTCTTCTTTGGATTCCACATCCATAGTATGTGCTCTAGTAACCGCTCATGTGACACCATGCTTGGCGTCCGGAAGAAATTCAGGAGCCCATAGTCCCGTAATGCGGAAATACAACCCGTATTTCTTTGTGCAAGGGCATCATCATTGTCATGTGTTCTTTCTTTCCATATCACCATGTTTTAAGCAACCAAGACCTGTGAAAAACAATCATAGTATGCATTAGAATCATTCCTAATCATTAAAAATCAAAAGAATGACTTATTATGGCTCATGCTATGAGTTTAAAGTCTCCATGGCCGGCACCACCTGTGCACCATTGGAGACAGGCGGTGGTACCACCTATCAACTATGTTATAGGCACGGTTCTTGGGTGGTACTGCATATCCCGCAAGGGGTAGCCATGGTGCCTGCTTTTAAGGTTTTAGGGATTTCCATATGAGCCCAAAACCCCACCAAAACTCAAAATAAACACTATGAAATGAAAGAATAGGGTGTTAGTTGTTACCTTCAACTGACGATGCTCAAAGCAGACGGTAGAAACTCCCGGTATCAGCTGCAGAAGATCTAGCTAAGAAAACACTCCAAGTGCTCTCCACTATGGGTAAATAGTGAAATAATTTGATTTTTTACTATTTACATGACTTATATAGGAATTTTTGGGTCTCACATACTATAGTTTTTATATAAAATCATATTTTAGTCAAAGTTTATCTGTCATAATCCCTTAATGCTAGTTATAAATGCATTTAACACTTGTTTCTGAGTCGATTGGAGGATAAGAGAACTATAGTAACAAGCTTTGGAAGTTTGTTTATGGATTTTTTGCACTTTCATAAAATGGAAAAGGCCAATGAGCATTCATTACGGCTCTTTGATCAGGCTCTTTAAACCTAGTATCAAAGGTCCGAGTCCATTTATGTTTCATTCCAGGCTCGTAAAAAATTGACATTGTGTAAAGAAGCATCATGAAGTCTTCTTTTCACCTCTTTTTCAGGCTTCTTAAACACGAAAAGATCGTCGAGTCTGTTTTCCATTCTTTCCAGGCTCGTAAAATATGACATTGTGTAAAGAAACCTCATGGACTTCTCTTTAAGCTCTTTTTTGGCTCCCTAAATATGAAAATATCGTCGAGTGATCTTGTCTTCTTCATGCTCATTAAAGTATTTGAAGAGTCGTCTGTCCGATGGTAGGTTATCTCTTTTTTGGTTTGGATAGGACTATTTTCGAAAAAGGAACACTCCAGCCAATCATGACTAGAAGAGTTCTCTAAGGTATGATTTTACACTTTTTCAGGCCTTAGAGACTAAATCATATGAAAAAGGACCCCTTTGGAGTCTTCTTCCGTATTCGTTAAGACTCTAAACATGAATGATACTGATTTTTCTTTCAGTGGACTCATTAAATTAAACATTGAGAGACCCGTTTTGGGAATGAACCCCTCCTCTCTCAGGTTCGTAAAACATATGAGTCTGGACTTGTCTTCTGACAAGCTATATTGAGTGTTTGTTACCCTCTTTGAACTCATAAAACTGAAAAGAGGCACTCATCGATCATGATGGGGGAAATGGGAAGGGAATCATTTTGCAAACAATGGTAGCTGTTTGTCGTTACCTTTGAACATGGCACTTGTATGCACAGCATGTCAGTCAATTGGGTATTCAACTGATCTCCATGATGATCCACTTTCATGAGTCATGTCACTCCTTTGATTCTTTCAAAAGAATGCATTGTCCACTATCGCATTGTGTGTCTGTCCCATCCAATCATGATGCCAAGTCTTTTTGTTATGTCACCTGATGTTCAAAGGGGATCTAAAGAAGTTTTACCTCTACAGTCTACACAGTCTTTGTGTTAGTATCTTTGAGTCAGTCATATGGTTACTACATTCACATTATTCCAGAACTAAGTTTTGATTTTTGTGTCATCGATGTGGGACTCATCATGGCCCTCCTTCGATGAGACTTTTCCCATCGACATCAGCTCATCATCCAAGAAATAGTATTAGAAAAATATTTAGTACCTTGAGATCTGTATGCCTTAATGACATATTCTCTTGCTCTCGAAATAGGTTAACATCATTGACCTTTGATTGATAGAAACGACTGGGTGTTCGACATCAGGACATCTATTCACACTCAGTAGATTGTACTAGAGTACCTTGGGAATCATTGACATTAATGGTGATCTCCCTTGCACTTGTTAATGGTTCACATCTGTTGAGCACCCTAAATGCAGATAGATTATTGTCAACACTCAGAGCATACGAGATTTATTGTCAACCCAGGAAAGCCTTTAATTTCAAAGGATAGATGCACAATTTATGCTTAAACACCAAATCATTGTAATTAAACACTTTACCCTCAACAACCATGTTCATCCCTTAGAACCTGTGTAATCCCACCAACCTTCTAAACACTACAAATTCAATTGCTTCCTACCATATATCAACAGGAAATGAAATTAGATTCAAATGACAATTGCAAACAGAAAGGAAATCCTATTCATATTCTAGAATAAATTCTTTGCCTACCCGATCTAACCACTCTTGAAATCCATAAACATAAACAGAACGTAATCTAGAAATTCAATTGCAGTAAATCAAGTTCAGCTACTCTAAAGAATTGAATTGCAGAAATGAAAGTTAACAACTGTAACAGTAAAATAATTGCAGGGATTCGTGGGATGACAATCTGAAACTGCGAGATGAACAAAGCTGTGTACAGCTATTGAATGAATTGCATAAAAGAAACTTCCTACCCAGTCGACTGTTAATCTATAGCAATCACCAATCTCAAGAAAATGTAATACTGCAAATTCACACATGCCACTGTTGCGTACACAAGCAATATGATCAACAGAATATCACACAATAATAAATTCAGAGATCCTACTTTAACTCAGCAGTCTTTGTGGAAGGCGGGCCCAGCCTTCGCACAGAGACGCTGGATGAACAATGTGCAGCTCCCTTAAATTGGCAGTAACTCTTTGTATTAAAAAGAAGAATGAATACAGATCACTTCCACTGTCAATACAAGAATGAATTATCTATTTTCCAACCCCCTGGGTCGAGACAGCTTCTCACTTTTATACATACGGACCATAACAGCCGATCCTATTACAAAGGGCAGCCATGAAGATCTCTGATCTTCATGCGCCCTGAATAACACGGGTTGTTACAAAACGTGGCGTGGTGCAAATATAGAAAATGAGAAAGAGCTGTAAGATGGCCCAGAAGTGGCAATCTTCCCAGATCGCCATGATAATTGAACAGCTGTACTAAAGATCCCCCAATTATAGCACATTCTATCGCGGCTACTCTGTTTGGCTCTGCCTGGAGCGTTGCATAAGAACCACGTGCCTTACTAGATGATTGAAGGACTGAGGGTCTTTTTAAATCACGAACGTCCCTTATTTCCAGGATTGTTCAGCTCCACGTTCCTGCAGTCTGCTCATCCCAAGCTATCTTCATAAATCACGACATATTAGCACAATTTGAGAGATAAACAGCCTTAATTGTCACAATCATAAGCGTTAATGAGATGAAACAATAATCAGTCTTACCTTGGCAATTTAGGGAATAAAGTGAGGAAAGGAAGTCTGATTGTCATGCTGAATGATGTAAAACAAGGGAATAAAAGGTGATTAGGGATGGTTAAAAAAGGAACAATTATGGACTCAACAACATCATTGGCCGGTAATCAAGTAGTTTCTACCATGTTTGACATCATATCATTGTAATCACATGGATAGAATTGTACTTTGTGGAAGACGAGATGAAGACCATGGGTGTTTGTTTAAAGCGCTCATTGATTTTCCTCAGGTTGTGATGGAGTTTTGTATATCTAGCATGGATCCACATTTGTATGGTCGTGGCTATGCTCAAATTTGCATCTGTATGACATAGATCTACATTGTATGTCTTGTATCTATGTCCAAGTTTGAGTCCTCTATCACATGAATCTACGTTGTATTCTAGTAGCCATGCTTGTTTATTCCTCTCATGGATCTGCCTTGTATTTGTTTGTAGCCATGATTTGGTTACTTGTGTCTATGAGTCAACATACTGATGTACAACATGCTCTGATCGAGGTGACATTTTCACCTCGTACCGATAACTTATTCTCTCAAAGCTCTCATTTATCGTATCCCTCTAAGACTCATGCTTTGGGGGGCATTCTGTTATACCAAAATCTTGTCACCATCATGTGATAAGACCTTTGACATACCTACTTGCCCTGAATCCTAGCACTTGGAGTGGAAATTCATACCATTTGTCAATCTTTCACAAAAAATGCTCAGCACTGTGCTTTCTCTATTTTCTAGGAGTGGTACCTTGTTCGCACCACCTATCCCTTGTTGTCCATAAGTGGTTCCACCGCTTATGGCTCTTAGTCCATAAGTGTTTCTTACAAGAACTACTATGAAATTCAAGGAGAAACATGGTACCCTGGGTAAAAAGGGAAAAAAATAAGTTTCTCGAGGCTTCTAGATCATGAGCCTCATGTCCTCCCTTATCCCTATCATTTTGGGTCAGTTGAGCTTGATATCCCTCATCCTAGGATCTTAGAGGCCACCTCATCCATTAATCTCTCAACCATCCCTATCCATTGATCCTTATAAATACAAGCTCATATCCATGGTTGAAGGGGAGATCTCTTAAGGTATTATTATGCTGTTGGATTGATTACTTGGCCCAAGCCATTGGAGAGCATAGAGAGCTAGAGTCGAAACTTATGGGGATGAGAGTGCTTGGTTTCATGGAGATGCATGTCAACACTAAGGCTTGGTTGTAAAATTCTCCATTTTTATCTTAATGCAAGTTGATTTATGTCCCACATTATTGTTGTTGTTTGATTTCACATGTATGTTGTTAGATTCCTTAGTCACTAACATGGATCAGTAGATTATATTATGGCAGCTTTGATGTGTTTGCATGTTTAAGCTGATTACAAGTACATAGGGTTACTATTGAAGCATCACATTCCAAGTATCTACGGCGTCCAGGAAGGGTCTTCAACCTCTGTCCTTCAATTGTTCTGGATCTGAACCATTCAGACCAGTGGAACACCTTACTGTCCCCCAAAGGTGAAATATTCCAGCTAACACAACCCAGGCCAAAATACCACCCCCACCACCTCCCATGTTATGTATGTTCCTAATCCTCCTAGGTCTTCTACACCTGGGGATCAACCCTCAATTCCGGTTTCGTCTTTACCTTCTAGTGCCGGAGGGAAACCCCCAGCACGACCTACATTATCTAATTCTGAAATTGTACCTATTCAAGGACATACCTCTAATATAGAACCATCTATAGTTTATGTCCCTCCCACCCATACTAATGTGGTTAATCCCCTATCCAGTTCAAGTCAGCCCTTAGGGGCACAACTTGTAACCATTCAATCTTCTGGAGGTTATGGTTATCACATACCTGTAGGTAATATTAATCATCCACATAATTCTACAGGGATGCCTTATTTTGAAATTCCACACCCTAGTAATGCTTTTATGCCATGGGGGCAACCCAACTAGTCTTACATGCTAGCCATGGGGGGGATACCTATACATACTATGGGAGGTGCTCGAGGACCCCCTCATGGAGTTCCTCCCCCTAGGGAACCTAATGGTCCTGGAGGATCTCACAAATTTCCTCCTTATAGTCCTAATGGTCCTAGTGGTCCTGGGGGGCTTGGTGGCTTTCCTCCTTATGGATCTGGAGGGTCTGGTGGCCCTCCGTTGAGTGCTTCTAGAGGATGTGGAGGTTTACCTCTTGGTGGGCCTAGAGGGTCTGGTGGTCCACCTCCTAGTGGTCCTGGTGGTCTTAGTGGTCCCGGTGGTCCTGGTTGTCCCAATGGTCCTGGTTGTCCCCATGGCCCTGGTGGTCCTCCTTCTGGACGCCCTAGTGGTCCTAGTGGTCCTGATCCAGGAAATCAACCCCCTACGGGCAGATTTTTTGGTAGTTCTTTGTCACAAAAACCTGTCATTTAGTCCACTTACGGTCCTACTGGTAACTATATGCCATATCAATATTACCAGTATGTGTAACCCAACTGGCAGTTACCTTTCCTAGCAACTTTGGACTTACCTGAATTGTCCAAGTTGAATAATGACCCCATTTGACACAATCCCTCGTGGCCTCCCATTCCAGTAAAGTTATCATCAGATATCCCAAAGTTCGATGGGAAGCAGGGAGACGATCTGAAGAACCATGTTATGACATTTCATTTGTGGTGTTCTTCAAACTCCCTCATGGATGACTCCATTCGGTTACGACTCTTTTAGCGAACTTTGATCGGTACGGCTGCAAAGTGGTACACTGAACTCCCACAACATTCATTTGTGGATTTTGGCTCGTTGCCAACAGTGTTTCTTACACACTTTCAGCTCCCTATCAGTTATGAAAGGGGTACTGATCTTTTAACTTCTCTATGATATAACACCTCCACCCACATATTAAGGCCCCCATAGGAGGAGAAGGATTATTAAGGCCCCCATTTTAGATCAGTTATTAGCTTATTGGTTTACCAAATCTTTGTTTCCTCCTATTGCCCGAGATGTGGCTATGTGCAGTTCCGTTACTGAAGAGAAGACTATTAGTCAAGCCCAGTATCTAGACTTGGTCTATTCCTAGTCTGAAACTCTTTATGACTTGATTCCTCAAGCTCCTCGCCCAAGCACCAATATTTCCAAGCCACCAGTAGAAGTACTTGTTGATGGGATTGTTGGTTCAATCCAGTCCCTGTCAATAGTGAAACCTGCCAAGCAACCCCAAGCTACCACCCCTACTCCTTCGACTCCTAAGGTTTCCGCCGAGGTCAATTCCATTCAAAGTACTCAAACCTTGGGTAATAATAAAAAGAAAGGTAAAAATAGAAATAAAAAACCTGGAAACTAATAGGAGACTCCAAGACCAACCAATAGTGATAACGATAAAGGGAAAAGAAAAGCAAAATATCCTTACCTGCTATGCGGTGGTGACCATTTTTCAAAAGAGTGTCCTCATGAGGACGAAATATCCCAATTTTTGAAGTCCAATCCCACACCTGCAATACTTATGGATCCTTTTCCCTCTCAACAACAACTGATAGACCACATGTCTAATTAGGGTAACTCTAGTTCATCAGAGGAAATTTGTATGATGTCCTCAGATACCATCAATCTGCAAACTCGAAGTCAGAATTATGACAAACCTGTAGATAAAAAAGAAGATCATTCTTTTTCAGGGAAAGCTCCCTCTACTAGTTCTCCTGAATCCTTGTCTACTGTCACCCTATCTATCGAGAAGCCTACTCTCGACATGATTTTGCGTCCACCTAAGAGTACTCTTTGGAAGGCTGCCTTCAACCCTAATGCCCAAGCTACTCAATTTTATAATGTAGTTGAAGATCTCGCTCAGGCACCTTGTGCAATGTCTACCTTAGAAGTACTCCAAAGTTTCCCTACACAACGCAAAAACTTGTTGACAGCATTAGGATCCTTAGACCCAAATAATACTAACTTGATTCATTTCAATGTTGAGAACTATAAATCTATATTACCACTTAAAATTTCTTTTTAGATCTTTACGAAAGTAGTTGGAAAGAAGGTTTTTCGAACAGTACTAGATGAAGGAACTTTGACCTTGGTTTTGTCTCTGTCTTGTTGGAAGGCTCCCAGCTCTCCTGAGCTTGTAACATCACCTACGACCCTTAAAGCCTTTGATGGAAGGGGTTTCCAACCGCATGGTCTCATATTAGCCCTGGCGGTCGATCTGGGGGGAAAAACCATTTCCATCCAAGTAGAAGTGGTAGATGCACCCTTAGATTACAACCTCCTTCTAGGAATAAATTGGTTCTATGCCATGACTGCTGTCGCCTCAATAGTATTCTGAACAGTCCAATTTTTGCATCTAGGGAGAATTGTTACTATTGACCAGCTTGATTTCTGTATGCTGTATGTTACTACCTCCACAGCTAATAACATCCTGATGTTAGGCCAGTCCCCTCCTCCTTACCAGTCGATTGGGGTAGGCATGTTGAAGGATTCATCCGTTATGGGGATTTTTCCATCCACTCCTCCTAGCATGGATATCATGATAGTCCATATGATCGCCTAATTTGATTATGATCCTAAGGGTAAACAAGTTCTTGATTCCACCTTGTTGAGTTCACATGAAGCATTGTATGACGCTATTCAAACCTTGTCTGATGATCACACTGATGACCTTCATCTACTGGCCTCAGATCCTTACCATTTTTCGTACTGGTTAGAACCTTCTCTTCCTGTTCTAGATTATATCTCTAAGACTTTTCCTTCTGATGAGTCCATTATGGAGATCATGAATACAGATATTTCCATTTGGGAGGATCACCATCATAGATCCATGTTCCTCCCCAACACCAGTTTGGTTAGCCATGATTTTGCATCCTTGTTTCCTATTGATATTGTCAACATACCCCAGAGTCCCATATTGTTGGAAGATACAAATTCTGAAGGAAACCTTTGCAAAATTACTCAGACGAATCCAATTAACATATCATCCAAGCATGGTACTATCGATCATGTTCATGTTGGGAAGAACTTCTCAGCAGATGGATCTGAAGCCTATAAGGCACTTTCCAAAGAATTTCGTGATATTTTTTCCTAGTCCTACGAAGAGATGCTGGGGATTGACCCATCCATTGTGGTCAATGAGATTAAAACCTATCCCATAGCTAAACCTGTTAGGAAAAAACTAAGGCAAGTCCATCCTCGGAAGGTTGTAGCTATTAAAGTTGAAATTCAGAAACTTCTCAAAGCTAGGTTTATTTATCGTGTACCCCTGATGGAATTTGTATCGAACATTGTCCCTGTTAATAAAAAGAAGGGCACCATTAGAGTCTGTATCTACTTTAGGGATTTAAATAAAGCTTGTCCCGAGGACAACTTCCCTACTCTGCACATTGATCAAATTATCGACAACTATGCTGGAAGTGTCATCTTTTCATTCATGGATGGATTCTCTGGCTATAATCAGATTGAGATATTACCCTCTGATCAGCATAAGACGGCATTCATTTTCCCATGGGAAACCTTTGCATATAAGAAGTTACCTTTTGTCTTGAAAAATGCTAGAGCCACGCTCCAGTGCATGATGTCCTATGTGTTTCATGATATTAAACATATTGTTGAACCGTACCTTGACGACCTCCTTGCTCATTCGCAGTGACGGGAGGACCACCCTGGCCATATTAGAGAGATATTCCTGAGATGTCGTCATTATATTATATAGCTTAATCCACATAAATGTGTTTTTTTCATTGAGACGAGACATCTGCTAGGTTTTGTGGTATCCAAAGATGGCATCCGGATTGATCCTTTGAAAATTGCCACCATTTTACATCTACCAACCCAAACTAATCTCCTTGAAATCCAAAGTTTGCAAGTGAAGGAAAAATTTATCCATTGTTTCGTCTACAATTTCGTAGAGAAAACGCACGGTTATATGTGTCTCCTCAAGAAGAACACCCCATTCTTCTGGGATGACCAGGCCCAATGCACCTTTGATAATCTTAAGCATGCTCTGACTCATTCACCCGTGATACACTCCCCATATTATTCAAAGGACTTTCTCTTGTATATTGCTGCCTCTGCTACTACCATCGCTATGGTTTTAGTGCAGGAAAATCTCCATGGTCAGGAGCATGTGATTTATTATGCTAGTAAGAATCTTATGGATTCTAAAACTCACTATTCACATGTGGAAAAGTTAGCATTGGCCACAGTCATTGCTGTACAAAAGTTTCATCACTACATTCTGCTCCGCACTAACACTATATTGGTAGATCAAAACCCTATGTATTACATCTTGACTTGTCAGATGCTTGGGGGAAAGTACTCCCGTTGGATAGTCATACTTCAGGAGTTTGATCTGGAATTTGCCAAAGCCACATCAAATAAATCCTTGGTCTTTGCTGAGCTTATGTGTGATCTTCCCTGTGCTTCGATGGAATCTGAGCCCAGTGATTCATTTTTGAATGAATTCCTATTCCTCATTAGCACTACTAACCCTTGGTATGGATATTTTCTTATTTATCTCCAAACACAACGATTTTAGCTGCATTTATCCTGTGACGATCACGGTCGTATCCATCGCCACACAAAATACTACCTCAGCTTGAATGATACCTTGTATAGACATGGGATTGACTCTATTCTCTGGAAATGCCTCACCCATGAGGAGGCTGAACATGTGTTGAATGATTTCCACTCTAGAGCATGTGGCGGTCATTTATCTGAGATGGCTACAGCTCAGAAAATCCTTCATGCTAGCTATTTCTAGCCTTCTATCTTCAAAGACTGTCATGAGGCTGTTAAGAAATTCCCACCTTGTCAACACTTTTACCCTAAAAAGTGCACCCATCCTGCTCGGCTACACCCGATCATTGTTGTTGGCCCATTCACCAAATGGGGGATTGAATTTACACATTGTAAGCCTACCCGAGCTGGGGGGCATGGTTACATCATCGTAGCCATTGATTATTTCACAAAATGGGTTGAATCCATGCCTACATATGTAGAATATGGTAAGACTGCCGCTCTCTTCCTGTTCAATCATATCATAGCTAGATTTGGAGTCCCATAGTCCATCTTTACTGATAACGGATCCGATTTCCGTAATCGAATGATGGAGGAACTAAGTTCCAAGCTAGGTTTTCGCCATGAAAACTCTATGCCATATTATCCACAAGCTAATGGTCAAGTAGAGGCCATTAACAAATTTTTTAAAACTATGCTTCGTTGGATGGTTGGAGATCATAAATCCAACTAGCACCACATTATTTTCTCTTCTCTTTGGGATTATTGAAATTTGGTGAAAATGACCACTGGTTTCACACCATTCCATCTTGTCTATGGACTCGAAGCTATCTTACCAATTCAATGTCAGATTCTATATTTACAACTTGCCGTCGAACTTCTCCCAGGCACTTCCGCAGAGGAAGAAATATTTGTGTACTTGAATAACCTTGATGAGACTCGGAGAGATGCTTCCTTGGCTAATGAGGCACATAAGAAATGCGTCAAGGCGTAGTATGATAAATCCATCCAACCTCATGTCTTTAACGAGGGGGACCTAGTTTTGACTTACAACCAGAGATATGACAAACTAGGGAAGGGCAAGTTCGAGTCAATGTGGTATGGACATTTTGTCATTTCTAAGGTTTTAGAGAAAGGAGCCTATGAGCTCATTGATTATGATGGAATCCCTTTGGGGCAACCTCGCAATGGGTTGTACCTGAAAAGGTATGATGCCTAGGTCTTTCTTGGATAGTATCTAGTATATATGTATATTGATTGGCTTTCAGTGTGCTTTTAGTATTTTCAAGATGGTTTTAAGTTTAGTGTCCGCATCTGTTTATACCATGTTTTGTTCATGTAGATGGATTTCTATGGCTTCGCTGATGGTGCTTGCCACCACACCTTCAGTCTCACCTCAGTTGCTTGGGTCCTCTATTCCCCATTTGAATATTTGGTCAGTTTAGGAGTGGTTTGTATAGGTCCCGCTACTAATAACATCGTCGAGTATGAAGCAGTCATCGGTCTTTAGACTGAAGCTACCTCCCAGGATGTTCATGATATAGTAGTCATGATGAAATCACAACTCATGGTTCTCCATTTAAATGATATTTACACCATTAGAAACCCTGTGCTTCTCTGTCTCTTCCAAAGAGTAAGTTTACTAGAAAGATCATTTGAAACCATCACTTATAGGCATATCCCTTGGGAACATAATGTAGTTGCTCACTCATTAACTAATTACATCCTAGATTGGCATATTTCCCATTCATGACATTAAAATCAAACATGGTACAATGTAAATAAACATTTAAAGACACATACAACTCATGTAAAATACATTGACCATTTAAGACATATAAACACCAGGTAAAAGTCTGTATATATATATATACGAAAAAGTTTACAAAAAATAGGTCCCAAGACCCCATCTGAAGCATGTAGGCTTTCAGGAAAAATTATCATACAAAATCTTGAAGCTGTCATCTTTCAGTACATATCTCATGCACTAGTGATGCTCGTGGTGTCACATCCCTGCTTTAGCTATTCTATGCAGCAACCTACTGAATTGACCCAGTACTCCCGCTATAGGTATCTGATATCTCATCAAGAGGTCATTTATGGAAGAATCTGGGATATCCAAGGTCAACCTCTCTAGGTTTTCCTCTAACTCCCCAGTGATATCATCACCCTGTGGTACAAATTGGGCTCCACCTCGCCTATCCAATGGATAATCTCCTCCAGGACGAACTGCTCCAACATCTACATGAGAATATACAGGTCTCATCACTTAACATAAAAATATAAAACATTGAAAACATAAAAACATTTCATCCATTTTAGGGTTTCTCGCTTCTTACTAATGTTGCCCCACTCTCTTCCAGGTGGGAGTGGTAGGTCAGGATCTCTGGTAAAGTCTGTACTTGCATAATCATAATCCTTAGCCATGAGGATCTGATCTCGAAGCCATCTAAAGAACAGGTAGCCAAAATTCACCTTCCCTCTACCTGCTCTTGTACGAGCCATGACCTGGACCCACCTTAGCATACGGGGGTCTCGTGCTCTCAAACTATGGAAGACCACCTAAGGTCTCATATATGGTACCCGCTCGAAGAAGAAGCAGGCTAAAATAGAGCCAAAGCCAAACTACTTTAGCTCTCCTTTCTAACACTTAGTCAGCTGATCTTTGAATATCATAAGCATGGCTTTTGCCTAGTTGAATAATGTGGGTGCCATGGCCTCTATGGCATATAACATGTGTGCTCTAGAAGCCTGGAGCACACCTTGACTCCTGGCCACCCTCTGCATAGTAAATAGGATGGTCCATAGAGGTCCATCCGTCACTGCTTTTATGGGGATTTTCTTCCTCGATGTCCTCATCCTTGGAGCACAGTGATGGTCTATAAGCTCTCGAGTGGTAATATCCCCTCCACGGGAAACTGTCAGTGAGATGGGGGCACCCCATCTCAAGAGACCAGTCAAGAAGTAGATATTCTCTACTTCTACTATAAGAATATGAGCCCCCACCTCGAAGTACTACTGCTCTAGATTCCACATCCACAATATGTGCTCTAGTAACCACTCATGTGACACCATGCTTGGGGTCCGAAAGAACTTCAGGAGACCACAGTCCCGTAATGCGGCTATACAACCTGCATTTCTCTTAGCAAAATCATCATCATTGTCAGGTTGTCTTTCTTTCCATATCACCATGTTTTGAGCGACCAAGACCTATCAAAAAAAATCATAGCATGCATTAGAATCATCTATAATCACTAAAAATCAAAAGAATGACTTATTATTGCTCATGCTATTAGTTTAAAATCTCCACGACCAGCACCGCATGTGCACTGTTGGAGACAGGAGGTGGCACCGTGTATCCCGCAATGGGTATGTGTGGCACTCTCTTTTAAAGTTTTAGGGATTGACATATGAGCCCAAAACCCCATAAAAACTCAAAATAAATGCTATGAAATGAAAGAGTAAGGGTTTATCTATTACCTGCAATGGACGGTGCTCAAAACGGACAGTGGAAACTCCCGGTATTAGCTGCTGAAGATCTGGCTAAGAAAGTGCTCCAAATGCTCTCCACTATGGATAAATAGTAAAAGGATTTGATTTTTTACTATTTACGTGACTTATATAGGCATTTTTGGGGCTGATATGCTATATTTTTTTTATGTAAAATCATATTTTAGTCAAAATTCATCTATCGTAATCCTTTAATGCTAGTTATAAATGCATTTAACACTTGCTTTTGATTCGATTGTAGGATAAGAGAACTATAGTAAGAAGCTTTGGAAGTTTGTTTATGGATTTTTTGCACTTTCATAAAATGGAAAAGGCCAATGAGAATTTATTACAACACTTTGGTCATGCTCTTTAAACCCAGTATCAAAGGTCCGAGTCCATTTTAGTTTCTTTCCAGGCTCATAAAAAATTGACATTGTGTAAAGAAACGTTATGGAGTCTTCTTTTCACCTCCTTTTCAGGCTCCTTAAACATGAAAAGATCATCGAGTCTATTTTCAATTCTTTCCAAGCTCATAAAAAGTGACATTGTGTAAAGAAACCTCATGGAGTTCTCTTTAAACTCTTTTCAAGCTCCCTTAATACGAAAAGATTGTCGAGCGATCTTGTCTTATTCACGCTCGTTAAAGTATTTTAAGAGTCGTCCTTCCGACGATAGATTATCTCTTTTTCGGTTTGGAGGGGACTGTTTACGAAAAAGGAACACTCCAGCCGATCATGACTTGAAGAGTTCTCTAAGGTATGGTTTTACACTTTTTCCGGCCTTAGAGAATAAATCATACAAAAAAGGACCCCTTTGGAGTCTTCTTCCATAATAGTTCAGACTCTCTAAACATGAACGATGTCGAGTTTTATTTCATTAGACTCTTTAAATTAAACATTGAGAGACCCATTTTGGGAATGAACCCCTCCTCTCTCAGGTTTGTAAAACATATGAGTCTGTACTTGTCTTCCAACAAGCTATATCGAGTGTTTGTTACCCTCTTTGAACTCATAAAACTGAAAAGAGGCATTCATCGATCATGATGGAGAAAATGGGAAGGGAATCATTTTGTAAATAACTGGTAGTAGTTTGTCATTACCTTTGAACATGGCACTTGTCTGCACATCATGTCATTCAATTGGGTATTCAGCTGATCTCTGTGATGATCCACTTTCATGAGTCATGCCACTCCTTTGAGTCTTTCAAAAGAATGCATTGTCCACTATTGCATTGTGTGTTTGTCCCATTCAGTCATGCTGGCAAGTCATTTTGTCCTGCTACCCAATGTTCAGAGGAAATTTGAAGAATTTTTACCTTTGCAGTCCACACAGTCTTTGTGTCATTATTTTTGAGTTTGTCTTATGGTTACTACATTCACATGATTACAAAACTATGTTCCAAGTTTCATGTCATCGATGTGGGACTCATCATGGCCCTCCTTCGACGAGACTTTTCCCATCGACATCATCTCATTATCCAGGAAATAGTCTTAGAAACAATATTTAGTACCTTGAGATCTGTATGCCTTAATGATAGATTCTCTCGCTGTTGACATAGGTTCACATCATTGAACTTTGATCAATAGAATCGACTGGGTGTTCGACATCAGAACATCTACTCACAATAAGTAGATTGTACTAAGATACCTTGGGAATCATTAACATTAATGGTGATCTCCCTCGCACTTGTTAACGGTTCACATCATTGGCTAGTAATCAAGTGGTTTCTACCATGTCCAAATTCAGATCATTGTAATCACATGGATATAATCATACTTTGTGGAAGAGGAGACGAAGGCCCTGGGTATTTGTTTAAAGCGCTCATTACTTTCCCTCGGTTGTGATAGAGTTTTGTATATCTAGCATGGATCCACATTTGTCTGGTCGTGGCTATGCTCAAATTTGTGTTTGTATGACATAGATCTACATTGTATGTTTGGTAGCTATGTCCAAGTTCGAGTCTTCTATCACATGAATCTACACTGTATTCTAGTAGTGATGCTTGTTTATTCCTCCCATGGATTTGCCTTGTATTGGTCTGCAGCCATGAGTTGGTTACTTATGTCTATGAGTCAAAATATTGATGTACTACAAATGCCTACTTGACAGCATGCTCCGATAGAGCCGACATTTTCACCTCGTAGTGACAACTTGTTCTCTCAAAGCTCTCATTTATCGTATCCCTCTAAGACTCATGCTTTGGGTGGCATCCTATTATACAAAAATCCTGCCACCATCATGTGATAAGACCTTTGACATACCTACTTGCCCTGAATCCTAGCACTTGGAGTGGAAACTTATACCATTTTGTCAATCTTTAATAAAAATGCTCAGCACCGTGCTTTCCCCTTTTGTCCATGAGTGGTACGTTGCTCGCACTGCCTATCCCTTGTTATCCACAAGTGGTGCCATTACTTATGGCCCTTAGTCCATAAGTGTTTCTAACCTGAACTGCTCTATCATTGAAGGAGAAAAGAGGTACCTTGGGTAAAATGGGAAAACGAGAAGTTTCTCAAGGCTTCTAGATGATGAGCTTCGTGTCCTCCCTTATCCATATCATTGTGGGTCAGTTGGGCTCGAGATCTCCCATCATAGGATCTTAGAGGCCACCTCATACACAAATCTCTCAACCATTCCTATCCATTAAGCCTTAAAAATACAAGCTCATATCCATGGTTGAGGGGAGAACTCTTAAGGTATTGTTATCTTGTTGGATTGATCACTTGGCCAAGCCATTTGAGAGCATAGAGAGCAAGTTGGAGCTTATGGGATGAAAGTGTTTAGTTTCATGGAGATGCATCTCGACATTGGTTGTAAAATTCTCCATTTCATCTTAATGCAAAGCTGATTTCCATCCCACATTACTGTTGTTGTTTGATTTCACATGTAAATGTTGTTGGATTCCTTAGTCACTGACATAGATTAGTAGATTATGTTTTGGTAGCTTTGATGTGTTTGCGTGTTTAATCTTACTGCAGGTACACAGGTTTACTATTGAAGCATTACATTCTTGGTATCTACAGCGTCCAGGGAGGGTCTTCATCCTTTGTTGTTCATTTGTTCTAGATCTAAACCATTCAGACCAGAGGAACACCTTACTATCCGTAGAAGGTGAAATATTCTTGCTAACAAATATGTTGAGAGATGGGGAATTAAAATATGATATTATGGACAAATAGGCATACGCTTTGGTTAAGGCCTTAAAATATTTCAGGGTGTATATTCTTCATTCACATATAATTGCTCATGTTCCAACTAGTTTAGTAAAAGGAATTCTTACACAGCTTGATCTAGAAGGAAGAAGAGCGAAATGGATAGCAAAATTAGTGGAGTATGATATAGAAACTAGGCCTACCAAGTTGATTAAAGGGAAAGGACTCGCAAAGATGTTGAAGGATTCAAATTGTGAATATTTACAGCTTAATTTCTTATCCAGTCAATCTCATCAGTTGGACACAGGGGTGGAGGTGATGATTGATTTCACTACATCTTCATGGTATTCTGATATAGTTCATGTTATTCAAAACTTACAAGCTCCTGCGGGATTAAGTAAAACTAAAGCAAGATCTGTGAAATTGAAAGATGCTGAATTCTATATTTTAAATCAATATATTTATTGGAAGGATCCTGGGGTGTGTTACTTAATTTCCTTTTGGAAAATGAATCCCAGCAAACGGTGAAGGAATTTCATAAAGGAGACTATGGGGGACATCACTCTTGGAATGTGACAGCAAACAAAATTTTGAGAGCTGGTTTTTATTGGCCATCATTATTTTTGGATGTGTACAAAGAAACTAGTACATGTCACCAATGCCAGATTTTTTATGGTAAGAGAAAGGTGATTCCACTTCCTCTTAATCCAATAACAGTAGAAGCTCCTTTTCAATAGTGGGGTTTGGATTTTATTGGAGAAATAAACCCAAATTCTTCAAGACAACATAAATGGATTATAACAGCTACAAACTATTTCACAAAGTGGATTGAAGCAATACTTACCAGGAGAGCTACTGAGACAACGATTATTGATTTTCTTGAAGAAAATATATTGGATAGGTTTGGTTGTCCCAGAAGAATTGTGACTGACAATGTAGCATCTTTTAAGTCCAAAAAGATGATTAATTTTTGTCATAAATATCATATCAGTATAAATCATTCAACTGCTTACTATCCACAGGGAAACGGACTGGCGAAGTCTTGTAATAAGAGTTTGGTGAGAATTATCAAGAAGTTGTTAGAAGATAAAAAAATAGCTTTGCACACCAAGATTAAGTATGCTTTGTGGGATGATAGAATTAGCACTAAAAGAGCAATTGGAATGTCTCCTTTTCAGTTGGTGTATGGAACCGAAGTCATTTTTCCAGCATCATTGGGTGTACCAGTTATGAAATATTTTCAGGAATAGCAAGACGATCCAAACCATATGCAGAGAAGAATAAACCAAATTATCGAATTGGAGGAGCAAAGAAATAAAGCTTATGATAAAGTGCAGATACATCAAGAAAAAATGAAAAATACCTTTGATAGAAGGGTGAAAGAAGAACAGTTCTAAATTGATGACTTGGTATTAACATCGGATGTGTGGAAATTGAACCCAGGTGTTAGAACAATTACACTCACAACAATTGCCAATTACACATGCAAATTACTCACAAAAGAGATTGAATATGGAGCTGAACACTAATCTGTATTGAATAAGTGTACAATAGCCAACCCTGTGAAGTCATAGGCTGCCACAATAAATAATTAAATGATGGATTTGAATGCATGAATATGCCATTCGAATCTAGTCAAAAGCAGGCTTACTAAATCTAAGCAAATCCCCCATAGGTACATAAAGCAGTTTCCAAAACTGTCTAGGAGCTCATGAATTGGAAAAATTAATTAGGCAAGCTAATAGTGGATGGAAGGACAACTCATACATGATTTTCATAGGAGAAAAGAGTGGAGTATGTGGAGGACAAAAAACAAGTTAACTTCACCTAGTCAAACTTTCCCAATTGCCTTAAAACACTGAAAAAGCAGGCAATAAAGCAGAAAAAGTAGACATGCGCTAGGGAGGCCAAGAATCAAGAAGATTTGATTCCAGGAGGTTTCCCAAGTGCTCCATGTGTCAAAATTAGCAATTTTTACCACTATGGATGTGTAGATGACAACTTGCATAAGGTGGAATATGGAAACTATACAAATAAGACAAAAATGGATTAATTAATGTCTAAGGTAGCTAACTATGGGTTGATTATTCTAACACCCCCCCTTAAGCCTGAATTATGAGGAATATATCAGAAAATTATAGGGCCCAACAACAAGTCTTAGTCACCCTTTACATACTGCATGTCCATTTAACCAAGGAAAGAGGCAAAAACCCAGTGGGAAAATCCTCCCTTAAACATGGACTGTAAAACAAAATTTGGAAATCTTGTCATCACTCATGCTTCACAGCATGATCATAAATCCCCAGCAGTGATTTGATATTGCTGAATGTCTTCTCACAAAAAACTTTGGTGAAGATATCAGCTACTTGTTCTAAAGATGAACAGAAGAGTAAGTGAATGGTGCCATCATGCACAAGCTGTCTGATGTAGTGCATATGGATCTCAATGTGTTTGGTTACCTGCTAATGAACTGTATCATTGTAGATTTGAATGGTACTTTGATTATCATAGTATATAGTATTTTATTATTCTGATTCAAAGCACACTCTCCAAGTAACCCCTGCAACCATAAACATTGAGTTGCTGCATTTACAACTCCTCTGTACTCTGCTTCTGTAGATGGGAGTGCAATGGCACTTTGTTTCTTGCTTGACCAGTTGATTGGCCCTTCTGCAAGTATGAACACATATCATGATGTTGACTTTCGATCTGTGTTGTCACCTTCCCAATCACTATCAGTAAACTCAATCAAATCAAGATCAGCTTTTGCTTTATAGAAGATCCCATGAGTTCTTGTTCCCTGAACAAAGTTAAGGATCCTTTTGGCTGCTTTCCAATGGATCTCATGAGGCTGATTCATGTATCTAGAAGCCACACTTACTAAATAATAAATATCAGGTCTAGTATGTGTAAGATACAACAAACATCCAATCAATTGCTGATACAGTGTATTGTTTACCATAGGTGAACAATCAGCTTCTTCAAGCTTCACTCTCGAAAGGAAAGGAGTCTTGCTTGGCTTGCAATCCTTCAATTTGAATTTGTTCAGTAAATTAAAGGCATACTTGGACTGATGCACTTTGATTCCAGCTCTGGTTTGAACAATCTCGAGCCCCAAGAATTGGCTCAATAGCCCCAAATCTGTCATGGAGAAGGCATGGTTCATTGCATCCTTCAAGGAAGCAATTTCATCCTTTAAGCTTCCTGTAATGAGAAGGTCATCAACATATAAAACAATGATCATTAATTAACCATTAATCAGCTTCAAATATACATTTGGATCTGATTTTCATCGAACAAAATTCAGTGATAGCAGAAAACTATCAATCTTGGCATACCAAGCCCTGGGGGCTTGCTTAAGCCCATACAATGACTTCTTTATCCTACACACAAGAGATCGGTTAGTATAAAATACTTGAGGCTGATGCATGTATATCTCTTCAGTGATATCTCCATTCAGGAAAGCACACTTCACATCCATGTGACGTACTTCCCATTGCTTTGAAGCTTCAATGGCTAAGGCTAGCCTGATGGAGTCCATCTTTGCCACTGGTGCAAAGGTCTCATTGTAGTCTATGCCATGAACCTATGAGTATCCCTTGGCTACCAATATGGCCTTGTACTTCATAGGTGAACCATCAGCATAAAATTTGGTCTTGTACACCCACTTACACTGAACTAGCTTCCTCCCGGGGGGAAGATCAACCAGCTCCCAAGTGTTGCTCTTCTGGAGTGAGTTGAACTCTTCCTTCATGGCTGATTG
The DNA here is from genome assembly GCA_001517045.1 of Pseudotsuga menziesii. Classification (NCBI taxonomy): domain Eukaryota; kingdom Viridiplantae; phylum Streptophyta; class Pinopsida; order Pinales; family Pinaceae; genus Pseudotsuga; species Pseudotsuga menziesii. The sequence continues at coordinate 405,928 of LPNX010001175.1, read as the reverse complement.
CCATATTGGATAATTTTATGCATTTTCATATTTCTGTGGATCTGATTCAACCATCAGATATCATTTCTCAGCAAACATAGGATCTTTCATGCATAGAGCACTCTCAGATTGAGATCTAGTCCTCCTAGGGTCATTAGGATTTCCAGCTAGTTCTCTAGCTACATGAATGGTATTGGCTGCCCATTTTGTCCTTGTAGGGATATTAGGATCTACAATAAAATCATCATTATCATACATATCAGAATCAGCATGTTCAACTATCTCTTCACTTACATTCAGAGGTTCCGGTGGTGAAGAGGATTCTCCAACTTCCACTGCTGCTAGGGGCTCTTCTTGAAACTGAACACACCTTTCAATGAAGGATTTGTTTGTGATCAAATTGATCAGATTTTACCCTTTTGAATCTTCATAGTACCCAACAAATAGACACTCTTGGCTTTGGGGCTGCAAATCCTTCCTCTTTTCTATTGGAATTATAGCCCAAGCCCTTGAGCCAAAAATCTTGAAATGGGTCACATCTGGCTTGTGCCCACTCCATGCTTCAAAAGGAGTCATACCATCAAGCTGTTTATGAGGCAACCTATTCTAGATATAGGCTGCACATTTTATAGCTATGGCCCAATACTTTGGTGGAAAAGTCTTAGCCTCCATCATGCAGGTTGCCATCTCTTTCAATGATCTGTTCTTCCTCTCAACAACACCATTCTGTTGTGGTGTGTAGGGGATAGAATTCTCCATCTGAATACCTGCATCTGCACAATATTGAATAAAATCAGACTTGACATACTCACCACCATTGTCAAATCTGAGGACCTTGAGTTTCCTTCCATACTGGTTTTCAACCAAAGCCTTAAAGACTTTGAAGAGGCCAAAAACTTCAGACTTGTGTTTCAGGAAGTAAACCTAGCAATACTTGGAAAAGTCATCTATGAAATTCAATGAATATTTTGCCTAACTCATCAACCTATGAGGAAATGGGCTAGCAAAATCATTGTGGATCAACTCAAGAGGTGCAGAGGTTCTCTCATGACTAGCTCTCTCAAATTTATGCTCTGGGTGTTTTCCTAGGATGCAACCTTGACAGACTCCTTTGGAAAACTTAATCTTTGGTAACCCTATGACCATTTCTTTTCACTAAGATCAGAAATATACTTGTAATTTAGGTGGCCAAATATTTCATGCCAAATCTTGGTTGCCTCATTAACATGAATCAGAAGAGCAGAGGGGTTTGAGTAGGGTAGGAAGTGTGAGAACATGTATACCTTTGAAGTGTGATTTGCAACTCCTTTTGCAATGACTTTACCACTTGAGATCTCTGTGATCTCAACTTCATCAGGGAAGAATATGACCTTCTTTGGAGACCCTATGTGGGCCATCTGATACACTGATAAGAGGTTAGAGGCAAGACCTAGAACATACAACACATTGATGAGCTTACCATGGTCAAGATCAATCCTCCCTTTGCCCAAACTTTCAGTGAGAGACTCATCTCCCAGTACTATTGGTGGACCTTTCAACATGTCAAGTGAGGTGAATGGCTCCTTGGTTGAAACCATATGTCTTGAATCTCCAAAATCAATGATGAAACTAGGTGAGCTTGATGTGCCAGCAACCAATGCATGAACTCTCTCTCTATCTTCTTAACTTGATTTTCCTTCCCTCTTCTTTGAGTTGTCTGGAAGGGAGATGCCATTATTCTCCAGGATTTGGGTCAGCATGTCTATTTTCTTCTTCATGTAGGAGCTCTCAGAATGATTGCCCTTACTGCAGTATGCGCACTTGCTCATTTCTCCTTTGTTCTTCTTCTTCTGGTAGTTCTTCTTGGAACCTTGAGGCTCCTCCAGAGACTTGTTCTTGTCTCTCTTTTGCTTAGGTGGCTTTTTAGCTTTCTTCTTGCTTTTTGAATCCACCCTTGAATCTCTAGCAACCAGATCTTGGTCTTTGGATGGTTTGATGGTGCCCATCATCACTAATTTATCTTGTTCTTCTGTGAGAGATTCCATGAAATCTGTAAGGCTAGGCATCTTCCAGGCTCGAGCTGTCAACTTTATGGCATAGAAGTTCGAAACAAACACTAAATAGTCAGGGCCAATCTTTGAGAGTATGGGCAAGACCAGCTAATCATCCTTCTTTTCAATCCCACATTGTTTTAGCTGCAAAACAAGTGCTTTGAACTTGGAAAAATAGAGTTGCAGGGATTCAAAGCTATTTAGACTCAGGGAGATCAATTCATTTTCAATTTGATGTCCCCTCATCTCATCTGTCTTTCCAAAAAGATCAAAAATATTCTCCCATACTTCATTCGGTGATGTCAATCCATCAAGATGGAAAAAGAAATATCTGGATATACTCAGACACATGAGACCATAGGCCTCATCCCTCCTATTGTGCCATTTTATCTTTTCTGCAGCTGCATTGGGCTCTGCTTCTGTTTCCATAGTCACTCTGTAGATTAATTTTTCTCTCAAAAATATCTCCATCTATGCTTTCCATTCAAATAAATTAAATGTATTCAAGATGATCTTCTGAGATTGATCCATAGCTCAGAAATTGTCCCGTGAGTTAGCAAAATGCTCCCAGTCAATGATGTCAAACCTGCAAAACAAATTGGAAGGAGAGAAATCGATCTGCAAAGGCTCTAATACCATGTGGAAATTGAACCCAGGTGTTAGAACAATTACACTCACAACAATTTCCAATTACACATGCAAATTACTCACAAAAGAGACTGAATATGGAGCTGAACACTAATCTGTATTGAGTAAGTGTACAATAGCCAACCCTATGAAGTCATAGGCTACCACAATAAATAATTACATGAGGGATTCGAATTCATGAATATGCCATTCGAATCTAGTCAAAAGCAGGCTTACTAAATCTAAGCAAATCCCCCATAGGTGCATAAAGCAGTTTCCAAAACTGTCTAGGATCTCACGAATTGGAAAAATCAATTAGGAAAGCTAATAGTGGATGGAAGGACAACTCATACATGCTTTTCATTGGAGAAAAGAGTGGAGGATGTGGAGGACAAAAAACAAATTAACTTCACCTAGTCAAACTTTCCCAATTGCCTTAAAACACTGAAAAAGCATGCAATAAAGCAGAAAAAATAGACATGCGCTAGGGAGGCCGAGAATAAAGCAGATTTGATTCCAGGAGGTTTCCCAAGTGCTCCATGACTCAAAATTAGCAAGTTTCACCACTATGGATGTGTAGATGACAACTTGCATAAGGTGGAATATGGAAACTAGGCAAATAAGACAAAAATGGATTAATTAATGTCTAAGGTAGCTAACTATGGGTTGATTATTCTAACAGGATGCTCCTAGGGAAGATAAGCATGGAAAATTTGATCACATGTGGGTAGGTCCTTATGTTATTGCAGGTCACAGAGGAGAAAATGCATTCATTTTGGAATATCAAAATGGGGTTTTACTGGATAATGGCCCTATTAATGGAAGATTTTTAAAACACTATCTGTCCTAAGGAGGAAGGTAAAATTTGTAGCATAGTTTGTAAATATTTATTTTTCTTAGAAAACAGTACAGATGGCGAACCGAATATATTTGAAGCCCAAAGTGAAGGCCCTAAGATTTTGGAGGGTATCCATTTTCTTTATTTAAATATAAATATATATATGAAAAAAATAAAAGTTTGGAGGTTTTTAGATACAAAAGTCAGAAGCAGGCACCTGGTCTATGAGTTCTTTGATACCTCACAGGGAGGATATCATCCTCAGTTGGAGCCAGTTGTTACAACCGTCTATGTTGAACAATTGAGGAAATATATGATCAATAAATGATAAGGGCATATATTGAAATGGTAAAAGGTTAGTATTCATGACTCTTTATCAAAATGTGCACTTTGATTAATTTATTGTGCAATTGGTGGGTGTAGATTTGTGATCGTACGGATCTATGGTTGCAAAATGATCCACTGGGAAAAGTTGCACGAGAAAGAAGTTTTAACGAAGAGCGGAATGGGTTAATAAAATACCAATATCAATGGCCAAGAGATAAAGCAAATTAAATATATGGTCATAAGGTAATCCACGATGTGTAGATGCAAGGTTGAATGAGGAGAAAGGCTGATGGATTGCATAGAATGGATTTTATCTAACGATTCAAATAGGAGATGAAATATTATCAACAGTTATATTCTAATCCGGAGCTCAAACTTGTGAGATAATTAAAATGGATGAGCAATAGCGGAATTAAAACTGCTTTCCACGTGGCGTGTTTTAGTGAGTTCTACTGAGGAAAGTGGTAAAGGAGAAATAGCTTGTTGGAGGTCCTGGAATCATTATTAGTTGTATAAAAAGTGAGTTGACCAAGGTAAAGCTATTTTTGTTTGCACATTGTTATTGAAAAGAAGACATGATAGTTCGCCATCATTTTCCGAAAGTCAATTCTTGCATATCTGACAATTACCAGGTAAGCCTTAAAACTCCGAGATTCCTGTTGAAGACTTATTGTCATTGTTTTATTATGGATAAGGAGTAGAGTTTAGGGATATTGTGCAGGGTTCTGGATGAGAGAGAATAAGTGGTTATTGATAGAGAAAGGAATGTGTTTGACCCTATTCTGTCAGTATGCAGTGTATCGGTCTCAAAAGAACATTTATGGCAATATAAGTCACAGGGAAATGATATCTTAAATGTCTACAATTCCTTCTTGTATTACTTTGTTTTCAAATAAACCCTACCTTTCCCTGAATTCGTCGAGTGGTGTGAAAAGAGTTATTCGTCTTCTAAAAGAGTTATTATGAGTCATGCAACTTTGAAAATCCTCTCTATAATTGACGTGAAATCGATTCGCAAGATGTTAAGTTTTCCTAATAGTTTTCCTGTAAACCCTGAATCCTTCAATGAGCAAGTCCTAATTGAGTTGTATAAAAATTTCAAAACTAAAGTCAGATGTCAGTTCTTGTCCAGTATTTTAAAAGTTGGTCAGTCATTAAAAGGTTTATTTTTTCCATACAATGTCAGTATTTTCAACGATGAATTCCAATTGATCATGTCAATGATTAGTCAAGTTTTGGGTCTAGATGATGATAAGAATGTCAGTGAAGTCAGTTTTGGTTTTTTTCTAAGTATATATTTGACTGACCATGAAGCAAATTTAGTCCCTTGTTTCAATCTTGATGAGTTTTTAGCCAAAGTAATCCATACCTAATTAGTTGAATTTCCTAAAGTTAGGTTCTTCAGGTACTAGTCATATTTGTTGAATATGTTATTGTTTTCAAATGTGTCAGAGTTGGATTTCTTATCTACCATCTTTTCTCCAGACCTTCCAAAATAGATCAACATGTTCGAGTTCATGAATATGATTATGGCTGAAATATACAAAATGATTTTCGATGATGTCTTACCTAGGGTATTGGAAGACATGAGAATCATGTTGCAATATTCTTCAGAAGAAAAAAAAGGAGATTGGTTTTTGCACAAAGAATTTACTGTTATAAGAGTGTATGGGTTCACTAGAGAACCATACAGGTTACTTGTCTTCTTGATGCCAAGAATATTTGCATTAGAGTTTATGAGTCAAATTTTGTATGCAGAAGAGGAACACTTTGGAGCGTTTAAAAAATATTCTGATGTTAAATTCCCTCTCAAAGTCAGTCCTTTCATTTTTAAGAATAAAACCACTCTGTTAGTGATTGAGAAATTATTGGAAGTTATGGTCTTTCAAAAAGAGGAAAAAGTGAATTATGACCCACACCAGATTATTTCTCAGAGAAGGAAACTAAACAAAAACAAGCCATTTGATCATCAAATTGTTGAGGGCGTTATACCCAAATCCTATCACCACCATGTGATAAGACCCTTATCTCCCATGTTTTCCCTTAATCCCAACACTTAGAGTGGAAACCTAATCTGTTTGTCAATTCTACATGAAAAAACTCAGCACTGCGCTTTCCTTGTGTCCCATGAGTGGTACCTTGCTCACACCGCCTGTATCCTATTTTCCATAAGCGGTGCCACCGCCTATGGTATTTGGTCCATAAGCATTTCTCATATAAACCGCTCTGTCATAAGAGAGGAAAAGCAGTACCCCGGTTAAAATGGGAAAAAGAGAATTTTCTTGAGGCTTCTAGATCATGAGCCTCATGTCCTCCCTTATCCCTATCATTGTGGGTCAGTTGGGCTTGAGACTCCCCATAATAGGATCTTAGAGCCACCTCATCCACAAATCTCTTAACTATTCCTATCCATTGAGCCTTATAAATACAAGCTCATGTCCATAGTTGAGGGGGAGAACTGTAGAGGTATTGTTATGCTGTTGGATTGACCACTTAGCCCAAGCCATTGGAGAGCATAGAGAGCAAAATTGTAGCTTATTGGGATGAAGTGTTTGTTTCATGGAGATGCTTGTCGACACTAAGGCAACCATTGTAAGCTTCTCCATACATCTTTAATGCAAAGCTGATTTCTGTCCCACATTACTGTTGTTTTTATTTCACATGTACATGTTGTTAGATTCCTTAGTCACTAACATGGATAAGTAGATGATTTTCTGGTAGCTTTGATGTGTTTTCATGTTTGATCTATTTATAGGTACACAGGTTCACTATTGAAGCAACATTATAGGAATCTATGACATCTAGGGAAGGTCTTCATCCTTTGGCGTTCACTCATTTGCTCTGGATCTGAGCCATTCAGACCAGAGGAATAGCTTCTATCCGTTGAAGGTGAAATATTCCTAGTTATAGAGGGATTAGATAAAATGGAAAATTCTTCTAATTTTGAAGAAAATACAGAAGCTAATGAAGATAAGAGGGACACGTTGGCTATAACAGTTCAAATGTCTATTAATTACAGTGTTATGAATAAAACGACTTTTTCTGAAGCAGATGGCATGAACATAGATGAAGGGATTTCTAATAAAAAAATCAAAACGCATCCTCAAAATGAGCTAACCATTTTAGAAGAAATATTTTCAGAAGATTTAAAGAAAATGGTTTTGTTTCAGAAAAAGTCTGTGCAAATGCATCAATATTGTTTTGGAGACGAATGTAAAATAGAGTCCAGTTCTCGTTACAAATATAGGACAGAGATGATGTCGAGTTATGCTGATAAATAAATGCAGTCATTGGAGGAAACTAAGAATCAGCTTCCCCGATTTAGGAAATTAATCAATCAAAAAACTTCATTGATTTCTACTCGAGATGAAGAGAGGAATACTCTAAAATTTTCTATGGTAAGTGATAAGAAGGTGTTTGAGATGGAGGTGAATCTAGATAAAATTAATGTTCCTGATAAAATACAACTCCACAAACAAAACGGAGATGTCATTTATTATGATTTGTTACATGCAACTGTGAAAATTACTAAATTGCAATCTCTTGTATATAAAATGGAAATTCAATTAAAACATGATAAAGTTGAAAATAAGGCCAATTTGATTCAAATAAAGAAGTTATAGGGAGATATCATAAGCTTAGTGGCTGAACCAAATAATGTGCAAGCGACGAAGAAGATTCTGGAAGAGAAAGATAATACCATTCAAGTGTTGAAAAGGAAGCTTAAGGTCCCTAACAGTGAACATGTTCAATCTTCAGAATTGTTTGCATTACAGGAAGAAAAAGAGAAAGTCTACCAGAAAATGATGGATTATAAAGGAAAATTATTGAAGATGTAGGAGGAGAAAGACAAGTGGGAAACATAAAAATTTGAGTTGATATATTAGATTGCAAGGTTAAATAAAGATATAAATGATGAAAAATAAGTTATGGAAGAATTGATGAATCAACCTTTCGTTGATACTAATGAACCCCTTGTTAATGTTGAAAAACCATTAAATGAATTTTTTGTAGATGCTTTACTAGTTCCCATGTCTCAGGTGAGTTTGAAGGAAGTGAAAATTAAAGGATTAAAGGATGAGAATGAAAAGATCAAGTCAGAATTGGCTAAAAGTTTTGAAGAGAAGAATAAAGCATGGAATGAGAAGAGCCAATTACAGAAAAAATTCAATGAATTAAAAGAGAGAAATATAGGAAAAGCTCCTTTAAAAAGAGCTAAACATTTGATCTAGGATACTTTTTCTGTATAAATCAATAAATTTAGACATTATTTAAATTTTATTGATGATGAAAGTGCACTGGTAAATTTGGCTACTCAAAGATTGAAATTAGCAAATGAAACCATGGAAAAGAAATCTCTGAATATAGCTCATAATGCTGTGAATTTCTTGAATTCTTTGAAATATCAAAATCTACAAGATATTGGGATGAAAGATAGGGTATCAATTGTGTTATGGGTGAAGAAGTTTATCAATAAACATCAACTTATGAAAGTTGTGTAGGATAAAGTGAATCAGATGTCTTCTCAAACCAAAGATTTTAGGACGGCTTTTCAAAATTTATTTGATGATGCTCTATCGTCTTTTTGGGATGATGAAGGGTGATTGTTTTCCCAAGAACAATGTCATAGATTATTGGTCAAAATCGCATGGATCATTCTAAATTTGAAGATTTATTCAAAGGATCAACATGAAAGGTCATTGTTGAAAAGTTGATAGAAGACTTTGAAATATTGGACAGGTTTTTAATTATTAAAAAAGGATTACCAGCTGTGTCTTGTGAATATTATGTGGATTTGGAGGTGTCAATAAGAGAGATGACAGAGTACGACACTCCAAATATAGAAGAGTGGAAAATTGTGGAAAAAATTGGGAAAACCAAATACATATTACATTTGTAAAGACAAGTGTTGCAGTTTCGGGAAGCTGTTTGTTCGCGATGCCTTGCAGTTATGAATTTTTCTATAATCAAGTAATCTATTATTTCAAACAAAACATGTAATTATTATTCCTAGTTATTAGGGAAATGGTTACAAGAAACTTATGATTAACAGTTAGTTGGTTTTTGACATTCTTGGAAGAAACTATTTTGTATATATTTTAATTTTATTGATGTATCAAGGGTTGAAACATGTAAGATTAGACTGATGTTTTGTGAGAACCTTTTTGAATAAAATTATAGAGCCAAATGTTAGTTTATCTTCAAAGATTCATGTGTTGTTTATGGTATAGTCTGTGCTCTCTTTCCTTGTGAAGGTTTTCTAAGTGTTTACCTTCCATTCTGTTTTCTTTCATGTCTCAATGCAGTGTTTAATAGTTTCAGAATTCATACATGTATGCTCTGGCTATTGTTTTAGATATTTAGAAACCTTTATTCTAAAGTTGATATGGAATTCATCCTTTGATGCTCTATGTTGATGGACAGTTAATGTTTCTTTCCTATCACCAGAAAAATCAATGAATGATTGTAGCTAAATAATTATCTTGCCTTTGTTGAAATTCTGAGTAGGCAGCTTTGTATTATCTTCATTTGTTTTGACTCCATATCCCAATGGTTATATGTTTTGTTTCAACCATATACATAAATTAAAATGGTTGACTCCAATATCTGGCCTTGTTAAATTTATATTTGAGAGATCCCTCTCTGGAAAGAAAAGCCAGTTTCTTTCTAAAAGTAGTTTTGTTGTTACCTTGAGATTACATTTCACAACCTTAGGTATATTTTGAGTGATAACAGTTCTTTTAGTGAACCTACTATATATTATACTACATATAATATTTGAATAAAACTTCTACCTTTAAAAACTATGAGGTAAACCTTTAGGGGGGTCTTTCCAACCCCCCAACCCCCAAAAGTCTTGTTCGATTTTTTTTCTTTTGGGGGGGGGGGGGGGGGGTATTTCCAAAATCCCCCCAAAAGTCCAAGTCATGATGGAATTTCAGGGGGGATCTTTCCAAACCTCCCCCGTAAAAGTATTGAGAATTTGACTTTTGGGGGCGATTTAAACAAAAAAAAAACAATATCGACTCACAATTCTCCTATGTTACTGAAATATGTTTACAACAAAAAAAAATAGAACTGAATTCATAAAATCCTCACACCACTAGATACAACCCATCATGAGCTCATATCTAAACAAGGAAAAAGAAATAAGGAAACAAAATAAAACCTCCCAATGAGTATTGAAATATCAATGAGCTACCTCAATTTTTTTTACAAACCCTAGAAAACAAATAGCATAAATGAATGAAATTTTATTTTATAAAGAATTTCTAAAAGAGGGATTGGCCCCAAACACAAGAACCAACAATAGCCAAACCAAGAATGACATAACCATAACAAACCCTAAACATGAAACATACAACTAAAACATAACAAAATACAATAGAACATTGCCCAAACACTCTATGATGGAGTGAGGATATCTATAGAATTCCTTGTGAAGGAGTGGATAGGCCACACCATTCTCTTAGACACTCTATGATAGAGTGGGGAGATCTCTTGGACACCTTGTGAAGGGGTGGAGAGGCCACTTCATTCTCCCAAACACTTTGTGATGGAGTGAGGATATCTATAGAATTCCCTATGAAGGGGTGGATAGGCCACAACATTCTCTTAGACACTCTATGATAGAGTGGGGATATCTCTTGGACACCTTGTGAAGGGGTGGAGTGGCCACTGTATTCTTCCAAACACTTTGTGATGGAGTGGGAGATCTCTTGGACATCCTGTGAAGGGATGGAGAGACCAACACATGCTCCTGGACACTCTATGACTGAGTGGGGAGATCTCTTGGACATCATGTGATGTGATGGATAAATTTATTTCATGTTACTAGAAACTCTTAGATAGAGTGGGTAGATCTCTAAGACACCCTGTGATGGGGTGGAGAGACTAGTGCATATAACTAGTGCATACTGGTTCATACTAGCACATATTACATGTAGGATCTCCAATGGAATGGATTGAGCTAGTGTATGTGGACCCTACAATTTACTGGGTTGAGTTTTTGACTCCTTGATAGAATAATTTGAGTTGTTACATGTAGGTTCCCCAATGGACATGGTTGAGTTGGTGAATATTGACTCCCCAATGGACTGGGATGAGTTGTTGACACTTCTCGATGGGTTGATACTATGTTGGAAAAACTTGCTTATGATATAGAGATGTTAGAGACAGTTTTTATTTACAAATGATATCCATATGCATTTTTCTAGTATAATGATTCTTCCCTGCCTAAGAGGGATTGTTGATGTAGTAGCTATGTGAGGCATCCTCACCAAGTCGGCCGTAGAAAATATAACAATAAACAATGATTATTATGCATAAAAGACAAGTTAGACCAGATTAAGTGTGCAAGTTGGCCCCGATTAAAGTGAATAAGCAAACATAAAGTCAACTATAAATAACAAGGTGCATCACTCATTTTAACCCAACCAAGTTCACTTCACTCAAGGAAGAAGTTCACTACCAGTTAGAAGAAGTATTTTCCAAGGTTCCCTATCTTTGAAGGGGTTTCTCCTTTGTTCTTGTGGTTTATCAACCTTTTTCTATATCTGATTACTATGTATTTGGATGTATGTTGTACTTTGAACTAATATATATATCAGAAGGTTGTTGCATTTTATCCCTTGTGGTTTCCTAGGTCAAAATATTGTGTCTATTATTTCTATGTTTGGACGTTGTTATTTTAGTGATCCTACTATGTATTTTACTACATCTAATATTTGAATTATACTATTACCTTTAAAAACTATCAGGTAAAACTTTAGGGGGGGTATTTCTAACCCACCCCCCTACCCACCAAAATTCCAATAGGACTTTTGGGGATTGGGGTCTTTCCAACTCCCACCCCCCCAAAAAGTCATGTTGGAATTTTGTGGGGGGGTCTTTCCAAGAACGCCCCCCCCCCCCAAAAAAAAAAAAAAATCTTGTTGGAATTTGGGGAGGGGGGGGGAGGTATTTCAAAACCCCACCCCAAAAGTATAAGTCATGTTGAAATTGTTTTGGGGGAGGGTTCTTTCCAACCTCCCCCCAAAATTCCAATTCATGTTGGAAATTTATTTTGTGGGGGGTCTTTCCAAACTCCCTCCCCCTAAAAGTCCTGAGAATTTGAATTTTGGGGGTGGTTTTTAAAAATGCATGCCACATAAATGCAAAATCATTATTATTTTCCCAAGGCAATGGTAAAAGGAAAGAATAAAAAAACAACAAGATTGATTCACAATTCTCCTATGTTACTGAAATATGTTTACAACAAAAAAACCTAGAACTGAATTCGAAAAATCCTCACACCACCAGATCCAACCCATCATGATCTCATATCTAAACAAGGAGAAAGAAACTAGGAAACAAAAGAAAACCTCCCAATGAGTATTGAAATATCAACGATCTATCTCAATTTTTTTTACAAACCCTGGTGTTAGTAGGAATTCTCAACCAATGCGGACACTGCTTGTTCCTCTGCAATGTAAGACACGACTACATAACAAAAAGACACAACAACATATCCTTCCCTTGAATAATTAAATCAATTAACATAAAACGTATTATATCTCAACCTTGGATCTGTTTATCTTCTCTTCAAAAAGTCCTTGCAATAATCTAGCATCTGCAAAAGAGATCACAAGGTAAACAAAAAGGATGAGAGCATCATGATAACTGACTATCCATATTGGTGATCAAGGAATCCAATAATATTCAATTACAAACACTACAATCAAATATAGGAAAGGGGAATGTATTTGTATTAATATATGGATGAGAAAGAAGTACAACCAAAATCCTTGATGTTGATGGCTTCTGTCTCAATCAAGAATGTCTAGAATCTCTTATGACTATGAAGACCTCTCCAAACATAAGCTATCTCTACTTTGGCTGTGATCAGAATTCAAACTAGTAGCATAAGGATGCTTTTTCTCATCCCCCCCTCTATCCTCATGAAGGCTTCATTTATAGGCATAGAACCCATGGGATGACTTTAAAAAGGGATAGAATGAGATCCCTATAGTTGAGGGAGGTGAATGCCACCTCTCCCAAGGAGATAGGAGTTAATTCCATGAAGGATTCCATACAGAAGCTTCTAGAAACATCTTTTTTCCCATTTTACTGACCACCGACCCTTTTAACTAAACTGAGAGGATCGTCAACCTAGATTTTTTTCCAAAAAAGGGGGAAAACGGTGCCTCTTTCTCAACTAAGGCAGGTGTCGCCGACGCTTTGTGTAAAATGTAAGGGAGTGCCACCCCTTCTAGTTCTGGGAGAAAAAATGTCCAAGGTTACCCAGACCATAATTTTTGGGAGGTCAAGAGGCATCTTGAAATTCTTCTGAAGGCTGACAGGCAGTGTGATATTTTCAAGTGCAACAGAATGGCCCCCAAAGTATGAAGCTAGAAGAAGGTGATAGGTGAAATAGTTTGAAATTTTTTTCGTCTAATACAAAGGCAAAGAGAGATAGACTCATATAGGACAAGTAACTTACTTTATCCAACCCAATCATAGCTGTGGACCAAGACACTGCAGATCTATGATGATGACCATGTCATGGCTACTAATGAGACACTGTAGATCCATGAATAACTATTACAAGAAGTAGGACATAGATACGAGATATACAAAGTAGATATATGCCTCTCAATGTCAGATATAGAACACAACCACCAAACATACAATGTGGATCCATGTCATGACTGTGAATGATCTCCAAATGCAACCTGAGCATAGGCAATGATGATGACAAAGCCTAAGCACTCAGGGTCTTCATCCCATCTCCGAGCAATACGAATCTAACCATGTGATTACAATGTTTTGACATCGAACATGGTAGAATCCATTTGATTACCAATCAATAATGTAAACTGTTAACAAGTGTGAGGGTAATCATCATTGATGTCAATGATCCCCAATGTATCTTAGTACATACCATCAAATGTGAATAAAGGACTTGAAGTCGAACACTCGATGAGATATTTCAATCAAGAGTCAATGGTGTAAACTCATGTTGAAGGTGAGGTAACTTTCCATTGAGGTATGCAGGCCCAAGGTACTGTTTAGGTTTCTAGGTCTAATTCCTGCATAATTATTTGAAGTCGACAGGAATAGACTTGTCACAGGAGGGTCATGATGATTCCCACATTAGTGACACAAAACTAGGAACAAAATTTGATTTGAAGTAATGAATTGACTTAGAAAATGATTGAATTTTGAGGACAAGTGAAGTTACTGATTGTGGAAATTGAACCCAGGTGTTAGAACAATTACACTCACAAAAATTGCCAATTACACATGCAAATTACACACAAAGGAGACTGAATATGGAGCAGAACACTAATCTATATTGAATAAGTGTACAATAGCCAACCCTGTGTAGTCATAGGCTGCCACAGTAAATAATTACATGAGAGATTCAAATGCATAAGGATGCCATTCAAATTTGGTCAAAAGCAAGCTTACTAAATCTAAGCAAATGCCCCATATGTGCATAAAGCAGTTTCCAAAACTGTCTAGGATCTCATGAATTGGAAAAATCAATTAGGCAAGATAATAGGTGATGGAAGGAAAACTCATACATGCTTTTCTTAGGAGAAAAGAGTGGAGGATGATGAGGACAAAAAACAAGTTAACTTCACCTAGTCAAACTTTCCCAATTGCCTTAAAACTTAGAAAAAGCAGGCAATAAAGCAAAAAAAGCAGACATGCGCTAGGAAGGCCAGGAATAAAGTAGAATTGATTCCAAGTGGTTTCCCAAGTGCTCCATGACTCAAATTTATCAAGTTTGACCACTTTGTATGTGTGGAGGACAACTTGCATAAGGTGGAATATGGAAACTAGGCAAATAAGACAAAAATTGGATGAATTAATGTCTAAGGTAGCTAACTATGGGTTGATTATTCTAACACCCCCCCATAAGCCTGACTTATGAGTAAAAATATCAGAAAATTATAGGGCCTAGAAACAAGGCTTATTCACCCTTTACATACTGCATGTCCATTTAACCAAGGAAAGAGGCAAAAACCCAGTGGAAAAAATCCTCCCTTAAACATGGAAAATAAAATAAAATTTGGAAATATTGTCATCACTCATGCTTTACAGCATGATCAGCAATCCCCAGCAGTGATTTTAGATTACTGAATGTCTTCTCACAAAACAAAATTGGTGAAGATATCTGCTACTTGTTCTAAAGATGAACAGAAGAGTAGGTGAATCGTGCCATCATGCACAAGTTGTCTGATGTAGTGCATATGGATCTCAATGTGTTTGGTTCTCTGTTTCTGAACTAGATCATTGCAGATTCAAATGGTACTCTGATTATCACAATAGATAGTAGTTGAGTATTTTTATTCGAAGCCACACTCACCAAGTAACCCCTGCAACCATAAACATTGAGTTGCTGCATTTACAACTCCTCTGTACTCTGCTTCTGTAGATGAGAGTGAAATGGCACTCTATTTCTTGCTTGACCAGCTGATTATCCCTTCAGTAAGCATGAACACATATCCTAATGTTGAATTTTGATCTGTGTTGTCACCTGCCCAATCACTGTCAGTAAACCCAATCAAATCAAGATTAGATTTAGCTTTGTAGAAGATCCCATGAGTCCTTGTTACCTGAACAAAGTTAAGGATCCTTTTGGCTGCTCTCCAATGGATCTCATGAGGCTGATCCATGTATATTGAAGCCACACTTACTACATAAAAAATATCAGGTCGAGTATGTGTAAGATACAGCAAACATCCAATCAATTACCTATACAGTGTATTGTTTACCATAGGTGAAGAATCAACTTCTTCAAGCTTAACTCCTGAAAGGAAAGGAGTCTTGCTTGGATTGCAATCCTTCATATTGATTTTTTTCAGCAAATCCAAGGCATACTTGGACTGATGTACTTTTATTCCTTCTTTGGTTTGAGCAATCTCGAGCCCCAAGAATTGGCTCAATAAGCCCAAATCAGTCATTAAGAAGGCATGGTTCATTGCATCCTTCAAGGAGGCAATTTCATGCTTTGAGCTTCCTGTAATGAGAAGGTCATCAACATACAAAAAAATGATCATTAATGAAACATTAATCAGCTTCAAATAGGCATTTTTATATGACTTGCATCGAACAAAATTCAGTGATAGTAGAAAGCTATCAATCTTGGCATACCAAGCCCTGGGGGCTTGCTTAAGCCCATACAATGACTTCTTTAGCCTGCACACAAGAGATGGGTTAGTATAAAATCCTTGAGGCTGCTGCATGCAAATCTCTTCATTTATATCTCCATTCAGGAAAGCACACTTCACATCCATGTGGTGTACCTCCCACTGCTTTGAAGCTGCAATGGCTAAGGCTAGCCTGATGGAGTCCATCATTGCCACTGGTGCAACGATCTCATTGTAGTCTATGCCATGTACCTGTGAGTAGCGTTTGGCTACCAATATGGCCTTGTATTTCAGAGGTGAACCATCAGCAGCAAATTTGGTTTTGTAAACCCACTTACACTGAACTAGCTTCCTCCCTGGGGGAAGATCAACCAGCTCCCAAGTGTTATTCTTCTGGAGTGAGCTGAAATCTTCTTTCATGGCTGTTTTCCTTCTAGGATCATTTTCTGCATCTTCATATGTATTTGTGTCTGATTCAACAATTAGATAGCATTTCTCTACAAACGTAGGATCTTTCATGCACAGAGCACTCTCAAACTGAGATCTAGTCCTCCTAGGATCATTAGGATCTCCAGGTAGTTCTCCAGCTGCATGAATGGTATTTGATGCCCATTTTGGTCTTGTAGGACTCTTAGGATCTGCAATTAAATCATCATTATCAGACATATCAGAATCAGCATGTTCAACTATCTCTTCACTTACATTCAAAGGTTCTGGTGGTGAAGAGGATTCTCCAACTTCCACTGCTACTAGGGGCTCTTCTTGAAACTGAACACACCTTTCAATGAAGGCTTTGTTTGTGCTAAAATTGATCAGCTTGTACCCTTTTGAATCTTCAGAGTACCCAACAAATAGACACTCTTGGATTTGGGGCTGCAAAGCCTTCCTCTTTTCTGTTGGAATTCTAGCCCAAGCCCTTGAGCCAAAAATCCTGAAATGGGTCACATCTGGCTTGTGCCCACTCCATGCTTCGAAAGGAGTCATACCATCAATATATTTATGAGGCACCCTATTCTGGATATAGGCTGCATAGTTTATAGCTTTGGCCCAAAACTTTGGTGGCAAATTCTTAGCCTCCATCATGCAGGTTGCCATCTCTTTCAGTGATCTGTTCTTCCTCTCAGCAACACCATTCTGCTGTGGTGTGTAAGGGATAGAATGCTGCATATAAATACCTGCATCTGCACAATATTGAATGAAATTATACTTGACATACTCACCACCATTTTCATATCTGATGACCTTGAGTTTCCTCCCAGACTGGTTTTCAACCAAAACCTTAAAGACTTTGAAGAGGCCATAAACTTTAGACTTGTGTTTAAGGAAGTAAACCCAGCAATACCTGGAAAAGTCATCTATGAATGTCCATGCATATTTGGCTTGACTCATTGACATATGAGGAAATGTTCCAACAACATCACTGTGGATCAACTCAAGAGGTACAGAGGTTCTCTCATGACTAGCTCTCTCAAATTTATGCTCTGGGTGTTTTCCTAAGATGCAACCTTGACAGACTCCTTTGGAAAACTTAATATTTGGTAACCCTATGACCATTTATTTTTCACTAAGATCAGAAACATACTTGTAATTTAGGTGGCCAAATATTTCATGCCAAATCTTGCTTGCCTCATTAGCATGAATCAGAAGAGCAGAGGGGTTTGAGTAGGGCAGGAAGTGTGAGAACATGTATACCTTCGAAGTGTGATTTGCAACTCCTTTTGCAATGAATTTACCACTCGATATCTCTGTGATCTCAACTTCACCAGGGGAGAATATGACCTTCTTTGGAGACCCTATGTGGGTCATCTGATACACTGATAAGAGGTTAGAGGCAAGAACTGGAACATACAATACATTGCTGAACTTACCATGGTCAAGATCAATCCTCCCTTTTCCCAAACTTTCAGTGAGAGAGTCATCTCCCATTACAATTGGTGGACCTTTCGACATGTCAAGTGAGGTGAATGCCTCCTTGGTCGAAACCATATGTCTTGAATCTCTAGAATCAATGATGGAACTAGGTGAGCTTGATGTGCTAGCAACCAATGCATGAACTCTCTCTCTGTCTTCTGATTTTGATCCTCCTTCCCTCTTCTTTGAGCTGTCTGGAAGGGAGATGCCATTCTTCTCCAGGAGTTGGGTCAGCATGTCTATTTGCTTCTTCATGCAAGAGATTTTAGAATTATTTCCCTTACTGCAGTATGCGCACTTGCTCATTTCTCCTTTGCTCTTCTTCTTTTGGGGGTTCTTCTTGGAACCTTGAGGCTCCTCTGGAGACTTGTTTTTGTCTCTTTTTTGCTCACGTGGCTTCTTATCTTTCTTATTGCTTTTTGAATCCACCCTCAAATCTCCAGCAACGAGATCTTGGTCTTTGGAAGGTTTGATGGTGCCCATCATCACCAATTTATCTTGTTCTTGTGTGAGAGATTCCATGAAATCTACAAGGCTAGGAATTTTCTAGGCTCGAGCTGTCAACTTTGTGGCATAGAAGGTTGAAACAAACACTGAATAGTCATGGCCAAGATTTGAGAGTATGGCCAAAACCAGTTTCTCATCCTTCTTTTCGATCCCACATTGCTTTAGCTGCAAAACAAGTGCTTTGAACTTGGAAAAATAGAGTTGCAGGGATTCAAAGCTATTGGGACTCAGGGAGATCAATTCATTTTCAATTTGATGTCCCCTCATCTCATCTATCTTACCAAAAATCTCAACAATATTCTCCCATACTTCATTTGGTGATGTTAATCCATCAATATGGAAAAGGAGGTCTCTGGATATGCTCAGACACAAGAGACCATAGGCCTCATCCCTCCTGTTGTGCCATTTAATATTCTATGCAGCTGCATTGGGCTCTACTTCTATTACCATAGTCATTCTATAGATGCCTTTCACTCGTAACAGTATCTCCATCTCTGCTTTCCATTCAAAGAAGTTAAATGGAGTCAAGATGATCTTCTGAGATTGATCCATAGCTTAGAAATTGTCCCTTCAGTCAGCAGAATGCTCCAAGTCAATGATGTCGAATATACAATAACAAATTGGAAGGAGAGAAATCAATATACAAAGGCTCTAATACCATGTGGAAATTGAACCTAGGTTTTAGAACAATTACACTCACAAAAATTGCCAAGTACACATGCAAATTACACACAAAGGAGACTGAATATGGAGTAGAACACTAATCTGTATTGAATAAGTGTACAATAGCCAACCCTATGAATTCATAGGCTTCCAAAATAAATAATTACATGATATATTCGAATGCATAAGGATGCCATTCAAATTTGGTCAAAAGCAGGCTTACTAAATCTAAGCAAATCCCCTATATGTTCATGAAGCAGTTTCCAAAACTATCTAGGAGCTCACGAATTGGAAAAATCAATTAGGTAAGCTAATAGGTGATGGAAGGACAACTCATACATGCTTTTCTTAGGAGAAAAGAGTGGAGGATGATGAGGACAAAAAACAAGTTAACTTCACCTATTCAAACTTTCCCAATTGCCTTAAAACTCAGAAAAAGCAGGCAATAAAGCAGAAAAAGCAGACATGCGCTAGGAAGGCCAGGAATAAAGAAGATTTGATTCCAAGTGGTTTCCCAAGTGCTCCATGACTCAAATTTATCAAGTTTGACCACTTTGGATGTGTGGAGGACAACTTGCATAAGGTGGAATATGGAAACTAGGAAAATAAGACAAAAATTGGATTAATTAATGTCTAAAGTAGCTAACTATGGGTTGATTATTCTAACACTAATGGGTTATGATTAGGAGAGACATCCTTTGAACAATTTCACGGCATGACACATGACTTGTCAGTTTCAACTTAAACGAGAATAGAACCAAGTGTAATGCAAGGAGTTTGACAAAGCATTATTTGAATTGACTCAAAGGAGTCAGGTGAATCACAAAAGTGGACCGACTCGGAGACAAGCTGAAAACCCAACTATTCAGATATGCAAATGCAGATAGGTGCCATGTTCAAAGGTGGGCTGTAGAGTACTGTCATATATAAAAATGAAAAGCATTCACCTTTCCTTTAATTTTCCCACCTTGAAAGGTGAGTGCTTCTTTTCAATTTTACAAGTCCAAAGAGGGTAACAAACACTCATTGAAGATCATCAAGTGATGAGTCCATTCTCATATTTTTCATGAACCTAAGAAAGGAGGGATTCATTCCCAAATAGGGTATTTCATCGTGTAATTTTTTGAGTCCGATGAAGGAAAACTCATTCATTGTTTCATGTTTAGAGAGTTTGAAATGACTAAGAAGACTCCAAAGGGTCCTTTTTCATAAATAAGGCCAGTCGATCTGAAAAAGAGATAACCTACCCTCGACTAGTTGACCATTCTGATTCTTTTACAAGCGTGAACACAACAAGTTCGCTTGGAAATATTTTTGTGTTTTGGGGAGACTGAAAAGAGCTTAAATATAACTCTCGAACCAAGTTCCTTTTTCATAACCCATTTTTTATGAGTCTGAAAAATAGAAAAAGTATACTCGACACCTTTCTACTGGAATTTTAATGAGAATGTAAAAAGTGTAAACAACGCTCAGTACTTTTTCAGTTTTTCCCTTAAGCTCGAAAAAGACAAAAATAGCTTGAAATGTAACCATTACCCAATATCCACCTGAAAAAACTCAAAAAGCACTATCAAAAGTCATTTTTCAAAACTATAGAAAGTAAAAATTAAAAACTCACTTTTACCAAAATGATTTGGATTTCAAAATAAAATAAATTACAATATATTTTTGAAAACTCCAAACTTTCTATAAATAGGAAATGTAGGTAAGTTATTTTCACCATTTGTTTTTTACCATTTGTGAGTTTTGGAAGCTAGCTTAAATAGAAAGAGTTCCTCCGGCGGTTTAGCAAGGGCATTCTACTTCATTGTTGCTTCATTATCCATAGAAGAGGTAAGCCTTTGGTCTTTTCCTCTTTTCATGTTCTATAAATTTCATTTTCTTCTTTTACATCATTTAATTCCATGTACCTAAAATGTTTTTAAAATTTTTTTAAAAGAGAAGATATAGGGTAGATTTTCTTTTGCAAAGATAGGATAGGGTAGTCTCCATCCCCATAGAGGTTTTAAGCCAGAACAGAGGGAAATAATTTTTCTTTTTAAGGGTTTTGGTCATCAGTATGTCTCCATGATGGTGCTCTGTCATGCTGGGACAGAAGCGTCGACGACACTCTGTCCGTAGCAGGAAGGCGCTCGATTCTTTGCTTTCCAAAGGCAAGAGAACTGTGGTACTCTGTGCACAAAGGCTAGCAACACCGTAGGAAAATGAGAAGGAAAAATAAAACCATAATCCACCCAAAAGACAATTTTTTCATGTACCTAATCTTGATTTACAATTTATAATGTCATTTATATTTCTTTATTTTTTCCATGATACAATTTCTGAAGTCCCAGACGCCCAAGCGGTGAATGACCCAGCCACCATTGAGGCTTTACAGAACTGTGGGCTTCTTAAGTATTTTCATATCCCAAGAATGAAAGCACATGTCTAGCTATTGGAGTACATCATAAACATGTGGGATCCTGACCAAGAGAATTTTGTGGTAGGAGTCCACATATTTCCTATAGAGATTGAGGATATTTATTTCTTGACCGGCTTATCTATGAGGGGAAGCCCTGTGGTTCTAATTGGAGCATGAGGGGGGATAATGCTCCTTAGATGATATCATCGATCATCATTGCTCATTGGGTATAGAGTCCCAATCGAGAAAGCTAAAGCTAAAGTATCTAGTGGATCTCCCCTTGAGGACAGTAGTATATACCATTGGCAAGGTGGCAGGTACTAGGGTTTCCCACCTTACCAGCAGATCTCACATGCTTTATGCTTTGGAGTGCATGGAACCAAATATCTTCAACTAGTGTGAAGGCATGTTGGCATGTCTAAAGAGTCAACTAAACAAGTGAACAAGAGGGAAACTGAAGCAGTTCTGTTATGGGGTAGTGGTGGTGTCTTTCATCTTACAACGGGTACCTCACATGAGGGCCTAGGTGACTATTACGAGACTGTATCCTAAGGATACGAGGATTCTTGCATGGGTGATAGTTATGCCTCACCTCAGAGGCAGAGGACCTAAAGTCACTTATGGTTCTAGGTTCTTTCACTAGTTGAGAAACCAGCTACTCATGGTGGGAGGCTATGCCTATGAGGGGGTAGATTTCCAAAATGACCTGGATTTAGTCTTACTTGAGGGGGAAGTGTGGGATGACTGAGGTAAGAAGACATTATCCACTTATTTTTTTGAAATTTTATGCTTATTTCATTTTTATGTTTTCTGTAATATTGAGATAAAAATGTTTTTCATGCAGACATTGGGTCTG
The DNA here is from genome assembly GCA_001517045.1 of Pseudotsuga menziesii. Classification (NCBI taxonomy): domain Eukaryota; kingdom Viridiplantae; phylum Streptophyta; class Pinopsida; order Pinales; family Pinaceae; genus Pseudotsuga; species Pseudotsuga menziesii. The sequence goes on along the minus strand of LPNX010001175.1, from coordinate 383,649 downwards.
TCCACCTAGCTAGGTTTTCGCCTATTGTTAGGCGAGTAGGGACCCACGACATGATGGCATACCGCTCCAAATATGAGGAATAGCTTGGAGATATTGAGGAGAACCTACAGCAGCTGACTCTGGGTATCCCTGACATGACCACTGATGAGGTTCCCAGGCGTTATCAACACCATACCACAGGTGTCTCTAGACGGTTTTCCAGACTACTTTGTAGAGTGGCCCAGGCCACTGCGTGTTACCATGAGCACTAGGAGGATTAGTCTACCTTGACTATCATTTTTTGTATATGTATTATTGAAATATTTGAAGCTTCAAATTTTTCCCTATGTATATGTATTCTGAACTTTTTTATGGTCTCGAATGGGCACTGAAATCTAGAGATGCTTTAGCCCAAATTCTATATCTCATTGCTACAACTTTTATCTATATAGATGATAGACTTTTATATTTACAGTTGTGTGTGGAAAATGTGATTTGTGGAATGATTTATCTAGTTATGAATTTACACATGTTTTTTATGTTTGCAAATGGACTTTTAAGTATGAGAAATATGCCAATCCAAGACATAGTTAGCTAGGGAATCTGCCACAACATTTAAGTGTCTCAGGATGTGATGATATGTAACTTGCTCAAAAGACATCTCTAACAACCTAACTCTTCAAAAAGTACGAAGAAGCATGGGATTTTGAATGGTGTAGACTCGGTTAAGCTGTTGGACAACTAGTTAAAGTCTAGGTAAACCCTAATTTCCCTTATATCATTAGCTAGGGATTCCATCAACAATCTGATCACTGCATGATATTCTTCCAGATTTTTGGTGGAGAGACCTAAAAGAATACCCCCTAAACTCAACAGGTCACTTGTAGGAGAGTACAGTACCCAAGCTGTTGATGCAAGGTTAAGAGTATATCGATGAGCACCATTAGCAAAACCAATGAAGGAAGTCATCTTTCCATCAGACAAAAGACATGCATATGTAGGGTTTTATGAAAAAAACACATTTTAAATAACACAAAAAACACACCTATCAAAGCTCAAGACACAAAGTAGACTATAAACAATATTTACAAAGACTTTATGCTAGATGACCTAGGCATAACATATTTTGAGGTAGAGCCCATTCCGAGGCTCTCCCAAAGGTATCCTGTCGTAATCAACCAATTCATATGCCCCCTTATCTAAAATATGACTGACAATATAGGGCCCATGCCACATAGACTCAAATTTTCCTGCCCCCAGCTTATCATGCTTTTGGTCATAGGTCAAGACCAGATCTCCTTCATTGAAGGAACGGGGTTGGACAGTCTTGTCATATTGGATTTTCATTCTTTGTTTATGCGCCTCGTTAGCTAATGTAGCATCACATTGAGTTTCATCAAGTTTGTTCAGATACATGAATCTTTCTTCGTCTATAGTTGTATTGGGTAATAGTTCCATAGCAAGTTTTAAAGAAGGGATTTCACATTCTATCACAAGAGTAGCATCCATTCCATATACTAGTTGGAAAGGTGTAAAATCGTTGGAATTTTTGACAGTAGTCCTATAGGCCCAGAGTGCAGAGAAAAGATGTAAATGCCAGTTCGACTTGGCTTACCCTACCATCCACTGAAGCATTGTTTTTAATACTTTGTTTATAGCCTCAACCTGTCCATTGGCCCAAGGATAGTATGGTGTAGAGTTATCATGACGAAACCCTAATTTTACACTAATCTCTGCCATCATCTTCTTTTAAAAATGTGACCCATGGTCGGTCACAATGGCCTTAGGAATCCCGAATCTAGAAATGACATGATTGAATAAGAATAGTACAGCATTCTTGTTGTCTTTGGCGTATGTGGGCATTGACTTAGCCCATTTTGTAAAATAGTCCATAGCCACAATAATGTAGCCATATTCCCTGGATGAGGTAGGTCTACAGTGCATGAAGTCTATGCTCCATTTTGCAAAGGGGCCAATTGCTACAATGGGATGAAGCAGAGTTGGATGTGTGCATTTTTTAGGAGTAAAAATTTGACATGGTGGGCATTTCTTGGCTGTTTCAATACAATATTTGAAAATAGAAGGCCAAAAATACCTGGCACGCAGGATTTTCTTGGTAGTAGCCAACCCAGAGAGATGACTGCCACAAGCTCCAGCATGGCAATCATTCAGAACAATCTCAACCTCTTCATGTGTAAGGGAACATCGTAAGATAGAGTCAACACCATGACGATATAGGGTATCATTCAAGATATGATAGCTTTTGGCCTAGTGGTGAATGCGATGATGTTCATCTCGAGAGGTAGTAGGCTGGTATCGTAAGGTCTGGAGATACAAAATGATATCTTTGTACCATGGATCAGTCGTGCTAATGAGAAAAAATGATTCATCTGGTAATGAATCAAAGGGCTCTAGAGTCTCAGTAGTACGGGGAAGGTCACTTATAAGCTCTGCAAAGATGAGGGAATTATTGGAAATAATTTTGGTGAATTCTAGCTCAAACTCTTGGATAATCATGATCCAATATGATTATTTTCCCCCAAGCACTTGTTGTGTAAGAATGTAGTACATGGGATTGGAATCCGCGCAAACAGTGGTGGTGTGGAGCAAAATATAATGACAGAACTTCTGGACCGCGATGACAATAGCCAGAGCAAGTATTTCCACATGTGAGTATTGAGTTTTAGAGTCGAGAAGGCTCTTACTAGCGTAATAAATCACATGTTCTTGGTTTTTTTCATCTATTTGGATAAGGGTTGTTAGCTTGAATATTTCACCTCCTACGGATAGTAAGTTGTTCCACTGGTTTGAATGGTTCAGATCCAGAACAAATAGAGGACATAGGTTTATGACTCTCCCTAGACGTTGTAGATACCTGGAATGTAATGCTTCGATCGTTACCTTGTGTACCTGCAATAAGCTTCAACAAGCAAACATATCGAAACCACCAAAATATAATCTACTAATCTATGTTAGTGACTAAGGAATCTAACAACATACATGTGAAATAAAACAACAACAATATATGTGGGACAAAAATCAACTTGCATTAAATAAATATGAAGAAGTTTACAACCAAGCCTTAGTGTTGACATGCATCTCCATGAATCCAGGCATTCTCATCCCCATAAGCTCCGACTCTAGCTCTCTCTATGCTCTCCAATGATATGGACCAAGTGATCAATCCAACAACATAACAATGCCTTAAGAGTTCTTTCCCTCAACCATGGCCATAAGCTTGTATTTATAAGGCTGGATGGATAGGGTAGGTTGAGAGATAAGTGGGTGAGGTGGCCTCTAAGATCCTATGATGAGGGATCTCAAGCTTCAAATAACCCACAATAGTAGGTATAAGGGATATCTCAAGGATTATCATCGAGAAGCCTCGAGAAACTTTTGTTTTTCCCTTTTTACCCAGGGTACTGCGTTTCTCCTTCACTGACAGAGTTGTTTTGGTAATAACCGCTTATCGGGAACAAGGGATGGGCGGTGCGAACAAGGGTACCACTTATGGATAAAGGGTCAAGCGCGGTGCTGGGAATTTGTATGAAAAGATTGACAAATGATATGAGTTTCCACACCAAAAGCTGGGATTCAAGGCAAGTAGGTATGTCAAATGTCTTATCACATGATGGTGACAGGATTTTGGTATAACAAGTACCATGCCTATAGTAGAAAAGGATGCAGCCACATACAAGGAATAGTCCTTAGCATAATTTGGTGGTTGCAGCACTAGTGCATGGGTAAGTGCATGTTTAAGATTATAAAACACGCATTGCGCAAAATCGTCCCAAATAAAAGGGGTATATTTCTTGATAAACCTCATGAAACCATGTGTCCTTTATGCATAATTGCAGATGAAACGACGTAGAAAGTTTTCCATCCCTTGCAAACTTTCGAGTTTAGTTACATTCATGGGAGCAGGTAGGGCTAAGATAGCTTTAATTTTCAAGGGATATATGCGGATGCCATCTTTGGAAACAATAAAACCAAGAAGTCAGCCAGCTTCTACACAAAAAACACATTCATGGGGATTTAGACGAATATTAAAATGATGACATTGGAGAAACACAGCTCTCAGATGATTGACATGAATATCCCGCTGCTTAGAATGAGCAAGTAGGTTGTCAAGATAGGGTTCCACAACATGTTTAATGTCATGAAAAGCATATGACATGGCATGTTGGAATGTCGCGCCAGCGTTCTTTAAAGCGAAAGGTAGTTTACGATAAGAAAAAGTTCCCCAAGGGAAAATTAATGTCATCTTGTGTTGGTCTGAAAGGAGAATCTCAATATGATTATAGCCAGAGAAGCCATCCATAAAGGAAAAAATAATGCTTCCGGCACAGTTGTCGATTATCTGATCGATATAAGGAGTGGGGAAGTTGGCTTTTAGACAAGCTTGATTCAAATCCCTAAAATTGATACAAACTGTAATAGGACCCTATTTTTTGTTCACAGGGACTATGTTGGACACCAATTCAGTTAATGGTATGGGGTAAATGAAACCAGCCCTAAGAAGTTTCTCAACTTCTTCTTTAATAGAGACTGCTTTTTTGGGATGAACCTGTCATAGTTTCTGACGGATGGGATTGGCATCAGGGTAAGTTTTGATTTCATGAACAACAATAGAGGGATCAATCCTTGGAATTTATTCATATGTCCATACAAAGACATCTCTAAATTCCTTAAATAGGGTCGTGTATGTTTTAACCTCTTTAGGTTAAGAGTTATGTCCGATGAAAATGTTTTCTGTAACACCAGGTTTCACTCATATGTCTATAGGCATAGAATTTTTAATGTTGCATAAGTTTCCCTCAGAATCGACACTACGAGTGAGGATCAAAGATGGAGGGTTGGGGACTATATCAGACAAAACCATAGAGGTGAAGTGGTCTTCTACCATATGGCAAGGGGGAAGGAAAGAAGATATATGGTGATAATCTTCCCAAGGAATCTCGTCTAACGACATAACTTCCTTAATAAATTCATTTGTAGGAAGTGTGTGTGAAAAATAATTTAGATATGGGGAGGGTTTGTCGATCCAATATGGCATGTGATAGCGGTCTGAGGCCACCAACAAGTGGTTATTGGTGGGGGAATCACTGGTAGCTTGGATTGCATTGTAAACTTGCTCAAAAGGGGAAAAGGATGTTGATTCATCAGCGATTAATTTTCCTTTGTCTATATGAGAGGTAGAAATCATGTTAATAGATGCAGTTTGTGAAGTAGGAGGAGGATCATATGAGGGAAAAACTCCCATTAGTGAAGAATATTTGATAAGACCTACTCCAACGTCCTTATACTATGGGATATTCAAGAGTGGAATGCTATTTGCGTCATTTTTAATGGCACTAGGTGTGATGAAATATAACTGATCAACAGTAACAATCTTTCCTTGGAATGGGAACTAGACGATCTAAAAAACAGTCGATGCTATAGCTTGCATAGCATAAAACCAGTTACGACCTAGGAGTAAGTTGTAATCCAAAGGAACATCGACGACTTAAATATGAATGGAGACTGACTTGCCCCCTAGTTCAACATGGATGGCAGGTAGTAATCCATAGGGTTGAAATCCGTGACCATCAAAAGCCTTAAGAGTGGTAGGTGAACAGTTGATTTCCAGAGATCCAATGGATCTCCAGCAAGAGAAAGCCATAACTTATGTAGAGGCACCCTCATCCAAAATGGTACAACAGATAGTCTTTCTAGCAATCTTGGTAGCGATATGGAAAGCTAACTGATGTGAAAGTCTCATTTTGAAATCATCCAGTTTGCAAGTGATGATATTACTATTCCTAGGATCCATAGCTCCAAGGGAAGTAAGCAAGATTTTTCGTTGAGTTGGGCAGGTTTGAAGTACCTCTAAAGCTGACATAGCACAGGGTGCCTGGGCCAAATCTTCAACAATATTATAATATTTGGCGGCACGAGCGTTAGGGCTGATTATGGACTTACGTAGAGTACCCTTTGGTGGACGGAAAATTGCTTCTGGTATAGGTTTTTCAATATGAAGAACACTATTATGAGGAGGTGTGGAAGTTGAGGGTTCTTCAGATGGAATATCATCAGGTTTTTTTTCAAGAGGAGGGTCATAACTGTGTGCTCTTATATTTAAATGAACCATTTCACTAGACATCATTCGAACTTTATCGGTAGAGGAAGAAGTTTCGTTTAAGGACTTATGATCAATTAACTACTGTTGGGAAGGGAAAGTATCTTTCAAGACTACTGGGGTGGTTGAAGTTTTAAAAAACTTACTAACTTCCTCATGATGAGGACATTATTTTATGAAATGGTCACCTCCGTAGATTAAACAAGGAAAATTTATGTTTCTCTTACCTTTTGGATCAGCATCTGAGTTTTGTGTTTTGTTTCCTTCTTGTTGGTTATCAGGTTTTTTGGATTTATTTTTTCCTTTCTTTTTTTCATTGGATCGCATTTACTTCGATGGAAGCAACAGGAGAGGGTGCAAGTTTGGTAGATGGTGCTAGTTGATTTTATGGAGTGGCGGCTTGATTTTGTTTCTTGGAAGGTTTAGCTAATGTTTTTGTTTGAACTGAACCAAGTATGCCATCAGCAGGTGGTTTAGTTGTGGGTCTAGATGGATCTATTGTAGGTCAAGGGGCATGCAGAATCAGGTCATACACAGTACCTGATTAGGAGTAAACCAAGTCTAGGTATTGAGCGTGGCTAATAGCTTGCTCCTTATTAACAACACCTCCCATGGAAACATCTCTAGCAATAGGTGGAAGTAAAGACTTTGTAAACCAATCAGTAAGCAAATGATCAGGAATGGGGGCCTTAATTAACCTTCTTCTTCATCTCCATTCATGGATATGATTGGAGATGTGAGTTGATGTGGTTTTCCAAAGTGAAGTCAAAAGGTCTGTACCTGTTTCATATAGGATTGGCAATTGAAAGTGTGTTAAAAATGCCATTACTAAGGCATTGAAATCCCAAAAAGAGTGCTATGGTAACTAGATATACCACTTCACTGCAATACCAATGAGGGTTCTTTGAAAAAGCATTAGACGGATTGAACCGTCCATCAAAGAATTGGATGAACACCATAAGTGAAATGCCATCACATGGTTTTTTGGATCTTCACCAGGTTTACCATCAAACTTGGGTATATCTGAAGGCAACTTTACAAGAATGGCAGGCCAAGACGGGTCATGATGGATCGAGTCATTTATCAATCTTGACAAGTATGGAAGATCTAAAGTAGCCAGAAATGGTAGTTGTTGATTTAATTGCAGATACTAGTAGTACTGATATGGAATTTGCTGACCAATAGGACCATATGCTGATTCATAGATGGGTATGGATGACGCCCCCAAAGTTTGTTGAAAGGATTGTTGATTTGTAGAATTTCCATAGGGAGGTGGGAACCCGAGGGAGGGGGTCCTCTGGAACATGGTGGTGGTGGTGGTGGTGGTGGTCCTCTAGGTGGTGGTGGTGGTGGTCCTCCAGACGGTGGTTCTCCACCTCTAGGCGGTGGTGGTGGGTGTTAGCTAGAATATTTCACCTCCTGCAGATATCAAGGTGTTCCACTGGTCTAAATGTTTCAGATCCAGAACAAATAGAGGACAGATGTTGAAGACTTTCCCTAGACGTCGTAGATACCTGGAATGTAATGCTTCGATTTTTACCCTATGTACCTGCAATAAGCTTTAACACGCAAACATATTGAAACCACCAAAATATAATCTACTAATATATGTTAGTGACTAAGGAATCTAACAACATACATGTGAAATCAAACAACAACAATATATGTGGGACAGAAATCAACTTGCATTAATATAGAAATATGAATAAGTTTACAACCAAGCCTTAGTGTTGACATGCATCTCCATGAAACCAAGCATTCTCATCCCCAAAAGCTTCAACTCTAGCTCTCTATGCTCCCCCAAATGGTCTTGGGCCAAGTAATCAATCCAACAACATAATAGTACCTTAAGAGTTCCCCCCTCAACCATGGCTATGAGCTCATATTTATAAGGCTTAATGGATAGGGATGGTTGAGAGATTAGTGGGTGAGGTGGCCTCTAAGATCCTATGATGAGGGGTCTCAAGCTCAACTAACCCACAATAGTAGGGATAAGGGAGGACATGAGGCTTATCATCTAGAAGCCTTGAGAAACTTCTCTTTTTCCCTTTTTACCTAGGGTACCGCGTTTCTCCTTAAATGACAGAGCGGTTCTGGTAAGAAACGCTTATGGACTAAGGGCCATAAGTGGTGGCACTGCTTGTGGACAATGAGGGATAGGTGGTGTGAACAAGGTACCGCTTCTTGACAATAGAGGAAGCGTGGTGCTGGGAATTTTCATGGAAGATTGATAATAACTATGAGTTTCCACTCCAAGAGTTGGGATTTAGGGAAAGTAGGTATGTCAAAGTTCTTATCACATGATGGTGATAGGATTTTGGTATAACAGGATGCCCCCCAAAACATGAGTCTTAGAGGGATATGATAAACGAGAGCTTTGAGAGAATAAGTCATCGCCATGAGATGAAAATGTTGGCTCGATTGGAGCATGTCATCAAGTAGGCATCTGTAGTAAATGAGTATGTTGGCTCATATACACAAGTAACCAAACTCATGGCTGCAGACCAATACAAGGAAGATCCATGAGAGGAATAAACAAGCATGGCTACTAGAATACAGCGTAGATCCATGTGATAGAGGACTCAAACATGGACATAACTACCAGACATAAAACGTATATCTATGTCATACAGACAGAAATTTGAGCATAGCCACGACCATACAAATGTGGATCCATGATAGCTATACAAAACTCCATCGCAACCTAGGGAAAAGCAATGAGCACTTTAAACAAATACCCAGGGTCTTCGTCTCATCTTCCACAAAGTACGATTCTATCCATGTGATTACAATGATCTAAATTTGAACATGGTATAAACCACTTGATTACCGGCCAATGATGTGAACCGTTAACAAGTGCAAGGGAGATCACCATTGCTGTCAATGATTCCCAAGGTACCCTAGTACAATATATTGAGTGTGAATAGATGTCTTGATGTCAAACACCCAGTCAATTCTATCGATCAAAGGTCAATGATGTGAACCTATTTCAAGAGCAAGAGAATCTTTCATTAAGGCATATAGATCTCAAGGTACCAAATATTATTTCTAAGACTATTTCTTAGATGATGAGCTGATGTTGATGGGAATAGTCTCGTCGAAGGAGGGCCATGATGAGTCCCACATCGACGACATGAAACTCACAACATAGATGTGAATGTAGTAACCATATGACTGACTCAAAGATATTGACACAAAGACTATGTAGACTGCAGAGGTAAAACTTCTTCAAATTGCCTTTGAACATCGGGCAGCATGACAAAAAGACTTGGCAGCATGACTGAACGGGACAAACACACAATGCGATAGTGGACAATGCATTCTTTTGAAAGACTCAAAGGATTGACATGACTCATGAAATTTGATCATCATGGAGATCAGCTGAATACCCAATTGACTGACATGATTGTGCAGACAAGTGCCATGTTCAAAGGTAATGATAAACAACTGCCATTATTTACAAAATGATTCCCTTCCCATTTACCCCATCATGATTGATAAGTGCCTCTTTTTGGTTTTATGAGTTTGTAGAAGGAGAGAGTCGACGTAGGTCGACTTGAACGAAGACCGACTTAGTCGATCAGCCGACTATGTCGGTCGGCCGAGCAAACACAGTAATTAAGACTGCTAACTAATAGTTGTGTCGGTTCACCGAACCGACAGGTAGTTATCTTGTAACTGTTTGTAATCTGTATATATTAGGCTGTTGAGCCTCACAAGAACCCAGTTCAGTTATTGGCTTTGTACGATCTATTGAGAATAATATAATCTGTTTATCCTATCTGTTCTTGTCTCTTGTATCTGTGTATATTCTGTATATTTTTGTATGTATTATTGGTAACCTTATGTGATCTGTGAGATTACAACATTGGTTCCGTTGCCGGGACCTGAACCCGGGTCTCTCGGGTGAGAGCCGAGTATCCTAACCAACTAGACTACAACGGACGCTACCTGCAATATTCCAGTCGGCACAAACAATCCGGACAACATCACCACTAAAAGAAAGCAAAAAGATATATGCCCAGCAAACAACAGTATTTACAAGGGTCCATGACGGTGGCGACATAGCAGGGTATCAACAGACCTTCACCGACTACCAACTCCCACCGGAAGAAGACATTATGTCTTCCGACCAAAGTTCCCAACACCATTCTCCATCACCACCAGGATCAGGAAACCATCCATCCCCACCTTCACCACCATCATCTCCACCACCTCCACCACCACCTGATTCATAGCCGAAACCACCATCATCTTCACAGCCGGAAGTGGACATACCACCTCCTCAACCACAAAAACCCCCGACCACTGAATCACCCCTTCAGACACAAGCACCTTCGACTTCTGTTCCACCTTCCACTTCTGCAGGCCCTCAAGACAAGCCAACAGACCAGCAACAGGAGACCACAGAACCGACCTCTACTACTGCAGGTACTCAGGAGCACGATGCTGACAAACAAAAGAAACAGACAGACCAGCATCGACCATCGAGGCTACGGATAAGTTTAAAAGATGCAAGTTCGTTGACCGACACAGAGGTCGGCCAACTGCTAAACACCCTAGCAAAAGAAGCAAAGAAGAGGACACAAACAGTAAAGAAACAACTCAGGGATAAGGAGGATGAACAGGTCGAGTTTCTCAGCAAGTGTAGGTCTCTTGCACAAACTGTCACCCCAGGACCGGTCGAAACTGCAATCGACCGACCACTCGAAAGGGTGTATCAGCTGTTTAAAGGCTTGGTGTCGACTATCCAGACACATATCCAAGGGACTAGAGCAGAAAAAAAAGAAGAGACTGCTCGACTGCTCCTGACCCAGCATACTGCCTTTTCGGAGGCTTACAAACTTTTACAGGACCATATGGAGGAATCCATTGTTACTGAAGAAGTGCTAAGAGATTGGCCGACTCACTATGGGCAGGTCTATCATCAGAGCAGGCAGACACGACAAGGCATTCAGGCCTTGGAAAGTCGGAAAATGACCGAGGTAGAATTGAGGCAGACCCTTGAAGAGCAGATTGTGATGGAAAGTAGCAAGCTGCAAAAACTCGAACGAGAAGCTCATCAGTGGGTACAGCAAGCCTTACCAAACTTGGAGAAGGTTGACCACATCTGTCCACAAATGAAAAGACTCCTGGATACCGCCGAAGAACAAAACCAACTGTTGGGTCCTAGCATGGAAAATATTGCAGAAATGCCTATGGCCGAAAAGATGTCGGTATTATCAAGTGTAACAACTCTAACCATCGACATCCAGAAAGCCCTGCAGACATGGACAGATTTCCAGCGTCAACTTGCCATCACAGCTCCCGCCATCGTCGAAGTGTGCATTCAGAGACGACCGACCATCCGACTACATAGTCCTCACCAGGAGCAAGTCTGACAGGTTCGACAGGACTTCATTTTTTGTACTTACCTTTTTTCTTCGGGATGAAGAAATGTTTTGTTTGTGGGGGAGATGTAGAAGGAGAGAGTCGACGTAGGTCGACTTGAACGAAGACCGACTTAGTTGATCAGCCGACTAAGTCGGTCGGCCGAGCAAACACAGTAATTAAGACTGCTAACTAATAGTTGTGTCGGTTCACCGAACCGACAGGTAGTTATCTTGTAACTGTTTGTAATCTGTATATATTAGGTTGTTGAGCCTCACAAGAACCCAGTTCAGTTCTTGGCTTTGTACGATCTATTGAGAATAATATAATCTGTTTATCCTATCTGTTCTTGTCTCTTGTATCTGTGTATATTCTGTATATTTTTGTATGTATTATTGGTAACCTTATGTGATCTGTGAGATTACAACAGAGTTCAAAGAGGGTAACAAACACTCAATATAGCTTGTTGGAAGACAAGTCCAGACTCATATGTTTTATGAACCTAAGAGAGGAGGGGTTCATTCCCAAAGCAGGTCTCTCAATGTTTAATTTAACAAGTCCACTGAAATAAAACTCAGTATCATTCATGTTTAGAGAGTCTTAACAAATACAAAAGAATACTCCAAAGGGGTCCTTTTTCGTATGATTTAGTCTCTAAGGCCCGAAAAAGTGTAAAATCATACCTTAGAGAACTCTTCCAGTCATGATTGGCTGGAGTGTTCCTTTTTAGTAAATAGTCCTATCCAAACCGAAAAAGAGATAAGCTACCATTAGACGGACGACTCTTCAAATACTTTAATGAGCGTGAAGAAGGAAAGATCACTCGATGATCTTTTTGTATTTAGGGAGCCTAAAAAGAGTTTAAAGAGAATTCCATGAGGTTTCTTTACACAATGTCATATTTTTTATGAGTTTGGAAAGAATCGAAAATAGACTTGAAGACATTTTCGTGTTTAAGGAGCCTGAAAAAGAGGTGAAAAGAGGACTCCATGAGGTTTCTTTACACAATGTTGATTTTTACGAGCCTGGAAAGAAAACTGAAATGGACTCGGACCTTTGGTACTAGATTTTAACAAGCATGACAAAGTGTCATAATAAACTCTCAATGACCTTTTCCATTTTATGAAAGTGCGAAAAAGCCATAAACAAACTTTCAAAGCTTCTTACTAAGGTTCTCTTATCCTGTAAACGACTCAGAAACAAGTGTTAAATGCATTTAAGGCTATCATTAAGGGATTACAATACATAAAATTTGACTAAAATATGATTTTACATCAAAACTATAGTATGTTAGACCCAAAAATTCCTATATAAGTCATGTACATAGTAAAAAATCAAATCATTTCATTATTTACCTATAGTAGGGAGCACTTGGAGGATTTTCTTAGCCAAATCTTCAGCAGTTGATTCCAGGAGTTTCCATTGTCTATTTTCAGCATCGTCAGTTGCAGGTAACAGCTAAGACCCTTCTCTTTCATTTCATAGTATTTATTTTGAGATTTGGTGGGGTTTTGGGCTCAGATGGTGAGCTCTAAAACCTTAAAAGCGGGCACCATGGCTACCCCTTGCGGGATACACGGTACTACCCGAGAACCGGGCCAATAACATAGTGGATAGGCAGTGCCACCACCTATCTCCAATAGTGCACAAGCGGTGCCGACCGTGCATAATTTAAACTAATAGTATAAGAAAAATAAATTCATTCCTTTGATTTTTAATGATTTAAGGATGATGCTAATGCATACCATTATTGTTTTTGGCAGGTATAGGTGACTCAAAACATGGTGATATGGAAAGAAAGAATGCATAACAATAAGGATGCTGCTGCTGAGAGAAATGTGGGTTGCATTGCCACATTATGGGACTGTGGAATCCTGAAGTTCTTTTGGACCCCAAGCATGGTGTCACATGAGTGGTTACTGGAAGACATACTGTAGATGTGTAATCCAGAGCAGCAGTACTTCGAGGTGGGGGCCCATATCCTTAAAGTGGAAGTAGAGGACATCTAGTTCTCGACAGGTCTCTCAAGATAGGGTACCCCCATCTCACTGACAGGATCCTATGGAGGGGATATTTCCACTCGAGATCTTATATTCGACACTGTGCACCAGGGACAGGTACATCAGAGAAGAAGATCCCCTTCAAAGCAGTGATGGATAGGGCCTTACGGACCGTCTTATTTACCATGCATAGGGTGGTCCGGAGCCAGGGTGTGCACCAGGCTTCTAGGGCACACATGCTATATGCCATAGAGGCCATGGTACCCATGGTGTTCAACTGGGTAGAAGCCATGGTTCCAATCTTCAAATATTAGCTGACTAAGTGTTGGCAGGGAGAGCTAAAGCAGTTTGGCTTTGGTTCCATTTTATTATGCTTCTTCTTCGAGCTGGTTCCACAGATGAGACCTCGGGTGGTATTTCGGAGTCTAAGAGCATGGGACCCGTGTATGCTGAGGTGGGTCCATGTCATGGCTCGTACAGGAGTGGGTAGAGGAAGGGTGTAGTTCGATGACCCATTCTTCAGATGGCTCCGAAATCAGATCCTTATGGTTGAGGATTATGCTTTCGTAGGCACGGACTTCACCAAAGATCTTGACCTACCACTCCCACCTAGCAAACAGTGGGGCGATATCTATAAGAAGCAAGAAACCCTAAAATGGATGAAATGTTTTTATGTTTTTCAAAGTTTTATATTTTTTATGTTAAGTGACGAGACCTATATAATTTCGTGCAGATGTGGGAGTAGCGTGACCTAGAGGAGCATCTCCATTGGATAGGTGGGTGGGAGCCCTCTTTGTACCACAGGGTGATGATATCATCAGGGAGCTGGAGGAAAACCTTGAGAGGTTGACCTTGAACATCCTAGATGCTGACATTGATGTCCTCTCGATGAGATATCAGAGATCCATAGCGGGAGTACCAGGTCAATTTAGTAGACTGCTACGTAGGTTAGCTCGAGCCGTGATGTGCTATCATGAGCACCACTAGTGTATGAGATATGTACTGAAAGCTGACAGCTTCAGGATTTTTTATGATGATTTTTCCTGAAAGCCTACGTGCTTTAGATGAGGTCTCAGGACCTATTTTTGTAAACTTTTTCATATATATATATATATATATACAGACTTTTACATGGTGTTTATATGTTTCAAATGGAAAAATGTATTTTCTATGAGTTTTATGTGTCTTTGAATGTTTATTTACAATGTACCATTTTTTATTTGACATCATGAATGGGCGATATGCCAATCTAGGATGTAATTAGCTAATGAATCATCAACTACAATATGTTCCCTAGGGATATGCCTATAGGTAATAGTTTCAAATGACCTTTCCAACAAATGTACTCTCTGAAATAGGTGGAGGAGCACAAGGTTTCTAATGGTGTAAACATGGTTTAAATGAAAAACCACGAGCTGTGAGTCCATCCAGACTACTAGATCATCAACATCTTCGGAGGTAGATTCAGTCAGAAGACCAATGACTGCTTCATACTTGACGATGTTATTAGTAGCGGGACCTATGCAAACTGCTCATGAACTGACCAAATATTCAGCTGGGGAATAGAGGACCTAAGCAGCCGAGGAGAGATTCAAGGTGTGGGGGTAAGCACCATCAACAAAGCCATAGAAATCCATCTGCATGACCAAAACATGGTATAAACAGATGTGGACACTAAACTCAAAACCATCTTGAAAAAACTGAAAGCACACTGAAAGTCAATCAATATACATATATACAAGATACTATCCAAGAAAGACCTAGGCATAGTACCTTTTCAAGTACAACCCATTGCGAGGTTGCCCCAAAGGGATTCCACCATAATCAATGAGCTCATAAGCTCCTTTCTCTAACACATTAGAAATAATGAAAGGTCCATACCACATGGACTCGAACTTACCCTTCCGTAGTTTGTCATATCTCTGGTCATAAGTCAATACTAGGTCACCCTAATTAAAGGCATGAGGCTGGATGGATTTATCATACTGCACCTTGACGCATTTCTTATGTGAATCAATAGCCAAGGCAACATCTCTGCGAGTCTCATCAAGGTTACTCAAGTACAAAAATATTTCTTCCTCTGTGGAAGTGTCTAGGAGAAGTTCAACGGCAAGTTGTAAACATGGAATCTGACATTGGATTGACAAGATAGCTTCAAGCCCATAGATAAGATGGAATGGCGTGAAACCAGTAGCTGTTTTCACAGAAGTCTGATAATACCAAAGAGCGGAGAAAAGAATGTGGTGCCAGTTGGATTTATGATCTCCAACCATCCGACGAAGCATAGTCTTCAAAACTTTGTTTATGGCCTCTACCTGACCATTATCTTGTGGATAATACGGCATAGAGTTTTCATGGTGAAAACCTAGCTTGGCACTTAGTTCCTCCATCATTTGATTATGGAAACAAGATCCGTGATTAGTGACGATGGACTATGAAACTCCAAATCTAGCTATGATATGATTGAAGAAGAAGAGAGTGCCAGTCTCACCATCTTCTACATATGTAGGCATGGCCTCAACCCATTTTGTGAAATAATCAATGGCTACGATGATGTAACCATGCCCCCAAACTGAGGTAGGATTACAATGCATGAATTCAATCCCCCATTTGGCGAATGGGAAACCGACAATGACGGGGTGTCGCGGAGCAAGATGGGTGCACTTTTTAGGATAAAAGTGTTGACAAGGTGGGCATTTCTTAATAGCCTCATGACAGTCTTTGAAGATAGAAGGCCAAAAATAGCCAGCGCGAAGGATTTTCTGGGATGTAGCCATCCCAGATAAATGACCGCCACATGCTCTAGAGTGGCAATCATTCAAAACATGTTCAGCCTCCTCATGGGTGAGGCATCACCGGAGAATAGAGTCGATCCCATGTCTATACAAAGTATCACTCAAGATGAGATAGTATTTTACGTGGTGACGGATACAACGGTGATCATCGTGGGATAAATGTGGCTGAAATAGCTATGTTTGGAGATAAATTAGCAAATATCCATACCAAGGATCAGTAGTGCTAATCAGGAACAGGAATTCATCCAGAAATGAATCACTAGGCTCAGATTCCGTCGAAGCACAGGGAAGATCACACATAAGCTCAGCAAAGGCCAAGGATTTCTTTGATGTGGCCTTGGCAAACTCCAGATCGAACTCCTGAAGGATGACAATCCAATGGGAGTAATTGCCCCCAAGTACCTGACGAGTCAGGATGTAGTACATCAGGTTCTGGTTTGCCAATATGGTGGTAGTGTGCAACAAAATGTAGTGACGGAACTTTTGTATAGCAATGACCATGGCCAATGCTAACTTTTTCAAACGTGAATAACGAGTTTTGAAATCCATAAGATTCTTAATGGCGTAATAAATCACGTGCTCCTGACCGTGGAGATTGTCTTGCACTAAAACCATGGCAATGGTAGTAGCAGAGGCAACAATATACAAGAGAAAGTACTTTGAATAATCCAAGGGGTGTATCATGAGTGAATGAGTCAGAGTGTGCTTAAGATTATCAAAGCCACATTGGGCCTGGTCATCCTAGAAGAATGGTGTGTTCTTCTTGAGGAGACGCATATAACCGTGCATTTTCTCTACGAAATTGCACATGAAATGGCGGAGAAAGTTTTCCTTCCCTTGCAAACTTTGGAGTTCAAGGAGGTTAGTTGGGGCTGGTAGATCTAAGATAGAGGCAATCTTCAAAGGATCGATCCAGATTCCATATTTGGATACCACAAAGCCTAACAGATGTCTCATCTCAACGCAGAAAACACATTTATGCAGATTTAGCCATATATTATAATGACGACATCTTAGGAATATGTCTCTAAGATGACCAGGATGGTCCTCATGTCGTTGTGAATGAGTAGGGAGGTCATCAAGGTATGGTTCAACAATATGTTTAATGTCATGAAACGCATAGGATATCGCACACTGAAACGTGGCTCCAACATTTTTCAAGCCAAAAGGTAACTTCTTATATGCAAAGCTTCCCCATGGGAAAATGAATGCCATCTTATGATGATCGAAGGGTAATATCTCAATCTGATTATAGCCAGAGAAGCCATCCATGAATGAAAATATGACACTTTCGGCACAGTTGTCGATAATCTGATTGATGTGCAGGGTAGGAAAGTTTTCCTTGGGACAAGCTTTATTTGAATCCCTAAAGTCGATGCAGACTCTAATGGTGCCCTGCTTTTTATTGATAGGGACAACCTTCGATACCCATTCCATCAGAGGTATAGGATAAATAAACCCATCTTTGAGAAGTTTCTCAATTTCAGCTTTAATAGTTGCAGCCTTCTGAGGATGGACTTGCCTAAGTTTCTTCCTGACAGGTTTAGATGTGGGATAGGTTTTAATCTCATGGACCACAATGGATGGGTGAATCCCTGGCATCTCTTCATAGGACCAGGGAAAAATATCACGGAATTCCTTAAAAAGTTCCTTGTATGCTTCAGATTCATTTGTCTAGCAGTTCTACCCAACATGAACATGCTCGATAACATCAGACTTGGCTGATATGTCAATCGAGTTTGTCTGAGTAATGTTGCAAAGGTTTCCTTTAGAATCTATATCTTGCAACAATATAGGACTTCGGGGAACATTGACAATATCATTAGGAAACAAGGATGCAAAATCATGGCTACCCAAACTGGTATTGGGGAGGAACATGGATCTATGATGGTGATCCTCCCGAATGGGCTCATCCGTATTCATGATATCCATAATGGACTCATCGGAAGGAAAACTCTCAGAGAGATAATATAGAATAGGAAGAGAAGGTTCTAACCAGTACGGTAAATGGTAAGCATTTAAATCCACTAGATGAAGGTCATCAGTGTGATCATCGAAAAAGGTACTTGTAATCATTTAAAGCCACACATAGCTTCGTGTGGACTCAACAAGGTGGACTCAACAACATGTTTTCCCTTAGGCTCATAATCAAATGAGGTGATCATATGGACTGTAGCGGTATCCATGCTAGGAGGGGTGGATGGAAAAATCCCCATAAGGGATGAATCCTTCAACATGCCTATCCCAATCGACTGGTAAGGAGGAGGGGACTGGCCTAACATAGGGATGTTATTAGCCATGGAGGTAGTGACACCCAGTGTACAGAAATCAAGCTGATCAATAGTAACAATTCTCCCTAGATGCGGGAATTGGTATGTTCGGAATACTGTTGAAGAAACAGTAGTCATGGCATAGAACCAATTCCTTCCTAGAAGGAGGTTGTAATCTAAAGGGGAATCTACCACTTCTACATGGATGGAAACGGTTTTGCCCTCCAGCTCGACCGCTAGGGATGATATGAGACCATGGGGTTGGAAACCCCATCCTTCAAAGGTTTTAAGGGTCGTAGGTGATGTGACAAGCTCGAAAGAGCCAAGAGCATTCCAACAAGTTAGAGATAACACCGAGGTCAAAGCTCCTTCATCTAGTACCGTTTTAAAGACTTTATTTCTCATTACTTTTGTAATGATATGAAAAGCAAGCTTATGCGGTAATATAGGCTTGTAGTTCTCAACATTGAAATGAATCAAGTTAGTATTATCTGGGTCTAAAGCTACTAATGTTGTCAACAAGTTCTTGTGTTGTGTGGGGCAAATTTGGAGCACTTCTAAGGTAAACATTGCACAATGTGCTTGAGCGAGATATTCAACCACATTATAAAATTGAGCAGCTCTGGAATTGGGATTAAAGACAACCTTCTGAAGAGTACTCTTTGGTGGGCGCAAAATCATGTCGAGAGTGGGATTCTTGATAGATAAGGGGACAGTAGACGAGGATTCAGGAGAACTAGTAGAGGGAAATTTCCCTGAAGAAGACTGATCTTCTTTCTTATCTGTGGGTTTATCATAATTTTGACTTCGAGTTTGCAGATGGATGGTATTTGAGGACATCATATGAATTTCCTTTGACAAACTAGAATTACCCTAATTAGACATGTGGTCTATTAGTTTTTTTTGAGAGGGAAACGGATCTGTAAGTACTGCAAATGCAGGATTGGATTTCAGAAACTAGGAGATTTCATCCCGATGAGGACACTCTTTTGAAAAATGGTCACTACCGTATACCAGACAGGGATATTTGCCTTCCTTTTCCCTTTGTCGTTATCATTGTTGGTTGGTCTTGGAGTCTCCGGTTGGTTTATAGGTTTTTTATTTCTATTTTTACCTTTCTTTTTATTATTACCCGAGGTTTGAGTACTTTGAATAGAATTGACCTCGACAGAAACCTTAGGAGTCAAAGGAGTAGGGTTGGCAGTTTGGTTTTGCTTGGCAGGTTTTGCTGCGAACAGGGACTGTATTGAGCCAACAATCCCATCAACAGGTACTTCTTCTAGTGGCTTGGAAGGATCAGTGCTAGGGCAAGGATATTGAGGAATCATGTCATAAAGAGTTCCAAACTTAGAATAGACCAAGTCTAGGTACTGAGCCCAACTAATAGCCTACTCTTCGATAACGGCACCACCCATATCCACATCTCAAGAAATAGGAGGCAACAAGGATTTAGTGAAGCAATCAGCTAGTAGCTTATCTGGAATAGGGGCCTTAATAAGCCTTCTCCACCTTCTCCACTCATGAATATGATCAAAAATGTGGGTGGAGGTGTTCTATCATAGAGAGGTTAAAATATCAGTGCCCATTTCATAACGAATAGAGAGCTAAAAGTGTGTAAGAAACACTATTTCCAACGAGCCAAAATCCACAAACAAATATTGTGGGAGTTCAATGTACCACTTCGCGGTCGTACCGGTCAAATTTCGCTGAAAGAGTCGTAACCAAACGGATTCATCCATGAGGGATTTGGAAGAACACCACAAATGGAATGTCATAACATGGTTCTTTGGATCTTCTCCTTGCTTCCCATCGAATATTGGAATATCCGATGGTAACTTTACCGGAATGGGAGGCCACGAGAGATTGTGTTGAATGGGGTCATTACTTAACTTAGACAAATTAGGTAAGTCCAAAGTTGATAGGAAAGGTAATTGTCGGTTGGGTTGCACATACTAGTAATATTGATATGGCATATAATTACCAGTAGGACCATAAGTTGACTGAAAAACAGGTTGTTGTGATGAAGAACTACCGAAAATACACTCACAAGGGGTTAACTTCTGGGATCAGGACCCCTAAGACCACTAAGGCCTCTAGGAGGAGGACCACCAAGGCCACTAGGACCATTAGGACCACCGGGACCACCAGGAGGCAGACCACCAGACCCTCCAAAGCCACCAGGAGGTAAACCTCCAGAGCCTCCGGAACCACTAGGTGGAGGGCCACTAGACCCTCCAAAGCCATAAGGAGGAAAGCCACCAAGCCCCCCAGGACCACTACGACCACTAGGATCATAAGGAGGAAATTTTCAAGATCCTCCAGGACCATTAGGTTCCCCAGGGGGAGGAACTCCGTAAGGTGGCCCTCCGGCACCTCCTGTAGTATGTATAGGTATCCCCCCCATAGCTGGCATGTAAGACCATTTGGGTTGCCCCCATGGCATAAAAGAGTTACTAGAGTATGGAATTCCAGCATAAGGAATTCATGTAGGATTAGATGAATGATTACCTATAGGTATTTGATAACCATAACCTTTAGAAGACTGAACGATTACAAGCTGTGCCCCCAAGGGCTGACCTGAACTAGATGGGGGATTAACCACATTACTATGGGTGGGAGGGACATAAAGTGTAGATGGTTCTATGTTAGATCTCTTCCCTTGACTAAGTACAATTTTGGCCATAGCTAACATAGGTTGTGCCAGGGGTTGCCCCTCGGCACTAGAAGGTACCAACGAAACAAGAATTGAACGTTGGGCCCTAGGTGCACAAGACCTGCGAGGATTAGGAATAGACATAACATGAGAGGTGATAGGGGTGGTAATTTGACCTGGGTTGTGTGGTGTTACAACATGATCTATAATCGGTTCTATGGGTCTCATAGAATCGACAAGTGAACGATATCCCACAGGAGTAGATGTGGAATGTGATGGTGTTGGTCCTAATATTTCATCTATCTGCTTATCAATCTCCTGTGCATGAAGAATGGTAGCACGGTATTGCATACGTTCTTCTTCATCTTCAGAAGAGTTTAAATGGGTGCCAAATGAGGCAATGGCCTATCCTATAGAGGTATCCAAAAATGGAGCATTGGGACCAAAATATGGACGGGTTGTATCATCAATATGGCCTTCCGTGGGAGAATGGAATGATGTATTTCCCTAAGAAGGTTGTTGGACCAAGGGAGGCGAGTGTGAAGAATATGGTACTCCACTTTCGCAACCACATTGTCTCCCACTTGGGAGGTGGTAGTAGCTCCTTGGTCGATAGCTTCCAAAGAATTTTCTCCTGAACCAGGAATAAAATCAAGTGGCAAGCTCCGTACTCTTTTCGACTGTCTTAACTCAGCCAGTTTGTACAATTCCTATCTAACCTAGGGTTTGAAAATCTAGAAAACACACCAAAATATGTCCCTACACAAGCTATAGGTCAAAACAAGCACACTTAAAATGATAGGAGTTCAAAAGTCAAGTCCCTCACCAATATTGTCAAGAAGGTGTCACTCGCGATATACCTCGAGGGTACGTGCGTAGTAATCTCCCCAAATGTTGTTTTCAGTGTATGGCTCCAAACAAGATGGCCAAAGGGCTTTTCTCAGATGGATAAGGTATCCTAGTGGGGTCTCCCGATGTACTCAAGGTACGTGGGAGCTCGAATCAGTAGTAGTGTTGTCTAATGCATAACCATACACAAGGGGCCTTCCGATATACAATCGAGTACGTGAAGTACCTTTCTATATACATCAAGGGTATGTGAAAGGACGTTTGATATACCAATAGTATGTGGAAGAACCGCGCGAGTCCCGGGATGTAATGCTGATAAATAACGATAGCTCCTGCATTTAAGAATGCCCAAACATGTCTCTAACCTATCACTCAATTGCTACGTAAATTTTAACCTACAACTACTGTTAATTTTAAAGTGGACGGTTAGGTGAATGCATGAAGTTTTGACAGAAAAGTAAAACCATGCAATATACTTGTGCAAATGTTCACTTTACCGTTCAGTATGCCTACTTACAGGAGGGAAAGAGAGTGTTTTATTTTTGTTTCAAAACCAAAAATATCTCCAAGCAACAGTCATGAACACCAAATCAAAGACAAGCAATAACTTTTCCAAACTGATTTCTCCTTTTTGAAAGCAAACGAGAAGGGGAAGAATCTCTTTTCCTAAAAGAAAAATAAGAAGCACACCTATATGAAAATGCACTCTATTTTTTCAATTCTCTCAAAACATAAGCAAATCTAACTTAAAACTACCATTTTTTTTTTATTTTGATCGAGATAGTTCTAAATGCATAAGAGACGAAAGAACATGAAGGTCCTGAAAGCTTGTAAAGCCAATCAGACAACCAATGTTCAATGCTCAATGATGATATCCTAGTCTCAATCAAAAAATTTCTTTTTGTAAAGGAAGGAAAAAGAAGTTTACTATGCAAATAAGAAATGAAACCTAGAAGCTAATCTAGTGTTCTTCTTTTAGTCTATGCAACAGAAATGAAAAGAGATTTTAATAACACCCTAATCTTTTTAGAAAACAAGAAATCCCTTCATAAATACAACCAACAAGCATGGAAGCAGATGAACAATCAAAAGACCTAATCAAAATTTTGAAATTTCAATCAAATCAATCTTAAACCATAAAATTATTAAGCCACAAACATCAGATTCTATAACACAAGTCTGATAAGCAGGACTGAAAGCAACAAGACCCAAATTTTTGCAAAAAAAATGAGGAAAAAAAGATTTGGAATGATGCCTTCCTGGCACCATGCTTCTCAGGTGTTGACAGAGCATTTCTAACCCAGAACCGCTTCTCGCCAATAGGATATAGGCGGTGGCACCGCATACTGCCCACTTTGTTCAAGTGGTGGCACCGCTCCTCGTACATAGCATAGGCGTGGTTCCTTGTAGATGACCAAAACAAAAAGAGAACGGTGGATCAAGTTAGGAAAAGACTAGATCAAGGTGAATACTGCTAGATTGAGTATAAAAACAGAGCATAAAAGATCGAAATGACTCAGATCTGAACAGATTTGGAAGTTTCAAACCCAAATGAACCAAGTCAGAAAGTAGATTTGATTAAAGAGAGTTGAAGAAGGAGCCTGGATTCAGACAAGAGTTGCAGATTGAGGGAGATCAGAACAACTGACATACTATTCCCCAGCAGAGTCGCTAGATTTGTTAGCTCGAATATTTCACCTCCTGTGGGCAGCAAGGTCTTCCACTGGTCTGAATGGTTCAGATCCAGAATAAATAGAGGATAGAGGTTGAAGACTCTCCTTAGACGTTGTAGATACCTGGAATGTAATGCTTCGATCATTACCCTGTGTACCTATAATAAGCTTTAACATGCAAACATATCGAAACCACCAAAATATAATCTACCAATCTATGTTAGTGACTAAGGAATCTAACAACATACTTGTGAGATCANTATATGTGGGACAGAAATCAACTTGCATTAATATAGAAATATGAAGAAGTTTACAACCAAGCCTTAGTGTTGACATGCATCTCCATGAAACCAAGAATTCTCACCCCCAAAAGCTCCGACTCTAGCTCTCTATGCTCCCCCGAATGGTCTTGGGCCAAGTGATCAATCCAGCAGCATAACAATACCTTAAGAGTTACCCCCTCAACCATGGCTATGAGCTCATAATTATAAGGCTTAATGGATAGGGATGGTTAAGATATTAGTGGGTGAGGTGGCCTCTAAGATCCTAGGATGAGGGATCTCAAGCTCAACTGGCCCACAAAAGTAGGGATAAGGGAGGACATGACGCTTATCATCTAGAAGCCTCAAGAAACTTCTCTTTTTCCTTTTTTAACCAGGGTATCATGTTTCTCCTTAAATGACAGAGAGGTTCTGGTAAGAAACGCTTATGGACTAAGGGCCATAAGAGGTGCCACTGCTTGTGGACAACAAGGGATAGGCAATGCGAACAAGGTACTGCTTCCGGACAATAGAAGAAGTGCAGTGCTGGGAATTTTCATGGAAGATTGATAATAACCATGAGTTTCCACTCCAAGAGCTGGGATTCAAGGCACGTAAGTATGTCAAAATTCTTATCACATGATGGTGACAGGATTTTTGTATAACAATGGGCCTCCAGGTGGTGGTCCTCCAAATGGTCCTCCAAGACATCCAAGTCCTTTGGGTCCACCAGGTCCTCTAGGACCTCCAAGTCCTCCAGGTCCTCCAGGTCCTCTAGGTCCATGTGGTGGTCCTCCAAGAGGGGGGTCACCATATCCTCCAGTATTATTAACAAAAGCTCCTCCAGATGAAGGAACATTGGACCAACTAGGTTGTCCCCAAGGTATAAAATCATTTCTGGGGTAGGGAATTACAGGATAAATATCCACTGGTGTTGGTTGTTGATAAACTTGATTAACCGTAGGTGGTTGAGTTCCTGGATAAGTATATCTCCAAGAAGCTGGGTTATTGACAGGTTGCATCCCTAAGGGTTGGCCTGAACTGGATGGGGGGGGATAACATTGGTATTAGTTGGAGGGATGACTACTGCAGGTTGTGCTACAACTACAACTTGTCTTGAACTAGTAATAATTCCACTAACAAATTATGTAACTCGCGCTGGGGTTTGCCCCTCTGCGTTAGAATGTGATAACATTACTTGATTTGTGGATTTCCCACTAACCATAACTGGTATGGAAGGCCTAGTAACGGGGCCAGGATGTGAGACTGTAGGATTGTCATTTACTCTTGGATTACCTTGAAATGGAAATTATTCAATAGGTCCTAACACTTGAGCTATTGAATGATATCCTTCAGGTCATGGATTGTGAGAAGTCTCTCCATAGGTTGGACGACCTTCAGAAGAAAGTTTAATTTCAGCTTCAGGCTAAGGGTCTGTATTACGGGGTAACCATGCCAGCATAGTTTCTTAATGAGACACAGGTGAAGGAATAATTCTTTCTACTCTCTCTAAAAAGTTATGAGCTCGATCGAGAGATGCATTAATTCTTCTCTGTTCTTCCTCTCCCAAAGGAGGATTTCCTAGTGAAGGTCTAATAACCCTGAATTCAGCAATAGCTTGGCCCATAGAAGTCCTCCAAAAAGGAGCATCCAGACCATAATCTGGTGGGGTGAGACTATCAACATGACCTTCCAATGGCGGATGCACATAAACATCAGCTGGAAGAGGGATTTGAACCAAAGGATTTGTAAAAACGATGAATTCTTCTCTGATTTCACTAGCAAGGGCAGTCCCTACAAGCACATTAGCATAAGCGGGTTGTTCCATGGTTATCCCTTCTTGTCCTTCCACGGTAGGAGGAAAGTCAGGAGATAAACCCTGCAATCTATGAGAATGACTTCTCGCAAGTTGCTCAGCCATGGTGGTGGCCGAAGTTACCTAATCTAGGTAAAAAAAGAGGAAAAGTACACAAACAAAACCTATGCAGAGCTAAAGGTCACAAGCAGACTTAAATGATAGGATGGGGTCAGAATAGCCGGTCTCTCACTAGGATTATCAAGTAGGTACAACTCGCAATATACCTCTGGGGTACGTGCATAGTGGTCTCCCCAAATGTTGTTTTTGGTGTATTTCTCCACATAAGACGACCAAAGAGTTTTTCTTAGATGGTCAGGGTATCCTAGTGGGGTCTCCCTATATACACAAGGTACGTGTGAGCTCAAATTAGTAGTAGTGCTATCTAATGCACAATCGTTCACAAGGGGCCTTCCAATATACAATCAAGTACGTGAAGTAACTTTCTATATACCTCAAGGGTATGTGAAAGGCTGTGCGATATACTGACGGTACGTGGAAGAACTGCACGAGTCTCGGGTTGCAGTGCAGACAAATAACGACAGCTCCTACGCTTAACGACGCCTGAACATGTCACTAACCTATCACTCAAGTTTCTATACAATTTTAGACCTAAAGCTACCGTTCATTTTATCTGAACGATTAGGTGAATGTTTGTGGAATTTTATCTCCAATAATGAATATTAATCTAGATGTAGATGTAATTTTTGACTTCGATGAGAACTAACTAGGGTAAGGAAGAAACCTTTTTCTTTTCTTTTCAACAATATATGATAAGAAAGATGTTTTAAATAGCAAAACAAGATCCAATAAAGAAATGCAAAGGAAGTCCTTTCAAAACACAAAACTCTTTCAAACAAGCACTCTAAAGTTTCTAAAAATGATAGAGAGAAAACTAAGCCTCCAAGGTGGATGCAAAGCTAATTTTTGCTACAATGTCAAAAAGACCTATTCTCCTAAATCACGCATGCAAATGAAAAAACAAGCAATTTTCGAAAGCATAAACAAGAGAAAAATAAAACGATTCTATTTGTATTTTTCTAGAAAATATGAGGCACAAAAAGCAGTCTTTTCTACAAAAGAAACTAACCTTCTAGGAAGAGGCTATAGGCTTTCTTTTCAAAAGGAAAATTTCAGACACTTCACTAAGAAAAAACAAAGATCAAACTATGTTTCCAATTCCGTTTATGACAATGCAAAAGATAGGAATTTTTGGATTTGAGTTCAAAAAGAGAATCAGATCCACAAAAATCAGTGAAATAGACAACAAGCAAGCAAGCAAGCAGACCAAACTAAAAAGTCTCAGAGGACAAAAAAAAATTCAATTTTTGAACAAAATTTTTGTAAACAGGCAGTTTTGAAGACCTACCTCAGTGCGCTGAAGGGCACTACACCAGAGCATCCCAGGCTTCTATGACACTCCTAACCTTCTACAAAAAGGCATTCTTGACACTCTGTCAAGCAAGAGAAAAGGCGGTGTCGATGCTTTGGTCGAGAAGAGAAAAGGCGATGTAGGGTGAACCGACACTCAGCTAGCCAGAGATGAAGGCGTCGATGAATAGTACACTGAAAAAGTTAAGATCCTGCAGGAGAAACCAAAAAGACTGAACAGACTGAAAAGAGGGTATAATTTTTTACTCAGAATAGTGGAAAAAAATCAAAGGCATAAGATGGATAACTCACCTTGTTAATTGAAACAACTGAAAGGAGAGAGAAATAACCTTGATAGATGGAATGGTTACCGAAGTTTGTAGATCTAACTAGATCTGCACAAGATCTGACTGGATCTTCCCCATGTCTAACTGGAATAGGCTAGATCCCTAGCGGAGTCACCAATTTTGTTAGTATAAATTCTCAACCAGTGTGAACACTTCTTGTTCCTCTACAATGTAAGACACAACTACAGAACAAAAAGACACAGCAACATATCCTTCCCTTGAATAATTAAATCAATTACCATAAAATGTATTATACCTCAACCTTGGATCCATTTATCTTCTCTTCAGAAAGTCCTTGCAATTATCTAGCATCTATAAAAGAGATCACAAGGCAAACAAAAAGGATGAGAGCATCATGATAACTGACTATCCATATTGGTGAACAAGGAATCCAATAATATTCAATTACAAACACTACAATCAAATACAAGAAAGCGAAATGTCTTTGTATTAATATATGGATGAGGAAAAAGTACAACCAAAATCCTTGATTTCAATGGCTTCTATCTCAATTAAGAATGTCTACAATCTCCTATGACTATGAAGACCTCTCCAAACACAAGCTACCTCTACTTTTCCTCTGATCAGACTTCAAAGTAGCAGCATAAGGATGCTTTTTCTGGTCCCCCCTCTCTCCTCATGAAGGCTTCATTTATAGGCCTAGAAACCATGGGATGACTTTACAAAAGGATAGAATGAGATCCCTATAGGTAAGGGAGGCGAATTCCACCTATCCCATGAAGATAGGAACTAATTCCACAAAGGATTTTGTATAGAAGCTTCTAGAAACATCTTTTTTTTCCTTTTTACTGACCACCGACGCTTTTAGCTAAACTGAGAGGAGCGTTGACCTAGGTTTTTTTCCAAAAAAGTGGGAAAACGACGCCTCTTGCTCAACTGAGGCAGGCATTGCCAACGCTCTGTGTAAAATGCAAGGGAGCGCCGCCCCTTCTAGGTCAGGGAAAAAAATGTCCAAGGTGACCCAAACTAGACTTTTTGGGAGGTCAATAGGCATCATGAAATTCTTCTGAAGGATGACAAGTAGTGTGATATTTTTAGGTGCAACACTTGGAAAAAAAATGGCATAAATGAATGACATTTTATTTTACAAAGAATTGCTAAAAGAGGGATTGGCCCCAAACACAGGAACCAACAACAACTGAACCAAGAATGGAATAACCATAACAAACCCTAAACATGGAACATAAAACTAAAACATAACAAAATACAATAGAACATTGCCCAAAGACCGAAAAGACCAAAATTTCACACCAATAAACAATTGCCCAATGCCCAACCATGGAAATTAAAGAGAAGAACGAAAACACACCTATTCCCGAAATGTAAAATAGATAAATGAAGAAAACAACCAGCCTCGAGCAACAAACCACGATAAGCACGAAAAATAAGCCCTGCCAAAAAACACGAACAAATGTGAGAACCTCAAAATCACCCAACATAATGAAAAGAAATAGGGAAGGACATAAACTTACCTAGAATTCGACTCTTCCAAAGGTGAATGCAAAGATGAGATCACCAAAACCATTGAAACAACAAAGAAACCAGTCCTCGAGCCTAGCCATAGCAAACAACCAATCTTAGTAAATAAATTCCCTCATGACGCTGAGCACAGAAATCGAAAACAACAATTTGTTTTCAAGGCAAAAACCAACCACACTTGAGAGAGCATCAACAAAACAACACCAGAAAATTACCCCCACTTCGCAAAAAAAAGACTAACACAACTAACTTAAAATAGCCAAAATGCATCCAAACCCATCCACCACAACAACATAAAATCCTTTGCCACATCATCAACATACATCCAGAATTCGTACCCACCAAAAAAAGAAAACACTGGACTATACAGAACATCCATCAAACCCAAACATTCTCACAAAAAAAACTCCATTAAAGCCCAAAATGATGCATTCAAAGCAAACCAATTAAAAATCAAATGATTAAATGTCCACTACCATTGTAGGGACATAGCAATTAAACAAGGCCTTGCTTGCTTGCTGCCACACCCTTGGCACCAGAACTAGGGATGGAATTTGACGAGGAAAATGCCCGTCATGGGCCATTTTTCCTATCAAATACAACTTATATTTTAGACTAACCGTCAAATAAAACAAAAAAATCCTAAAATCATTCACATATAATATGAAAACTTGCAAAATTAACGGATAGATTTCTTTTCAAATTTCTACCCCGACAAGAACTTAATGACCAAACACACGATGGAAAGAAACAATTAAAAAACCCAAATTAATATCTATTCTACTTTAACTCCAACATATAACTTTGAAACAAATAACAATCAATAAAACTATTTAAATTAATAAAAAAATTTACCATAGTTTTTCCTATCAAATATATCATGCAAATAATTCGACCTGGTGGTCACTATATGTCCATGTTACTCTATGTCCATTGCTGCGGCAAGGACATAATAATATTCAACATTTTAGAATTTTATTACGTTGACTGTAATTATTTTTTACTCTAACTCATTTCACATTAATTTTAATATATTTATAAAAATATATAATGTTTTATTAAATTATTATGTTTCAAATTTAGATATTTTTTAATTTTCATTTGATTTAAATGCTTTGTTTATCACATATCTACTAAGAGTCCTTTTTACCATTGTGAGGTACACTTTTCATTTGCACATGCTACTTGCTTAAATAATATACAATTATAAATCAATTTGATGAATTATGAACTAATTAAAAGTATTACAATGTATTTGTGTTAGGTGAGTATAGTAAGGTGAGGGATTATAGACGTTGTTATACCTGCCTTAGCAGGTATATTGTAATCCATTGCAAGTCAACTTGGGTTGACTCACCTATTAGTTCAAAGGTACATAAAAATTAAAATGTTGTTTATAATGTTTAACTTTATAATTTTATAAATAATAATTTTTAATTATAATAAAAATGTATTTATTTGTGTCGTAATTGGCCAATCACAAATGATGTCGGCTTTGAAATTTGGTATCTGGTTTTCAGATGACAAGTGGCAACTATGACATCAAGATAAGTACAAGTGTGGGTCAATTCATTATTAATTAAATTTTTTGATAATGGTTTATATGCTGCATTTTAAAGAATTTGGAAGGTGATTACATCAGAAAGGTTTTGATACTATGTGGTTGAATCCGTACCCTTATCTGCCCATATAAATTTCATCAGGCGGTAGGAAAACTATTGATTTGATTTTATGAAAGTGTCATTCAATCTGTGATGTATTCCCCTTCTGTGCGTTCATCATGTTTTCTCTGTATACATGCATTTAGGTATTGAGATTGATTTATTATTATTGCAATATATGTGACATTTTTTTTTGACATTATTATGATGTACGGTAAATGGTAAAGTAACGTTGGCAATTGTCCATTGCATGACACAGTAATGGAACAAAAAGTGATTAAATTAAATGTCTTCAGCCGGTAATAAAACCATGTATTTGATTTTGATGAAAACCGTGAGTCATGATGTGAGTTATTCATAAAAGCAGTTCATCATGTCTGCTGGGATGCGGGGATGCATGCATTGTTATTGATTTGATACTCGCGAGTCGCACTATATAAATTATGGCCGGCCCTTCTTGGCTTTTTGTACGCCCTACTCATTTGAGTGTTTGCAAAGTAAGGCTGCAATTACCGAGGAGCGTGCATGGTGAATGGTAACGTTTTTGTGATGCATACATTTGATTATTGCCAATATGACTTATGAGCTCCATTCACATTATGTAGAGCCGATTCTTTTGGCTTTATTTTATTTTATGCATTGTACCAGCCATATTTAAATAGTCGAAGGTGTTCCGCTGTCGTTTGGGACTGAAAGGTAGCGATTGCATATGTATTATATTAGTTCAACAAAATTTTAAATTGTTGGTTCCTCTTGAAGTGTAACATACTATGAATTTGAAAATTACATTATCTGTTTTATATATATATATTTTTAAATATTCTATCTTATGATCCATAGTGGAGTAATTATCTGGGGTGAATTATGTAAAGGACAATTACATAATACACTTGAATAGATACTTGTGGGGTCATATTTTGAACAATAGGGGAATTTAGTATATGGGTAACAGTAGTAATTGATGGGATGATTATAGATAATTCTGTAATGTGACAGAGGGAGACAAGTAATCTTTTTGTAAATATCCTGTTAATACCTTTTTATATTATATATAAGATATTTTTCTATGAAAAAAAAAAAAAATTTAAATATTCTAAATATTTGGGGTCTATTATGATATAAGTTTTTTTTATCTATGAAATGAGAATAAAACCAGTGTAATGTATAGGTTAATTATATAGACATCTTTCAAAATTCATAATTAACAATTATAAAAAGTAAAAGTAAAAAATAGGTCAATTGATAATTGCACTTTGTGATAGTTGGAAAAAAATAAAAAAA
>LPNX010001175.1:336026-346706 GCA_001517045.1 Pseudotsuga menziesii | reverse complement strand
TATATATATATATATATAATTTTTAAATATTTAATAATTTCTCACTAATACAAGAATTATATATTAAAAAAAACAAAATAATAATAAATTATTTAATTATTTAATTATATATATATATATATATATAATTTTTAAATATTTAATAATTTCTCACTAATACAAGAATTATATATTAAAAAAAACAAAATAATAATAAATTATTTAATTATTTTATTACTATATCACATTTATACAATGTATTTAATCTTGGCTTAGTATAATTTTTTAAATTTCAATTGCAAAGATTTTAAAAAGAAATAAAGCAACCACCCATACTTACTATACATAAGCTTTCATTTTTTTATAATAAAACTTCTTTCATAATATAGGTCAAATATTGTAAGAACCTTTACATCAATATCCAATACAACACTATTTAAGCTAACAAGCATGTTATCCTTAAATATGTGACTTGGTTTAATTCATTTTCAATTAAAATTTAAACAATTACATTGAGTCAAGTTTAAATACCATTGCTAAGTGTGTCAAATATTGAAATTAATTTTATTTAGAAATTCTAAATAGATACAAAATGTTATTTTATTGTCATAAATTTTACAAGAAATTTCTCTTAAAATATTTCAAATTGCAATTTTTAGTATTTTTCATTTTTTACATGAAGCTTGGTTTCTTAAAAATATATATTTTTTAATGTTTACTAAAATTGAGGAACTCTTTAAATCATGTGTTTTTTGGATCTTTTATAAGATCATTTTTAAAGTACCTATGGCCAAATGAAAACTTTTATAATTATTTTCTCATTCCCAGTGCCCACAAAGGACCTAGTTTTAATATAAGTATTCTCAATAATTTTCTAATTTTAAAGGTTTTTGATAATTTTCTCATTCAAACCAAACAACCATCTACACTTAATTGACACATACATATTATATTTCATCATAAAATTTTTCTTCATTGTCAAACAACTAACTTTGCATTAGCAAAATGGCATTCTATTTATTACATCAAATAAACAAGCTAAGCTATAAAATAGCATTAGAAGAATTAGTTAAGCTATTTAATCCAGATTTTATGTCTTTTGATATGTTTGTTAATAAATTTTGTTTATGACATGTTTTTAACCTTAAGCTCTCTGGAATTTGGGGAAGTGTATTTTTTCAATGGGATCCGTAACTTTTATTGACTACTTGTAGTGCAACACATATTTATGCTCACTAACCCAACTTTTAAATTATATAATTTTGTGCAAACTCAATGGTTGTTTTATTAGGCCTCCAATTGAAGTATATGTAAAAACTCAAACTATTTTAAAGAGTATGAAGTCATCCATCTAACAATGGTGGTGGTTTCATAGAACATCTTTTTGCTACATCTATTGTTACTTTTTTTTATATTCAACCTATTACTATTTTCTTGAAACTTTTCTTAAGAGGCAGGTACTTAGCAACTATGTTGCTATTTCCACTTGTTTAGATTTTAGCTTTCTTAGTGTGAAAAGCGAGATAGTTTTGAACCTTTGAAAAGAGAGGAAGTTGAAGAGTTTGAATAATGTTGAATTTTTATAATTTATAATCTAATTAAAATTTAATTAATTAATAAATAAATAAGTTATTGCATTAAGAGAAGTGAGGTGTTTTATAACTTAGTATTGAGGAGATGTGATGTACCAAAAATAAAGACTAACTAAAAATGATTTATTAAAAAAAATTCATATCGACTCATAAAATAAAAATTAAAAACCAAATAAAAACGCATTAAAAAATCTATATTGTTTAATAAAAATAATAATAAAATAAATACTATAAATCCATCTTAAAAATCGATCTATCAAGCATGGAGAGGGATCAAATTTCTTTAGCTGTATTTTTTTAGGCGCGTAGAAAATTTAAGAAAAAAAAATTACACCTCGAGAAATTGGATTCCTCTCGATGCTTAATAGATCCGGTTTTAAGATGGATCTATGTTGGTTTAAAAAGTTAAAGAAAAATTGATAAACTTAATCATTTACCCTATATTTTTTTAGTAGAATTGGTCTATGTTTAATTTTCTATGTACTTCATACTTTTTTGTTTCATGAAATTGATATTGTACTCAAATTAAACAATATAGATGCATAATTCAGGGTGTTTAGAATGGTATTTACATTATTGATATTTATTTTGATTTTACTTATAAATAGGAATACAACAATACAACATAAATGTATACTAGTCACATCGAGATTGGCGCGGTTCTCTACAACCTAGCATGGGGAAGATGTTGTCACATAACGTAACATAATGTTATGTTACCAAAAATGACAAGTGGTTAAAAAAAAATGAAGTTGGATCATAAAATAAAAAATAAAAACCAAATGAAAAGTAATTAAAAAAATCCATGTCGTCTCAATGATAAAATAAAAATTTAAAACCAACTAAAAAGTTATTAAAAAATCTATGGTAGCTCATAAAATAAAAATAAAAAACAAGCATAGATCCATCTTAATCCTATATCTATAAAGCACCGAGAGGGATCAAATCTCTTGAGGTGTAAATTTTTTCGGACGTGTAAAATATTTAAGATTAATAAAAATCATGCATCAAGAAATTGGATCCCTCTCGGTGCTTGATAGATTCAAATTTAAGATGGATCCATGCTAGCTACAATAAGAAAATGTTGTTGAGTGGAAGTTGGCTTGTAACTTTTTCCGAAAATACTAATAGAATAAAAAAAATGTATCTCTCTGGATGTTGATATGTTATTTGGGGAGGAAAAAGGATTGCATCCATTTTGGTTGAGTTTAATGTTACAATGGAGTTACCAGTTGAAGTCGAGATTTCTTGGGGGGATTACACCTTTTTACAAAGATTGGATTATTTGAAAATACCTTTTAAATGCCATCTATGCAAGAAGATTGACCACTTGAATAATAATATCAAGGGATATTTTCTAAATATTCTTGAATGTGGAGGGTTATGGTTTATAAAAGGTGGCTCTTGATGGTGTTCTGGTGGGTGATTGTGTGGATGACGAGGCTTCTTATGGAAATCCTTAGATGAAATATCCTGGCCATCTTCCAAATGAAGAATCAACTACACTCAATTCCTTCTATCCTTCTTTTTTCTACTCATTATTCACTAAAGAATTAGATTTCGTTAGAGAGGTGGAAGAAAATCATAAGAATCCTTCCTTTGTTGTGGGTTATGGGGTTTTGGAAAATTCTTTTCTAAACCTTAGTTCTATGAGGGTTGATGTTCCTTATAAGGAATTGGATGTTTCTATTTTAAGGAATGATACTAGATTGGGTGTACCAAATGGTGAATGTTTTCGTTCCCATGACTTCTTTGGTGATGAAAAAGGTGCTTATTAAACAATGAGACTATTGTTTTTTGGATGATTAATTCTAAATTGTTTCCATATTCTGATTCTCATGTTTCTTCTATGAATCCATTCTAGGATAATGTTAGGTTTAATACTAGGGTTGGTTCTGGGATTATTCCTATTGGTTCCTTTCTTTCCCCTGGTGGAGATTGGCCTTTGTAGGGTGGTATCTTTTCGAAGAATGTTGATAAGATTTTTGGTGGGGATAAATTTTATGTGGATTGTAATCCAGTATTTTCCTCTCTTATTCCCTCATATTGGGATGTTTTGGTAAAAATCCCTCTCACTTTTTTCTCTATTAAACCCTCAAAGTCTGAGGTATCCCTATCACCTCTATCATATGCCAAAATGTCACCATATGAAAAAGGAAACCGAGGAAGGGGTGCTCAAACAATGGAGTCCATTTTTAGGGGGTTTCTTTGTCATCTAAGTCCAGTTATATTCCTCTTTCCACACGATTGAAGGGTGTTTTGTTTGTTTATTCCATTTATTATGTCTCCAATGAAAACAATTCCCTTATAGAAAAGCAACCATTAGTTTATATTGAAATATGATTATGACATACTACAATATTCAAGAGGTTGGGGGCGACCCAAAATTCGATGCCCTCAAAAGGATTTTTGAAATTATCCATCCATATTTTATTATAGTTTAGGAGACTATGTGTCCTAGTGCAAACAATTTCTTAAAATAGTCTATGGTATATGTATTCAGGAATATTACATCATCTACTATTTGTTTACAACTTGATGTGGAATAATCCCTTTATAATATCCCATTCAAATTTAATCATATTTCGATAGAAGAGGATACACCTATGCATAGACTGATGGTGAGACTAGAATCCCTAAAATAGTCTATGGTTAATTCAGAAAAAGAAAAGAAACCGAGACTCAAACAAGACCTGTGCATCATTGAAGAAGAAATAGATAGACTCTTCTCTACAAACTCCTTTGGTATTTTCACAAGCGAGGAAAAGGAGAAATTAGTTTGCTTAAAATCCTAAATGGAGAAATTAGTTCACTTAGAATCTAGGAAAGCTAAAATCCTGAGAATGGAGGAAGAAACTTGGATATTGAAGATTCGGGCTATCAGGATTTAGTATGGACATAATAGTTCAAATCTTTTTCATAATTGTTATACCTCGAAATGGCACTTCTTTGTCTGAGTTATGATACAAAATTTGTCGTCACGCAAAAGGACTTAATGGATAGAAGAGACTTAACATTATAAGAAATATGGACCCTAAATACACAATACTCTAGTATCAACACATTTTGATTATAAGTTTGACTTGAATACATGGATTTCCTCTTCTCAAGATGTTTATCATACGTGAGCTGCAAACATACAACCCACGTATGGATCTCAAAAGTTGAATACATGATTTTCCTAAAGGAAACACAGGTAGCATATGGAAGTTTCCTTCTTGTAAACCGCATATTCCATTAAAACTCATTAAAAATAAAAAGTAAGCCAATCACGAGGAAGTTGGGGTTGATTTGGAAACTACCACAACTCCACTAACCACCCTAACCTCGTAACTCCTCCTCCTAATGAATTATAAAAAGAGGAGAGGGGGACCTTTTGGAGGAAAATTTACGCTGGAGGATTTCTTTTGGAGAAGAGAAGCAAGAGGGCTCAAATATAGGTTTCAAGGAAGCTTGATTAGGATGAGGTATATGTAACTATTTCGTAAAATTCATGAATAAAGAAAGCCTTTTCCTTCCATCTCTATTGTAATGCATGCTTCAAGTGTTTATGAGAAATTATCTAGATTGTGATTTACATCCAATTTGTAGTCAATATATATGTTCATGTCTCATTTTTTGTAACAATTTAAGGTGCTTTAAGGAAGGTTATTTATTTCTTGCATGTATTGAATCTTTTGAGCAAAAGAGCATTGGAGAGAAGACCAAACTAATATAAACCTTCAGAATAAGGTATGCATCCTCTCTTCAATTAATATTTTTATTAAATATATGCTTGTTCAACCTCATCTGTTTGTCAATAGATCCCTTAATATGTTGGTGGCCTCAAACCCCATCCATAGGATGAATTCCCTAACAATAGAACTGGCAACTCCATTGGGAACATTCATTTGTTTTTGGGTCTCTTTGTTGTAGTTTTATTCCAGTTTTCCAATTTTGGTCATGTGTGTGGCTTGAATAAATACTATTCAGTCGGCCCAATCTAAATTCTTAGGTTCTCGAGTCTGTATTTTTTTTGTGAATATTTTGTAGGTACAAAGTACTGATAGTCATGTATTCCCTAAAAATACGTGGGTTTTATATTGTACCATCGTGTACCATATGTGGCCTACTCATTGCATAGCTATGTATGTCCTATAGGTAGATGTGTAAATGCTAGGGTTGAGTTTCTCTAAGTCTACTTTTTGAATCTCTGTATTTTTCTAGGCTCCACCTGAAGTTTTTATTGGTCTATGAATTGTTTTAGTCTTTGTTTTCTTGAATTGTGAGCCTCCTTGAGTAGGTTGGTTCATAAGCTAACTTGATGGATGATTAATTCTAAATTGCTTCCATATTCTGATTCTCATGTTTCTCCTGTGAATCCATTCTAGTATAATGTTAGGTTTAATACTAGGGTTGGTTCTGGGATTATTCCTAGTGGTTCCTTTATTTCCCATGGTAGAGATTTCCCTTTGTAGGGTGCTTCCTTTTCGAAGAATGTTGATAAGATTTTTGGTGGGGATAAATTTTATGTGGATTGTAATCCAGTATTTTCCTCTCTTATTCCCTCATATTGGGATGTTTTGGTAAAAATTCCTCGCACTTTTTTCTCTATTAAACCCTCAAAGTATGAGGTATCCCTATCACCTCTATCATATGCCAAAATGTCACCATATGAAAAAGGAAACCGAGGAAGGGGTGTTCAAACAATGGAGTCCATTTTTGGGGGGTTTCTTTGTCATCTAAGTCCGGTTATATTCCTCTTTCCACACGATTGAAGGGTGTTTTGATTGTTTATTCCATTTATTATGTCTCCAATGAAAACAATTCCCTTATAGAAAAGCAACCATTATTTTATATTGAAATATGATTATGACATACTACAATATTCGATGGGTTGGGGGCAGCCCAAAATTCGATGCCCTCAAAAGGAATTTTGAAATTATCCATCCATATTTTATTATAGCTTAGGAGACTATGTGTCCTAGTGCAAACAATTTCTTAAAACTATTTCCTGGTTGGGAGTGTTGTTCCATTGACACTAAGGGTCTCTTTGGAGGATTACTAGTTATATGGAATCCTTCACTTATTGAATTTATGCATTTCATCACTTGTGCATGCATCCTATTAGAAAGAAAAATATTGGTATTTGATAAGTTGGTTAAGGTGATAAAATTTTATAGTCCTTACTATTAAAGGAAGCAATTTTGGGACAAAAAGGATAAGAGTGTCATTCTTCATGAGATTTACTTGATATTCAGGGGGGATTTGAGTTATCAGCTAGTAAAGTATGGGTTTCTTGTTCTCATTTCAACCCCATTTCTGGTCTTTCTACCAACACTTTTATGAGTCTAATCTTATTGATGTGTTACCTACAGCTTTGTCTCCAACATGAAGGAATGGTAGGTTTGGAATAGTAGGGGTGGAAAAAAGACTTCACGAATTATTTATGTCTAAAGGTTTAGTGGATAGCATGAATAGATTCAGATATGGGTATATGAATTTAGGAATATTACATCATCTACTATTTGTTTGCAGCTTGATTTGGAATAATCCCTTTATAACATCCCATTCAAATTTAATCATGTTTGGATAGAATATGATACACCTATGCATAGACTGATGGTGAGACTAGAAGCCCTAAAATAGTTTATGGTTAATTCAAAAAAAGAAAAGAAACTGAGACTCAAACAAGACCTGTGCATAATTGAAGAAGAAATATATATACTCTTCTCTACAAACTCCTTTGGTATTTTCACAAGAGAGGAAAAGGAGAAATTAGTTTGCTTAGAATCCTAAATGGAGAAATTAGTTCACTTAGAATCTAGGAAAGCTAAAATCCTGAGAATGGAGGAAGAAACTTGGATATTGAAGATTTGGGCTATCAGGATTCAGTATGGAGATAATAGTTCAATTCTTTTTCATAATTGTTATACCTCAAAATGGAACTTCTCCGGCCAAGTTATGATACAAAATTTGTCATCACACAAAAGGACTTAATGGATAGAAGAGCCTTAACATTATAAGAAATATGGACCCTAAATACACAATACTCCAGTATCAATACATTTTGATTATAAGTTTGACTTGAATACGTGGATTTCCTCTTCTCAATATGTGTACCATACATGAGTTGCACACATACAACCCACGTATGGATCTCAAAAGTTGAATACATGGTTTTCCTCAAGGAAACATACGTAGCATACGCAAGTTTCCTTCTTGTAACCCGCATATTCCATTAAAACTCGTTAAAAATAAAAAGTAAGCCAATCATGAGGAAGTTGGGGTCAATTTGGAAACTACCACAACTCCGCTAACCACCCTAACCTCGTAACTCCTCCTCCTAATGAATTATAAAAAGAGGAGAGGGGGGCCTTTTGGAGGAAAATTTATGCTGGAGGATTTCTTTTGGAGAAGAGAAGCAAGAGGGCTCAGATATAGGTTTCAAGGAAGCTTGATTCGGATGAGGTATATGTAACTATTCCATAAAATTCATGAATAAAGAAAGCCTTTTCCTTCCATCTCTATTGTAATTCATGCTTTAAGTGTTTATGAGAAATTATCTATATTGTGCTTTACATCCAAGTTGTAGTCAATATATATGTTCATGTCTCATTTTTGTAACAATTTAAGGTGCTTTAAGGAAGGTTATTTATTTCTTGCATGTATTGGATCTTTGGAGCAAAAGAGCATTTGGAGAGAAGACCAAACTAATATAAACCTTCAGAATAAGGAATGCATCCTCTCTTCCATTAATATTTTTCTTAAATATATGCTTGTTCAACCTCATCTGTTTGTCAATAGAACCCTTAGTATGTTGGTGGCCTCAAACCCCATCCATAGGATGAATTCCCTAAAAATAGAGCTAGCGACTCCATTGGGAACGTTCATTTGTTTTTGGGTCTCTTTGTTGTAGTTTTATTCCAGTTTTCCAATTCTGGTCATGTGTGTGGCTTGCATAAATACTATTCAGTCATCCCAATCTAAATTCTTAGGTTCTCAAGTCTGTATTTTTTTTTGTGAATATTTCGTAGGTACAAAGTACTGATAGTCATGTATTCCCTAAAAATACGTGGGTTTTATATTGTACCATCGCGTACCATATGTGGCTTGCTCATTGCATAGTTATGTACGTCCTATAGGTAGATGTGTAAAGGCAAGGGTTGAGTTTCTCTAAGTATGTTTTTTGAATGTCTGGATTTTTCTAGGCTCCACCTAAAGTTTTGATTGGTCTATGAATTGTTTTAGTCTTTGTCTTCTTGAATTGTGAGCCTCCTTCGGTAGGTTGGTTCGAATCTTTTCAACTGGTTGGTTTCTGCTTGTTCCTCTGCAATGTAAGACACAACTACAGAACAAACTAGTGATGTCTGATCCCAGTTATAGTCTGGTTGCTTCATAAGATAACTTGATTTCTTCTTTTTCAAGCTTGAAACAACCTTGTCATAAAGGATTCTTGTAGTTTGTCCAAGTGGTGTATTGTCAAACTTCTTATAGTCTTTGAATTTTGTGTTAATGATATCTTAGATCTGAGTTTTGTTTCTACAATTTTTTATAACTCTAACTTGCATTTGTGTATAATTCCACATTGTTCTATTCATTTTGGAAAAGAAAAATAAAAACAAAGCAAATTAGGTGCATATGAGTTTTAGGTAGTTGCATCTGCATTGCTTTTTAAATTTCAAAAGAGAAAAAGAAAAAATTTCATTTCCAAAGTTGAGTAGGTGTTTTCATTGGTTTTGTAAAAAGAAAAATATAAGTGGAAATTTAAATTTGAATCATTTTACATCATATATTTTTACTTTACCACTGAGTCTAAAACACCATAAGTTTCACGATCATTATCCTGAGTAAACAATGAATCTTAAAAAGAACGCTTATAATTTAAAATTGATTAATAACATTTTATTTTTTGGGACAACACTCACTAGCTTAGGCTAGGGTTTTGGGTTAAGGTTATCTTTAACTATCCAAAACCATTTAAAATTAGACATAATGGCCTTTCACTTATGAAATCAAATTCTACAAGGAAGTGAAATGGAAAGCCTCTCTCACACAAGAGTAAAGAACGTGGTCGTGTGAATATTGGGTTGTGGAGATACCTCTCCAACACTTAATTTAACATACACTAGAACTACTTTGTGTTTGGGGATTCACTCAGTACCACCCTTGGCCCCGTGAGGTGCTAGAGTTGTTTGAGTTCTGAGATTTGTTACCCTTCCCATGCACTTCAGTTGGACCGATGACTATTCTGTCAGACCTTATTTTTAGGGTTGGTGGCCTTAGTATATTGACAACTAGGATTTATACATAGGTGAAGGTGGAAGGATATTTCCACTGTACCCTGGATAGACGTGGGAGGAAACCATGTGAAAGAATTGTGAAAAGTGGTTGGTGATTCAAATTCTTTCCCCAGAATAATTGTATTGAGAACCCGGGTAACTATTCTTCGACCCTTCACTGGTTTTTTCTGGTCCCTCATCATCCTATAATTTCCTTTGGAATGCATCTTCATCTACTTGGTGTTTGATACTTAGGAAAATTTCTAGTGGTGTGTTGTTTGGTTTTCTTGTGTTAAAGATCGACCTCTAGGTGTGCGTAAGTAAAATATCTAGATGTGTAAGATCAAACTCTTCGTAGGTCAAGAAGGTTACAAAATGTTCCTCCACTTACAATTGTGGATCCCCCACCGCCACGTCTAAGGTAGAGAGT
This sequence comes from Pseudotsuga menziesii, assembly GCA_001517045.1. Taxonomy (NCBI): domain Eukaryota; kingdom Viridiplantae; phylum Streptophyta; class Pinopsida; order Pinales; family Pinaceae; genus Pseudotsuga; species Pseudotsuga menziesii. The sequence goes on along the minus strand of LPNX010001175.1, from coordinate 336,444 downwards.
AAACACAAGTGGTTCATTTGAATCAACTAGTATTAGTAAAAGTTGAGGAGAGATTGAATACTTGCAAGATGAAGAGTTTGCAAGAAATTATAACTCACCTCTCGCTGATTTAAGAGATCCAATCCTTGTACAAATTAGACCATTCATTCAACCTAGGTTTGGTGTCCCTCTAGGGTTCATAATGTCAGGTTTGGGAGAAGGACTAGGGTGTAACACCTTGGTTTTGACCCCGTTTGCATTAATGTATGTGATGTATATATTGTAATGAATCATGGTGTGGAGTTGAAGGTAAAAGCCCCACCATCGATTCGGTTGTGTTATGTTTCAGTGATTGGAACTGTTATCAATGGTATATTGAGACATGCAGCATACATATTAAATTGTGGCATCATGTAAATATCCATCTTAATTAACTGAA